>MU619240.1:407165-483749 GCA_025201805.1 Parasitella parasitica
AAAAAAAAAGCTGTAAAATAAGCATTCTCACTCGCAATTTTACAAGTAGTATAAATACAAGCTCTCTTAAAGAGCATGTATCTTTTCTTCAGTTTTCTTTTAATCGAAAATAAAGGTGGAAAGACTATAATTGTATTTTCTGGCTTTATTTTTTTACTCTTTTTTTATTTTCACATAAAATTGATTGCATTTTTTACAATTACATCAATTATCTTTTATTACCTTCCTTTTATTATTCAATGTCAATTCAGTCATCTTCTTCCTCTGCTCCTGGTAGTCCTTTGTCCAGTCCAACGGGCACTATGCATCAACAGGTATCTGAGGAACCGGACATCTCTCGAATCTGCCTTGGTGGAAGGGGCGATGAGGATGGCGCTGTAGAGATGTCTCAAGCAGAGACTTCTTCTCCTGCAAATCCAAATGTAATCACAAATGCTCCTGTGAACAACTTACCCAGTATACCTATCAAGTTTTCTCTTGTATTATCGTCAAGTGATACATCCCGTAACCCAGTTGATGTCGCTAAGAAACTGGTTACTAAGCGGGATTATTACCTTTCGTTGTTGAATGACACGATTGTTGAAATTGCGGATGATGATGCTAATGGACAACAACAGCATATGGTGGAAATTCGCAGCATAGTTGAGGAACTGAATCGTACTATCTCAACTATCAAGCACTCGGTAAAGCTATCTGGTGAGAGGGTGGCTGCGTCTATAAATGACATTACCTAAGGGGAAAAAGGAATATTCCGTCCAGTGCAACAAAATCCACATTTTGTGTATATTGTGGAAAGCGCTGGATGGCCGGTCACTCGTGTTCAGAGTACTATGCTGCCAAGAAGGCAAATGGAGGCTAAAAGCCATTAATGCATGTCCTCAGCATTAAGAAAGCCAAGCATAATAAGAAAAAAAGGCACCACCACTACCACTCCAAGAAAGACAACAATGTCAGAAAGGACAATAATATTAGAAAAGACAGTAGTGAACATGATGAAGAAACCAATTGGTTGCGTCAAGTTTACGAAAATCAAAATGATTGTAAGTCTGAAAACAAAGATCATTCATTCAATATTTAATAACACCTCTACTTATCAATGATATTAGGGTAATCGGAAAGGTTGATCCTGGTAGTGATATTAGTATTATCAATAAGTCTGTGTTGAATAAAGATTTTTCAAACATAAAAAATTTTAAGTCTATGGGTGGCCACCTTATGTTTCTTGCCAATGATAAAAATGGCCAACCAAATAGCAAATTAAACGCATTGGTAAAACTGAACCCATGACAGTTACATATATGAATGGTATAAAATTTGAACATGCATTTGAAATCATCGAATTCAATGACACAATGGCATAGGAATTTGATATACTCTTGGGAGTTGACATCCTGCCTAAGCTTCGTATTTATTTATCTGGTGTCGCTCATTGCTGGGCTTATAATCGAGATAAAGAAAAGGAGCAATTCAAAAATATCAACTACGATGATGACTGTCATGAACCTGTCGAGCCTTTAAGCCCAAACAATTATACATCTTGACCTAAAAATATATATCACCTCGTTCTTCCCTAATTGATCCACATTGCATTCTTGCCTTACTCATCCACATTATACTATTGACTTATTGATCCACGATATCCTATTTACCTAATTGATTCACGTTATAGTAAATAGTCTAGTTCACATTTCAGTGAACTAGACAGCTCGCAAAAAAGTATAAATAGAAGAGGCCATTTTGACCAGCAAAGAAGAGTTTTCTTCGTCAGATCTCCTCATCAAATTCCCTTATTAAATATCCCTAGCAATCTTCTTATCTTTCTCCACCTTTCTCTTATTAAATCATAGCCTCCTTATTTGAAATAAACTTCTGCATATCTTCTCTTAGTAATCTGTCCCTGATTATATAATAATAAGGCCGTAGATCCCTGATAAAGGTACTGTCAGATCAAAGATCAATAGCCTTGTAGTATAATAATACATCGTACCCTGTTAAGGATATAATGTTGCTTGCAAATCATTCTTATCGATTAGTATCGACTAGTATTTGAAATAAGTCACCAAAAATTATGTTGTTGTAAAAAGTATAAATAGCAGAAGCAAAGTTGAATCTTTAATAAAGTAATCTCAAGTTTTCGTATCTCGTTAATTCAACGTTTTATATTATACTTTTCTTATTTCGATCTTGCAGATCTCAACAAACCGGAATCTAACTTGGAAAACTTAGCGTTGACTAACCTCTATCTGGAAACAACATTGGTATCCATGTTTTTATCGATATTTATAAAGTTATCAGATGATATTACAAATTTACATATCAGAATTGCATATAATAATCGATGATAGGCTTCGACAAAGAGCAAATCAAAGCCTGTCTTATGCGCCCTCAAATCAGGCATGATCATCGCTATCTGAGCATAACTTGGTTTCCCTTGGGCGACCTTTCTATCACAAGTTATCCACAAAAACAGTTTTATTTTTCAATATTTACCATGAATATCAGATATTTGCTCATGACTTCAGCTAAAATGACCGTAGGACCGTAATTTAGCTGGGAAAGCATTGTGAAAGATTATTTCTCACTACGTGATAAAAGAATTTCTATTGATTGATAAGTTAAAAAAAATGTTTACGATACGAATGATAAACATTGGGAAAAGGAAGAAGTATGTAATAGCTAAATTAATAATAATGGAATTTACATTTGCTTTTAACTGCAAATTCGTACTATGAAAGTTGAAAATTGATCCGAGATACGCGAAACTTGGATATGTTGTAGTATTATGTAAAAGTTGGCTGAGGTTTGTGTCTCAATTGACTAATACTTTGCAAATTATTCCTTCAATTATGATAAAAGAGGTTAATGATAGCCAGGATTCATTATTCTTACCAAAACAAAATTACTTTTGAGGTCATATTTTACAGCATCTTAGTCATTGATTAATATCAAGACATTTCCAAGATATATATTAACTTAATCTATTTCTTTTTCGATTGAAAACTGTAAGCGATTGGTTTGAAACAATCTATTGCTGCAAATCTTAGTTGTTACATAATTCAAGAATTCAATAGATATACCACATATCCGTATTAAGTGTACATATATTCTAATAATTACTCGAGTCAAAGTACTTTAATGGTGGTCGAGAAATTACCTGATTAGGTTTTTGTAGCATGCCAAAACAAGTTTAACTAGAGGCTTAAATATAATTTGGTTTAAATACTTAATTCGAATACATAATTTAACAATAATTTTCAAGATTTTATATGTATAGATACAACCTTTATCGTTTCCTAGCTTGTCTATACCTTATTTTGAGGATAGACGTTATGTCGCTGCATTTTAAGCCAAACGGATAGAAACTTGGTCCACAATTAGAAATGACAGTCAATTTCAACATGCTGACAAGCAATTGGTGTCCTTCATGTCTTTTTCTTCAAGTATTAAATCCACATAAATATGGCATCTTTGGTGACAAGTAAGAAAGTATTAACACTGATCCTCGTCATTGATAGAGAAGGAAAGAAGGTTTGTCAGATCCCCGTGACAATAGCAGATGAATGATCATGAACGACTTACATATATATGGATATCATAAGGTTTTGTTGGGCATGAAGAAGCGAGGCTTTGGGGCAGGAAAATTCAATGGTAAAATGTGGAAATCAGTTCAAGAACGCTCTTTTGCAACTAAAACAGATGAGCAATACAGGGTTTGGCGGAAAAGTTGAAAAAGGAGAAACCATCGATCAAGGAGCCCGTCGTGAACTGCTAGTATGTTAGGCTTGAAAAGAAAAAAGAAAAAGAGAAAAGGCCTTCATATTCATTTCAAAACACAGGAAGAGGCAGAAATTGAAGCCATTGATCTAGTGCAAGTGGGGATGCTTATGTTCACATTTGAGAAGGATAATGTTGGTCTAGAAACACACATTTTTGTCGCCACAACGTACAAAGGCAGCCCCGAAGAGTAAGCATATACACAAAAATTTGACAGCATATAATCGACTCACACGGGTAATAATAGGACTGAAGAAATGCGGCCCGAGTGGTATACATTTGATCAAATTCCTTTTGATCAGATGTGGTCAGATGATAAACATTGGTTCCCTTTTGTCTTGAAAAACCAGTATTTCACTGGACACTTTCATTTTGGAGAGGTAAACAGAGCGTAAAAAATAGAAGTTTAGAACGAACCCCTTGATTTTTTATTTTTTTTCCATAGGATCAAAAGACGATTCTTCGACATGATTTGAAGGTGACTCAAGACAATGATACTTTTGAGCAAGGATATGATCTTGGCAAGCTAACCTTGTAAATAAAGACTTGATAGAAGAACCAAAAATCCTTGTAATGGCGATTTTTCTATTTTGTTCCAAGTATTTATTTTTCTGCATTTGGTCGCTATTGGTTTCCTTTTTCTTTCGTTCTTTTTTTCTTTTTTTGTAATCAATCATAAATAGTATGTCTGAAGCAGAGGCAAACTCCCAAAAAGACCCTCAGCTAGGCGAAAATTCAAACAAGCTGCAAGACGCGTTCACGACAGCAACAGCAGCAGTTCCATTGCCTACCTTTTCCTTGCCTCCGAATTTAGACGACAAGCTGGCGAGCAACAAGCAGAAACAAGCCAGCGTAGCAACCAGCAGACCAAGATTGTCTAATTTACGATCTACCTGGCTTTCGCAACAGAGCTTTGAAGAGGATGCCTTTGCAGACGATAAAATTATTGACATCGACCTGCCGTCTATATTTGACGCAGGCCTGAAGACTACTACGTCAGTATTACGAGAAATATCAATGCTTGCCGTAGTTGCAACGCTGCTATGCTCAGCAAGTGTAGTTTATTTGGCGCTGAAGCCAGATGCCAGCTTACTCTTCTCACCGTTACTAGGCGGCTGGGTATTGCTGCTGGTTTGGTTTGTGCTGGGCAGAAGCCGACCCGAAAATTTTGTATCTTTTCTTGTCTACTTTCGGTATTGTGCAATAGTTATGCTGGTCGTAACTGGATGGTCACACAACGAAACAGCATTACCATTGTCATTATCTTGTCTTCTCTTCTATGTTGCAGAACGTCTTTCAGCTGCTTATGAACAACTACATAACGAGATATTGCAGCAGAAAACCAACCAACAAATGGAAGCACAACAAGCCATCAACCGTGCATTAGACGAATATACCGATAGAAGGACGCTGTTCCTGACAACTGTATCCCAAGAGCTTAGAGATGCGGCATTGATGGTGATGGCTACCTTGGAGCAGTTTTCTCCATCGTCAATTCTTTGCAACACACACGAATTGCTAAGCGCCTGCTCGATCGCCGTACCGATTGCTAGCATATCAGCTATGAATACAACCATCAAACAGGCCTGTCACATCAGTTCTCATTTAAATCTAATAGCTCGCATGCTGAGAGAAGCTAATTCAGCTAATGTTTTACCCGAACAAGATAGAGTGAAGTCTAATGTGAGTCAGGAGTTTGACGTGGGCGAACTAATGCAAAACGTAGGCGATGCTTTGGCTGGCATGTCTGCTAAATTAGGTGTTCATTTTGTCATCTATCACACTGACAATGGCTTTTTTTATCCCAACGTTGTTGGCGACGAAGACGCTGTCAAACATGCTTTGATCAATGTATGTGCATCATCTGATTGCGGCCATGCTCTACTAACAACCGCTTTCCATCTAGCTATTGCGAAACATGTTGGAGGGGTGTACACCGGGTGCCTGCATCGAATTAGGTCTCTACGTTGTATCCATCCCTGACACACCCAAAGTCAAGTTGACTTTTGATATTGCACACATAGCCTCGCCCGCTATTCCAGCTGGTCTGTCTGGAGCGTTGCTGCCAAATGCTAGTTTCACAGCTCAATTGATTGATTATATTGATGGGACGATGGAGCTCAAAGATCTTGGTAAGAACAAAACTCAAGTGGAAGTTTCATTGGAATTGCACCGTGGATCAAGCCGCGATCAAAGGCTGCTCTTGATTGAAAAGCCATCTCAAATATTAGAAAAACAATTGTCCAATATCCGCTTTTCCAATGAACCCACGTTGGAAGATCTGTCAGTGTTTATCAATAATATTAAAGGTGTCAAGATTGTTTTGCATGCTCCCGAGAGAAGCATATTTGCAAAGCATTTGACGAGCTGTTTGACCAGTTGGAACACAGACATCAGCCACTTACCAGTGCTAATGGCGTTCAACACGGATGAAGAGGATCCCCTCCAGCAGAGTGATACAGTTGTGGGATCGGATTCAGAAGCATCCTCTGTCGGCTCTCAACAACCATTGCGAACACCTCTAGACAATATCCAGGCTAGTCTTTCATCTGCTTCTAATC
The DNA here is from genome assembly GCA_025201805.1 of Parasitella parasitica. Taxonomy (NCBI): domain Eukaryota; kingdom Fungi; phylum Mucoromycota; class Mucoromycetes; order Mucorales; family Mucoraceae; genus Parasitella; species Parasitella parasitica. The sequence continues at coordinate 413,501 of MU619240.1, forward strand.
GATCCCTCGGCAGTGACATCTCTAAAAAGGTTCCTTCGCCTGCCATTGAAGAAGATCACATCCATTCCATTCCTCCTACATTTATTTTGATCGACGACGATATTATGACTTTAGAGAAAAAGCTACGTGAGCTTCGTGACAAGCCCATTGTGCCGAGCACTGAGAAGCACCATCACCCGCCACAGCCTCGTCGACATCGCAGGTCCAAATCTCGTCAAGGCGGAACCACAGAAAGCCTGGGTATCTATGGCACAGTCGCTATTATTTTCTTCACTTCGCTTGGCAATTACAAACGTGTTCGGGATACAATACATTGGTTTTCAAGCCTCAGCCAGGCCCCAATTTTGCCTCGTGTCATTGTTGTTCCTAAACCAGCTGGCCCTCGACGGTTTCTCACTGCATTACATACAGCATGGAACAATGCTATTGTAGAGCCGCAATTCATTCCTATTGCAACGTCCCCGTTGAGTCCCTTTGTTCCTAGCGCTGGCTTGCATAATCAACATCGCCATTTCTCGCCTGCTGACCCTGGAAGCAATTCTACCACTGGTGCTAGCAATGTAATAACACCCGGAGTAGGAATGCAACCTCCACTGATGACACCACATGATTTGAATCGCTTTTCGCCTGGAAGAAGAACAGCTACTCGAGGATTGCATTCGCCAAGCAATTTACAAATGGAATCTGAAAAAGGCAATTACTTTTTTGATCATTCCCGTCCATCTGCTACACATGCGTCTCCAAAGTTGAACACCTCGCCTCTTTTAACGGCTGCAACTAGCAATACTATCTCCAGTCCTGTTGCCATGCCAACCGGTAATGGTGGCGTACCATTGCCTACGCCTGGCAGTGTCGCCGGGAACAGCAACGTAAATGGCGGCAGCAGTGTGAGCAGCAACGGTTCTGCAAGTAGCAACGCTACACCAACTGAAATTAAACGAAGATTAAGGTCTCATAGTAGTACATTTATGGCGCCTACCGGAAGGCGCACGTTGGTCGATCTGTCTTTATCTCCTACTTCAACACCTCATGGCATCGGTGGTAACACAACTGCATCTCCTGTAACGGAAGCAACTGAGCAAGAAGAGCAAGATGCCGTTGCATCAGCAGCGGAAGAATCATCAGCATCAGCGATGGATATTGCGTCACCATCAATTATACTCAAGAGTGTACAAGATGCCACGGACGATAGCAGTGACCAAGAATCAGCCCATAGGTGGACCTTGCCTTCAGAATCAAATATAGACAACAGTGCGTCCATGGGAAGTCCATTAAAGGCAAACATATTACCACCACCTCCTGCTATACCAAAATTGTCGCCAATTGCAGCAGCATCAGCGGATGAATCAATAACACCATTAGGATTCTCATCCTCATCATCCTTGGCAGCAGCTCCTGCAGTACCCAACGCTAATGCAACCACAGCTACAACTGCAGGCCCGATACCGCAGACTACAACACCACTACCACCGTCGTCTATTAAACCTAAATCTAAATTTAGCCTCAAAATCAGTAACCGAAAACGCAAGGAAAAAACCAACTCACCTGGCAAACAGAGCCCTCCTATTACCGTTTTGATCGTTGAAGGTAACGTAGCACATTCTTATTGTATGAATAGTGCTGATAGTAACCTTTTTTTTATATATTTACTCCTTATTTTTCAAAAAAGACAATATGATCAATCAAGCCATCTTGTCAACCTGGATGAAAAAACACAGCATCAACTTTTCTGTTGCTTCGGATGGAAAGGAGGCAGTTGAGAAATGGAAAGGAGGAGGATTCCATCTCATCTTGGTAAGTATGTTATCTTGCTCTGGATGTATATATTAACAAGATTCTCAGATGGATATCCAATTGCCTGTCATGGATGGTATAGCAGCTACCAAGATGATTCGAAGCATTGAAAAGGAGAGAAAGATTGGCGTGTTACCTTCCAATTCTTTGTTTTCAGTAGACGAAGAGCAAGAGCGAAATATGACTAATATCACAATCGTGGAAGAAGAACCACATAAGAAAAAGGAGGAGATCAAGAAGGAATCGCCTACACCATCCGCTTCTTCTTCAGGCAACGAGACCCCAGGCGTGTCTTTATTCCAATCGCCTGTTATTATTGTTGCACTTACGGCTTCCTCGTTGGAATCAGATCGACAGGCGGCATTGGCGGCTGGGTGTAACGATTTTTTAACAAAGCCCGTAAGTCTCGAATGGTTAGAAAAGAAGATTATGGAATGGGGATGTATGCAAGCTTTAATTGATTTCGAGGGGTGGCGAAAATGGAAACGCTCTGCAGATAGTAGCAAGAGCGCCCGAGCTAGCACAGAAGCATCCAAAGCAGCGGAATCAGTGGCTGCCGCAATAACAGCAGCAAAGGCTCCAGCCATGACAAAGGAAGCTGGCGAAGCGGTTGCCCATGAAAAGAAAATGCTGGCACTGCGCACAAAGGAGATGCTCAAAGACGACTCCAAGGCTATCATATTGGTTGGGATTCACAAACGAAGAATGTCTACGCTGGCCAGCAGCAGCAGTAACAGTATTTTTGACGATCGATCGATGATTATCTCTAGGGCGGATAGCAGCAGCAGAAGTAGCACACCACCATTGCAACAACAACTGCCAATGTCTGCCTCACCTACACGAACAACATTTCATCATAGCGGCTATCATCGATTACGCAAAAGAGCCTCTGATCCTGATCTGTACACGCATGAGCTGTCGATCCCAAAACAAGTCGAAGCGCGTGAACAGAAGCGTCTTTTAGAGCTGCAACAGTGGGAAAATGATCACCAAGATGATTCTAGTGGTAGTTGTTCTGAATAAACGATAGTCCAAATGCCACATGTAAAAGATTTTGTAATGATTCATGCAAGGGAGACATAGGATCTGTCTTGTTTAAGTTTAGGAGCTGCTACATTGTGTAAAAGGGGATCTCTTCATTTTTTTCACACATCGTCATTACTCACCCGTGATTCAGTGGATGAGTATATTAAAGTTTTCTCCTTGAATTTTTATATGAATCTTCTATGAAGTGTAACCTGTATCAAAGCGCACATAATAATACCACGAAAAATGCCTCCTTTAATTCCATGATGCCTCAACTTTATTGTTTTATATTTAACAATGAAAAAAACAGGGGCGAGATCTTATTGCCTTCCATCCATTATAAATACCTTTCATTTTTTTCCCCTCTCTCTTCTCTTCTTTTCTTATATATTTTTCTCTCTTGTATCTCGTTCAATTATGTTCAAGCTAGCGAATAACACAAACAACAACGTCAAGACATATACACAACAAAGGGCTGTATTGAAGCCAATGAAAAATATGGCCATATACGAAGAAGAAGAGCTGGAGGATGATGACACTGGATTGGCTGAGGAGACATTCATGGATGACAGCAGCAGTTGCTATAGCGGGTCTATGGCCGCAACACGTAGCTCAAGAAATGACACCATGTTACTGGCCCAATTCCTTTCGACGACCGGTCCCGAGGAATATGAAAAGCAAAATTTTGACACGAAAAAGCAGCAGCAGTTCAAGAGAGCATCTCGATTACTGAGTCGACTACGCAAAAGGCCTACTATGCCAGTGTTGAGATCTGCGGCTGTCACTACTACTAACATCAACACCAACACCCAAACAGAGAAAAAATTGAACTATATCCCTCTGCCAGTGTACGACCATAAAAGTGCTGATGGATCTTCATCTCATCCAATGCAGCAAAAAAAGGAATCGGCTAAAAAGATGAATTCAACTGCTACTGCTACTACAACTACTCCTAATCCTACTACTACTACTACTTCTACTATTACTACTTCTGCCCCTTCGACGACTATCAGCAGTGGCAGTAACATTTCAAACCACATCAACAGGACAAAGCGACAATCGCAGCGAGATTCTGGCGTCTACAGCGAGACTAATTCTGAAAGGGACTCATCGGTAATCTCTACCTCAACCGCATGCACTTCTGTCCCCCCTCTGCCCTTCACAACCGTCATGAGTGAGTTGCAGTTCCCCCATCCGCCCTATGCAGTGAAATCAACGTCTTCAATAGCCAAAGCTCCCCAGCAGCATCAGGAAAACAATCCTCGTCGTCCTGCGCCTTTGCCTCCTGCAGTAGCGTCTGCTGCAATTGCGACTGCAACGTCCGTGTGTTCTTCGGATGGTAGTACAAGTGCCCATATCCGTTCTGTGCCTGAAGCTGCATTGAAAAGAAGATCGGTTAGGCTTCGACATGTCCAGGTACAGACTAATGGTGATGGGCTCCCAATGCGACTGCCGCCCGTCCCCAATACGCCTTTAACAAGTAGCCAGGCATGTCCACATTGCCGTCAGTCAATTACGCCGACAAGCAACCATTTTAGACGTCCTTCGTGTCCGCCTGCTTTGTCCTCCGGCCCTGTCCTTGCTGCTGTTGCTGCTGCTTCAAAAGAAACAGATGATTCCAAGGTATTACTTGAAATGATCATGAGCCTCAAGTCGCAGCTTGAAGAAGAGAAACAATGCCGCCTCAAATTGGAAAAAGCCATTCATCAGCGTCAATCAGACGACAGAAATGAGCAGCTAGCCAGGGAGAAGGAAAGATGGGCTGGGGCTTGTCTTTGGTTAAACGATCGCATCGCTTTGTTACCAGAGTAAATCTAGCTTCTTTTTTTTTTTTTTTTTCAATCAATCCAATGTACTCTTTCTTGTAATATTTTAATTTATAATGTCGTAATAAACCACTCCATATTTTATTCATGTAAAAAAAACTCATTAGATTTGTTTCATTTCATTGATCTGCCTATTCTTAAAAAGCTCATCTATCACAGTGTTTTCCCGTTTTCGAATGCCTATCTGTAAAACCTTCAGTTTTTCTACAGCAGAAATGCATCCCAAGGTTACATTTTTACGCCATTTCCATGATCTATATAGAGACGACCGCGCAATTAAGATTGGAAATGGATGATAAAATCACTTTTTGATGTCAAGGAGACACGAAATAATCCACAAAAAAAGGGAGCAAATGCCATGCATATTATAATGCGAACATGGATGACAAATAAAATAAAAAAAAAAAAGGGTTTCAGTTTAATAATTGTGCTAATGTTTAAGTTTAATAAACGTGTTGTTACATGACATGCCACTCGATTTTTTAAAACAAAAAAAAAGCGGTTTAATTCTCAAGTTGAATGCATGTCCAAGATAATCGTAGTAACAGATAATTTATCAATCGGCTAGGATATAACATTTGATTGTCTAATTTTTTTAGGATAAATACGCCAAAAAGAATGTGCTCGGTCCTGGCTTTTTCCTTCTCAAGCTTTGTTTCCGCTTAAATGGATATCGTATCCTAAAAGGCATGATGGATGGTGATTTATTCATGGCGACGTTTTTATTGGTAAGGTCTCATTTGATGATCGATTTTGTAATAGAAAATGATTGGCAAGGGTAAACTAAATCATCATTTCAAAATGTGGGTAGGTCCGGCGAATTTATTGCGGCCAGTTCACATGTATCGTATAAAAAATGATGATCATGGTTGTTTCATATTGAGGGAAGAAAGTTTAAATTGTGCCACTTTCAAAATGGAAAAGTCTGCGCCAAGTTGGATGTATATATACTATGCAGTTTTTTAAGATTATTCTATCTACACATTCTATACAGTATACGCCAAAATATAATATCAATATTTGCAGTTGAAATGTTACATCTGTCATGACTCCAAAAACACATGCAAAGTGAATGTAGTCCCTCGACCCATTTTTTGTATTTCTCCTTTCTTTAAAGCAGGCTGTGGGGTGTATCTACTGGAATGTGCTAGCAAATAGAGTGGGTTTGCAAAGCTGAGCACGCAGCAAAAATTCAGAAATAATTAATTTTTTTTGCTTCTACCTTTTAGCTACAGTTTTTCATTGTTATTACCACTTGTATATTCTTCATAACAAAGAAAACAAATACAAACATACATACATACATACATACATAATGGGACAAAGACAATCTTCGCCAAGACAAGATAACACTGGCAACAACAGCAGCAGTGATAATAGCAATGATACCAGCGAAAATGCGACCAGACGTGGGAGAATATTTCGACCTAGTGCCAGGCTGAATGTCGAAAGAAACAACCCGCTTTCGAGAGAATTGAATGATAATCAAAGACGAAGTGAAAGGCGAACTAGAAGAGCTCGTATACGAGAAGAACAGCTTAACAGTGTTCAGCAGCAACCGCCACGGGGAGAACACCATGCCGAAGAAGATAGTATTGCTACGCTAATGTCCACAGTTACAGAAGCTATTGAGGCTGCTGCTGCAATTGCTCCAACCATACGAAGTAGACAGACCGCAGTACCAACAAATACATCAGATATGATTATCGATACGGCTTCTAGTGCATCAGAAGGAACAGCAGAATCAACAGCTAGTCCGTTTTCTCGAATGATTGCTCAAGTGATAAGTGAAGCAGTCGTTGCATCTTTTCGTAATGGCCAAATACCATCAGCTGTACCAGAAAGTTTGCAAACTAGTAATGTAAGACAACAATTAACTATGCATTTATCACCAGAGTTATTTCGCCAACTGGAGCCTGAGAGTACCGAAGATTCATTTATGCGATTCATGAGATTACCGGTTATAGTCACCAGCGTATCAACAGCATCCACTGAAGAAAATGATGGTGATACTACTAGTAGCTTACCCAACAATAGAACCCCTGCAAATAATATAACTGGCAGTACAGCAACAACAACATTTCCAAGATCAGTAGCTAGTACAGCCGTAAATGCAGATGGTGAGGCACCTACACTAACGGAAGGCGAAAGCGAGATTACTCGTGTCATGATGTTAATGGTTTTTTTATATGGACCAAGATCTGTCAACCAACAAGCCAATGCTGATAATAATAATCAATCGCCACTTGATGCTTTCAATAATACCAACGAAGCTCCACCGAGACAAGGTACAAGATCAAGTTCGAGAATTAGAGAAAGACGACAAAGACAGCAAGAGGAACAGCAATCTCAGGAATCAACTCAAACCATACCGTCAACAACAGGAGGTCAATGGACAGTGTACATTTTAAGTGGCAATAGTATAGAGAATGTAATGAACGACAGTCCTTCCTACGAGGAACTACTTGATCTAGCTGCATTAATAGGGCCTGCCAGACGACCTACAGTCAGCCAAGAGGCAATTGACAATTACGTCCCAATTGTGAAATATACCCAACAAGTAAAACAAACTATCCTTGGAAATTCAGAAGGGTGTCAGGTTTGTTTGAATAACTACCAATCAGAGGACGATGTCCGTGTTCTTGCGTGTCACCATGGGTTTCACAAAGATTGTATTGATAAATGGTTAACTGAGGGTCAAAATCAATGTCCACTCTGCCGCGGTGTACCAATCCCTATAGACGCAACACCACCAACCACAAATGATTAGAGAAACAAAGAGAAAAGAAAAAAAGAAGTTGGCCTCTAAATTTTCTATTATAAATAGATGGAGGGGCCGCTTCCTTCTTTTTTGTCAAAAATAAAAAAATTTTAAAAATTCAGAATACCCTTTCTCCTCTCTCTGCTTTGCATAATTTCTCAACATCAAAAATGCTACTAATCCAGCCACTCAAAATTGATGAAATAAACATTGTCATCAACGATTTGGATGAGGACGAAGCTGAACAGTCAAACCAGCAACCAACTCAATTCTCTGCGCAATTGCCGCCTCAGCCCCAAATTTCATTATCATTGCCACAACCATCACACAATACTTCATTACCATCACCAATCGACTTTATCGATGATGATGAATTGCTAGCCATTCTAGGATTACCAGTTTCTGCCTCATCAAGCACCACTTCTACGACTGTCAACTCACCTGTCAATGAATTATCACTATTAGATTGGGAAGATATGCCCGAATTATCCGAAGGTGAAGAAGATTATCCTTCTGTCGAGCCACTTCAGCTTTCAACAAACAAACGAAAGCTTGAGGAAGACATTTTTGCTCAGTATGATTTTGAAGAAACTAATCCATACACTAAAAAATTGTGTAAACAATCATTATCACAAAACCCCTGTATTCAACCTTGCTAAGAAAAAAAAAGAAAATGATTAGTATATTCCCCCCCCCCCCCCCCTAAGTTTTTTTTTTTTTTTTGTCAAATGTAAAGTAGTGTAAATAATAGATAGTATAAGTGTATCATTTCTACAACTAAAATAAATTAACTTTTTTCCCATTGTCCCATATATATTACATTATTATGTAATGTAGCCAATGACTAATACTTCATATAGCTCTTGCAAGTTATAAAAACCTAGATGGACAAGTTTCTTTTTTGTTTCTTTTCCATTTAAAGTAACTTGGTCTAACCTACTTTTGGTAATAATTTTGACAGTTTATTCCCCGATTTGGTTAGATTGCGCCGATCTCTTTTTTCAGGGATCAGTTTTCATGTCCCTATTAATGTACCGAAATTGAATTTCCGTTAGAACCTATTACAAAAAAAAACTGTTACTCTCTCAAAATTTGAGCTTTGACTACGTAAATACAACCTTCAGCGAAGGGATTAAAATTTTTGAGGCCTCATTATACATTTGGAATTCCATATAAGTTTTTAATTCTATTTTTACAAAAATAGATGACCCATATAAACAAAGAAAAAGGTGACTCGGCATCTTGGAGAGTGAGAATAAAATTGCGTCGCCCTCCGTCTCCATCTCCTCGCATATCATATCACATAATATATAACATATCGTTTCAATATCAAACGTTAGCAAATGTCGACTATTTATCAAGCAGCATACGAGGGGAAATTGTTTGTCGTTCAGCAAATGATTGAAAAAGACAAAACATTAATCAACTCCTTTGACGAAGTATGTAAAAAGTAAAAAAATTAATTTCTGTATTATACAACTCTTTTTTTTTTTGGTTGTATGATATAGGATGGACGTAATGCTCTTCATTGGGCAGCTTCAGGAGGATATGCAGATATTGTGCAGTACTTGATTAAAATGGGAGCCATTGTAAACAGCCAAGATAAAGAGGTAAATAACTGACACGTAGGTAATCGTGCAGTTTTTAATTTATCCTTCAATATGGAATATTTATAAAGGCTCAATGGACACCATTGATGATTGCTGGTATGTAATATACAAATTTGAAAAGCACAAAAAGAAAACAGTGTTGGATGTTTCATACCACTCAAACTATAGCTTCTGCTGGACATTTGGAAGTTGCCAAATTATTATTGCAGAATAAAGCAGATCCAGTCTTAGAAAATGAGACAAAGCAAACTGCTTTGTAAGTCAAAGGTGCGAGATAAATTCGTATTCATTCTCACCTGCTGATGTTTAGACATTATGCTGCGTCCAAGAATAGAACTGAGGTGAGTTTACACCTTCAAGCTTTACTTTCATTCCATTGCTAAATCATTGCTGACAGATTGCCGAATTGTTGATTGAATACCAGGCATCCGTAAATCACTTGAACAAATACAAACAAACGCCGTTGTAAGCATTCTAATTTATTACATGTGATTATGATAAAAATCAAACGTTTTCAACAGACATCAAGCTGCCTCTAAAGGCCACATCAAGATTATCCAGCTGTTATTAGCTACAAAAGCAAGGGTCAACCCTAAAGACTCTCAAGGTAACACACCTTTGCACTATGCATGTGAAGAAGGACAACGTGATTGCGCTCTACTCTTGATCGAAAATAATGGTAACTTGGATGCGCTTAATACAGACGGAAAATCACCTACTAGTTTTTTGCATTAATTTTGCGGACCTTTTTTTTTGTTTTTTTACTTGAAATTAAAACGAGATGTCTACTTTTAACATGAGAGATGAATACGTGTATCATTTCAAAGTGATGGACAAGACTCCTAAATCTGAATCTATGGAAATTGGGACTGTTCAGAATGATTCATACGACACAGCCGGTGTGGAACGGTATTATCGGGGTTAACAGAACTCGACATGAAGGCTTCCGCCAAGATATTTTCATGAGAGATGAAGCATCAGATACATGTACTAAAGAATCGAAGATACCAAATCAAAACCATCGTCTGTAAAAAAATCTAATATAAAAACTCGATCAGCAAATAGTATTTCTGCCGAAAACAAAAAAAAAGCTGGAATTGTTAGAAGAACAGCTCAACATTATGTGAAGCTCTTTAGAGATGATGAAGAGAAGCGTTTGCCTAGCTCAAGAAAACTTTGTACACAAAACTTGAACTGCGATATCCCAACTTTCTCTGTGACCTTTACGAAGAAAAACCGAAATCTGTTTTTTGGGAAGCAAGTGATTCATTACTCCAAGTATATCCTGAAATTAAACCAATTTCTCTTTCTGATCTTTACAAATATCTGATCCAGCAGGCATCATTGACACTTAAAAAGCTAGAACATACAGTAATTGCGGGAGCTGCTCTTAATAATCTAACGCCACGCAGAGAAAGAGTTTTTAAATAAAAATATGATACAAATATGAGTTGGAACAATAACTGTGTTTTTATTGATGACATACACATCCGTAAACACTTTGGCAGATCAAAGTTAGGAATACCTACCAAGACATTACTTCTTCAAACAGAGGTATCACTATGGCTATTATTGGCGCTATTTGTGAAGAAGGGGTAATTGATTTAATTTTGCGGAAAATTAAGGCAGTTCACAAAAAAGCTATCTGTTCCAAAAAGAGATACTGAAGCTGAAGTCGTTCAGGTAAATGCTAGAGTTGGTACGCATAGGGAGCATTTCCTTGAATTTTTTAGTAGCATTATGGATATGTCGGATCAAGATGGGATGGAGGTTACCTGGTTATGGATAATGCAGCCATTTATAAAGTGGACGAATTTTAAAAATTGTGGCTATAAAACTACACATTTGCCCTCCTATTCACCATTTTTAAATTTATAGAGTTGGTCTGGTCAAAAAATCAAATTAAATACTATGAATAGTGATTGTTTAAGACATTTTTATTCATTTTTGGTAGATGTTTGGCTCTCGAGCCAATTCTTTCGTTTTATGAAAAAGTACATTGATACAATATATATCCTCTGCGCATAACACAGAAAACACCAAATTTCATACAAAAAATGTATAAAAGCACATATACTTTTGCATAAAGAACAAACCAAACCATGATTTATCCTCATCTGACGACGCCATATATATATACTTTATTTTTATTAGGTGATACATATCAAAACTTTTCTGAAAAAAAAATTTTCTAATTCTTTTTCGTGACAAAATATGCTTATAGAGTACTACTTTTACCAAATACTCTGTAATAATAGTGTATCATGTCTGGCTATATTACTAATGTTTTGAGAGATACATTCTTCTCTCGATTTTTTGTACATGAACACTTTCAGTAGTCCATACTAATGAGAACAGCTTGTTCCTTACTGTTTTTTGCAGTATTGTCTTTGAACTAAAGTAAAAATTAGATGCTTCTTAATCAAAACTTCATTTTTTTGAGGGAAGATTGTCCCCTAGACACCCTACTATCGGCCCTAATAAAGATATACTCTTCAGGTTTCCCTCAATTTCTACTCGTTGATAATTGATAGTGTTGTCCTGAAGAACCGTAATGTTGTGTACAAAGGATATAAGAAAATAATTTGGTAAAAAATATACAATTTAACATATATAAAATAGAGCTTTACAAGAACACGGCAAAATAAACACAATCCAGCGAGTAATAGAGTGTATAAATGCTTTGTTTGGTTTTGTAATTCCCATTCAAGTTTCCAATTTTTGAGAAGTCGGCGTTAAATCAAGTATATCTCATTTTCAATAACTGATTAAAAATATATAGAAGCTTTAGAAAACTGTGAAAAAAAATATGTGCGTATGCAACAAAGCGTGAAATAAATGGTCATGTATTTTGATTTGAAATAAGAGCTCTTTCAATAGAGTAAATCATGTTGAAAGTCGGGCGAAATAGCTTGAATCAACCAAATTAGGAGATTCGAAATCCAAAAAAGGCGATTTTTTAAGCTGTACACTCCGTTCTAATTAATTAATAATATGTTGAAAGTAAAATCAGACAAAAAGACCAATAACTTTTTTGATAAGAGCATGTCATTCTTTTTACACTACATTATTTCTAATTATAATGATTAAACATTGAACTTTGTAGTATATATATAATTTACTTATTTGTTGTACATCAGTAGCTTATTTATTCGATTGTATACGGTACAAAAAATTACCAATCAAGTAATTGCTTAATCTTGAGCCTCATCTCCCAATTGGGCGGAGAAGATCTAATAAAAGCGTTTTAAACTGTGAATCATTTTAAAAGTGTGCGATTTCAAGATAACCTACAAAAAGAAACAACTTCGTATGAATTTCAGATAGAAGTAGAATAAAAAGTGTATAGTTAGTTGAGACGATGAATCAAATGCTAAAACTCTTACATCAAGTGTTTTAACGCTCCTAGAATATCATATGCATAATAAGTATCTGATAAAACATGTAACATAGTCTGTCTCATCAATCTGTTCTGAAAGTCAATTTAAAATATGTGAAATTATATTGTACAAAGCCCCTCCCTTCTTTTTCTGGTATAGAAAGTTGATCATTTACCGTTTTTATACCAAACTTTGTACCAATTTAAACTCTTTCTATACAACTATTCTTTGTTATGATGAATACATGTTTGATATTGTTTACAAAACTTGCGAACAATGAAAATGACCTGATTTCCAATACCTGCATATACAAACATGCAGAATATCTGAGAAGCATGTTACAATGCAAGATATTGAGTATAACGTAGGGTTACAATACTAAACATAAGAAATGTGAATTGATTTACATTAAAACGTTTAAATTTTGAATAATTACTACAAAAAAATCTGTATAAGATATAAAAACGAGGGATCATTCACATAAAGTGAAATATAGGATATTACTACAATCCGGATCCAGACTGAACATGTGTACACCTGCATGCACAAAGAAAAACTGTTTGTTTATATACACATTTGTGTTATGTGTACATTCTGCCTTTATAAATGATAACTATTTGCCACTCATTTTCATTTTCTGTTTCCGTGGGATAAACAGTAAACTTATTATCAGTACTTAAGGATACAGAAAGCAAGCATTTCTTTTGATTTTTTCTTTTCGTATATCAATATTTCTTTGGCAAAAGAAATGAAAAACCTTATATCACATAAACTTTTTCATAAGAAAAGATTAATCGATTAGCACATTACAATTTATTTTATGTGCACTATGGCAAAATTCAAACTTGGCGACGATCCCCGAGATTTGAAGCTGCTTTTCCGATTGACGATCTTTTTGTGATATAAATGTACTAAGCATAACACAGAAAATAAAACAATTTATAAATGGTGATACAGAAGAAACTTTATATACAAGATAAGGTTTGCGAAAAAAAATATTAAAAACTGGACTCATTATCTGGTATTCTTTGAATGTAAATAGATAATGAGAAGACCTCTTCGGGTTAATATATTCACGATATACCCAAAATACAGAAAAACAAGAGGGACAAAATGTGTTTTTATCTATTTGTGTGTATTTGTGGCTGAACCGAGGGAGAGTGTCCATTATCTCTACCTTGCTCCCCTTCCCCCTCTCTCACTTCTCCCCCATTTTTCTGCAAAAAAAGAATAAAACCTCGATCAATGAATACTCTCTCTCTCTATTTTTTTTGCCCCTTTTTATATCTTTATGTTGTAAATGTGTACGTTATTTGTCCTCTCCTGAAGGAATTTGGATATTAATAAGTAACAAAGTGAATGATGATTGGATGAAATCTACATCATCGTCGTCATTTTACTACAAATCGAAGAGTTGGGCCCAAGGTGACCCGCATTTACATTTGTGAAACTCTCTCTACGTCATGGACAACTCCGATTATTATTATATCAAGTATTTCCTGGTTTGGCCCCTTAAAAAATACATAAATAAGAAAAATTTTATAATTGAACAAAGCAGATTTGCTCTTCCTTTTTCTTTCTTCCCATCCAATTCACAAAATAAAACAAATACAATGGCACAACCCACCACAGCAACATCTTCTACTACATTTAATCACTACACAGATCAAGCATCTCTGTTGGAAAGAAGACAACAAAATGCCCCATTTCTGCAGCAATTGGAGTTGCCATCGTTACCACCCTTATCACAATTATTGACATCTGATACTGGTTCAAATAAAGATCAGCCAATGCCAAACACACAAGCAGCAACAGAAGCAGCCATTGCAGCAGCTACCGCAGTGACAGCATCCATGATCACATCTACAACCCAACCCATCATTCAAGAAACATTTTTACCCAGCCATTCTCAAAAGAATACAAACACTAATTTACTGTATGGCTTTCATCAACAAACTGCAACATCGACATCTCCTATCTTGACATCTAATGCGCTTTTAAACGATTCGGTGGCTATATTCCCTACTACAACAGACACTACATTAGATCAGTCATTAATGGCCAGTAATCATCACTTTTTGGATTCACAACAACAAATGTTCAATGCAGCAGCAGCAGTAGCAGCAGCTACCGCGGGCCTGACCGATCCACATGCAGTGAATCCAACCATGGGTATGCCACCTTCTTTTATGGAGAGACAAAGACAATCGTCAGTATCATCCACATCATCTGATAAAGTATATTCATTTGTAGCTATTCCTGGTACCAACCAAAGAAAGAGACCACGCAGACGATATGACGAAATTGAAAGACTTTATCACTGTAATTGGCCCGGATGTACAAAGGCCTATGGTACTTTGAACCATTTAAATGCACATGTGAGCATGCAACAACATGTAAGTCTTTTTTTCTTCTGTAAAATGTATAGCAATACCTAACATTTCCTTGATTTTCAGGGACCTAAACGTCATCCTACTGAATTCAAAGAAATGCGTAAAGAATGGAGACGTCAAAAGAAAGAAAGAGATGCAGCAAAGAAATCAGCCGAACAAGCTTATCGTAACCAGCAAGAATCAATGATGCAGCAACAGCAACAACAGCATCAAACAATCCCTTTTGCTTTCCAACAGTCTTTCATCCCGAACAATATGGCTCTTGGTAATTTCTATTAAAAAAATGAAAAACTGGTTTTTTTTCTATGTATACAACATCCACTTTCTGTACATTTTCTTGCGTTTCAAAGCAAGGAGAAATCTATAAAAAAGAAGGGAGTCTTTTCGGCAAAACAAACATTGCAAACACAAAGAACTCACTTTTCCCCTCGACCCCCCCCCCTATATCTATTACTTGTATATTTCCTTCAAAATCACGCTTCTTTTTTTTATTGTTGACTCTCCTTGAATATCATGAAAAACAAAATAAAAATACAATATTTGCACCATGATTCAAGTACATTTTCTCACAAACATCTTGTATTACTTGAACACAAGCTGAAAGTTCTACCAAAAGAAGGATCAGTGGTATCAGTTTTTCTGAAAAAGACAAGATGACGTTTTTTATTAATGTTGTACACTTTTACTCCCTCCAGATGAAACTATTTGTATTTTACTTCTGTGCAGCATTTAAAATAAAAGATCTGAGTTACTCCGTTGGGCATATATCAATATTGGTTTTTATAAGTTGTAGATACACAGTTCAGGGCAAAAGAAATTGGACAGTTACGTAGCATCAGAAAGCTTAGGTTACAACTTTAGTTATTTGTAAAAACACCATTATTTTATTGTATAAGATAAGACGAGCTGGTTGCCCCGCCCACTCTGGTGATTTTTGCACCTTCATGGGGTTCATCTCGCTCCGCGAGGATGCGAGTCTCCAAAATAAATGAAATTTTATTGTTTTCAAGTGTATATGTTGCATCCATAGAACTCCATACTTACCACTCAATTGTCACGGCAGCAGTTCCTGATCGAATCCAAGATTAAATATTACCGATTATTCTGTAAAAAAAAGGCAATCATAGAATATCTTGCACATAAGTTTTTTGTATCCATAGAATAACCACCGTTACCATAATGTTTCAATTTAGTTGTCATGGCAACCGTCCCTGATCGGATCTAAGGTTAAATGTCACCGGCAAATATATATTAAATAGAAATGTATTGCATAGGAAACCTCTTCAACAATGCATTTAAGCTGCCTCTACTGCATTGACAAGCAAAGTGTGCTAAAATTTAAATCCAACAAAAAAAAAAGAATACTCTTACTTAGAATGAGCAATGTTCGGTAACATTATACGACTTTAGGTATTTTTACAACATGACACTTGTCTTTAAGACGTAGAATCATGGTTCATCATGAGAGCGAGTGAACCAATTACCAAGAGCAAATTAAAATCACCAGCGTCTACACAATAAGCAAACAAATATATAGACCTTTTTTATTTATGAGAAACAGAATAAAGAAAGGGTAATAAGAAAAGAAATAGAGAGAAAAACAAGGGAAAAGAACAAATAAAATGTACAAAAAAGAGTGCGATTTTCTTCTTGTATCTTAAGTTTATACGAGTAAAACAGCATTGATGCAACCATCGTTTTCTAAAGTCCAATTAGTTCAGAATAAAAACCCTGTGCACATCAAATGAAAAGCTTACCTGGATTATTAGTTACTTGAGCATATTTGCCCCAAACGACTTTACCACCTGTTGTAACCAAACCCAATTCGGAGACATTGACTTCGAGTACAGTACCCTTAGTAATGACACCAAGTTGAGTATAAAGAGGTGATTGAGGATTCTTTTTTACACCAATGATAGGTAAACAAAAGGTTGCTTTCAATTCTGGATGAGTGACATGTGCCTTCTTATAACGCAGACCCATAGGACGGACAAAACGTTCATACTTTGGTGGTTTACGAGTAAACCCTTCGCCCACAAAGGTAGCCTTTGTAACCAAACGCTTCCATTGTTTTGTCTTATGCTTACCAGTCTTTACAACTTTGAACATCTCGTCTTCTGCCATACCACGAACAGTAGGCAGAGGAACCGACCATTTGCCAGCTTTTTCCTTACGCTTTTGTTTGACCATATTACTTAAAATCTTTGCACGATCTTCACCTTCACGATCCAGAAGATAAGTAGGCACAGCACCCTCAGGGATGGCATCGGCTGACTTTTGCTTGGCATTCTTTTCCTCATGTTGTTTGATGGTTTTCTTCATTTGAATCTTCTCCGCATGGCGCTTCTTATTCAACATCTTGGCTTTAAGGCCATGCACCTTCTGAGCATATTGTGAAGCCTTGTGAACCTGACGAGCCTCTCTCTTACGTCTAAAAATAATTTTTTACATCAATTTTCGAAATTTCAAAAATTGCGATCGAATTACTTACTTTCTCTCCTCATAATCGAGACGACGACCATGTCGTTTAATATGCTCTTCAATATGCTCGTTTTGAGGCTAATTAGAAGAAAATTAACAGTTATTATTGTATGTTTTTCACAAAATTTGCTTTTTATTTAGTACCATATTGCTATATGTGTAGATAAGGAAAGAGAGGAACTCTGATTTGTAAAAATTTGCATGGTATCGTAAAAAATTAGTTGAAACCGGTCACTGTACATCACCAATCATTATAGAAACATATCCTCTGAGCTCTCGCTCAAGATCGCTCCTTCCAGTCTGATTTCGACGCCTGATGCTCTATTGTTTGTTCCTTCTTTAGGAAAAGTAGCTCCCTTCAGATAGGTGAATGTAAAGTCAACTTGATGATCAAAGTCAAAGCCGAATCTGGAATTTTGGAATATACAATTTTCTAAATAACTATCCTTGAAGCATGATTTGGGATCGATGTGATAGTCTGAGAAATCAAGATTAGAGAGGTTTTTCTCTTGCAGTTGAAATATAGTAGGCCTGTATACGACAATTTCGTTTGGGTTTCTTGGTGGAAGTGGATATAACTGGTGTAACTCCTCTGAATAGATAATGTCAGTTTATTATTTAGGTGTATTTGATTAAGCGTTACCTTGTGTAATGACAGGCAAGTTGCTCCATCTTAATTTAAGTAAATCTAAATGTGCAAATAATGAATATATCTTTATAGATACTTGAAAAATTACTGCAAATACCATTCAATCCGTAGAATCTTGCTTCTTGCATCAACTCATCCATACTGTATAAAGCACATTAGATGTTTATTCTGCTTAAAATATGGGGTATACCTTACATTTTAGGATCCTGTGTAACGCCCGCAGGTATCTAACGCAAAATTAACTACTGTCGTTTATATAAGTAATTGTCTGCATACCCTTAAATCACGTAAATAGTTGAGCACTAAGCGGAAGTAGGTACCATCTCTATCGATGAAGTATGAATTATCTGCGTCTGGCTGAATAGCGCTGTCGCCTAGATAATCTAATCAGTAATGCGTTTATAATGTTGCAGTAAGGGTTTATTACTGGAAAACATGGATGCCAGCATAGAGTCGGGATCTTTTCGCAGTGTTGTCAAGGATGTTTCGAATAACTGGCCACCTACATTCAGTTTGATCTATTACTGTCTCGTGAGAAAGACATGTCAAATGATGTAGATATCTTGTAGTCTTACCTTTTCGTCTTGAAATCTCTTGATTTCTATCAGTTTATAGCGGTTAATAATGCTGATTTTCGAACTTGATAATTCTGCATGTACCTTTTATTATACTCTGCTCTTTCTGGAATTGTTGTTTTTCAACAATCATATGCTGCTGGTGATCCATTATATTCATGGATAGCTCATGGTAAGAGTTCTCGATTTTAGAGTGTAACTCAATATTGGCTTTGTCGAAATGTTCCTCTATTTCCTCAAGCGCTATCAGTTGATCTTTCAGATGTTGGCTCAAAGCTAAAGAAGAGAATAGTCATCAGTGATTGTACAGGTACACATAACATGCATAGCGCACCTTCTTTTTCGAGCCTATAACTTGCTACCAATTCATGCCAGGTGGCAGAAAAGCTCTTTGGACGCTGTTGTGAGGTTAGAGCGTATGTTCCGTCCGTTACTTCCTCATGCTCTTCTTTATCTTCTTCTTTTTCATCTGGCTTGATCGTCTCTAAAGAACGGCTGTTCAACAGTTGCTTCATGTTATGCTTTTGCTGTTTTTCAACAGTTAGACATGTCACTCCCATTTCATCCTCATTGGAAGACTGCGAAGTAGCAGCCAGATGTTCGAAAAAGGCAATAGGGTCCATATTGTTTTCGAACATGGTTGATTTTGTAAATATATCAAAAAGAAAAAAAAAGCATACGAAAAAATCAAAACAAGTTCTTCATAAATATAGATAGAAGGCATGTGTTACCCTGTTTTAGTAATACAAAAGGTCATGCTTAATTGTTTATTTACATAATACATTTGAACATCTTGGACAAAGGTTACCATCTTGAGTGGAGTGATAATTCCAACAGCGGGGACATTTGCTGTGCTTCGATTTATAAAGAACAATTTTGCAGTTGTCGCCTATAAATTATGTAAGTAATTTTGCTTGCAAATAAAGCATCCAAAGTTACCTTCAATTACAGAATCTCTTCCAGATTCACCCTGAATAAAATCTGACTTTTCATCTTCTATATTCACCTGACTGGTCATAAACAAAGACGATAGTTCTGAGGCTAAGTGACATAGCTATGAGTGGTGGTTATCATTGGAAGTAACTATTGATATACTCACAATCCATTGATCTTATTAGTTTGGCGAGTCTTGAATCACTGCTCAAGAATAATGAAATATCTGCCTCTTGTGAAGATCGAATATGTCTATCAGAAAATGAATGAGTTGGAGAAAGTGTAATTTATATCAGGCTACGCACTTTTCTTGACGAGCAGCTTCTAGTACTTGATTTACTTCTCCTTTGAGAAGTAAAAGTGTCGACCATTTAGTGTTCAGGCCAGTGTCATACCATTGTTCGTTCTAATGTTGCTTTTTGGATTAACACCTAATCAAGATAAAAATGCTATTATACGTACAGATTTAACCCACCCTATCTTGAAAACTGATGATTCTGGGCTGGGTGTGATATCCTTATAGTTTTCATAGATTTCTTCTGCTGTATGACACACAAATGGCGCAAAGGATGTAGTGTATGACTTCAAGACTTCAAACAATACTGTTTGCGCCATTCTGCGAGATTCTGAGGTTTCAGACTCATTGTACAATCTGTCTTTAATTGTGTCAAAATAGAACGCTGACAGCGTGTTGTTGGTGAAGTGCTGGATATTTTGAACAACTAGCTTGCTATTAATAACAAGATACTAAATATGTGCATAAGATCTCACCTCTGTTGAAAGCAAAATCATTATATGCACTTGTCACACGATCATTGTAATTATATAATTGATAAAGCATGTATTTATCCACCTGCTTTGATTAATAACAAAGCCTTTAAATGTTTAGATCACCTACCTCTTGTAGTCTCTCATAGTCAACATAGTGTTCTTCCTTGAAATCATGGAGATTACCAAGCAAAAATCTGGCAGTAGTGCGTATTTTACGCAAGCCGTCAGATATTTGCGCTATATTGCAATGAGAAATTTGAATTATAATAAATAGTCCTTATACTTACAGATAATAGAAGGCCCAATGCTTACATCTCGTGTATATTCGCAATTAGCCACCCAATAACGAAGCACATCACTACCGTAGGCAGGATTCTTCTTCTTATCTTTACCGCCCTCTGTGATGAGAATAGGCTCAAGCGTATTACCAATGCTTTTAGACATTTTTTGTCCTTTTTCATCTAATGCAAATCCATGGGTAACAAGAGTTCCGTAAGGTGCTTTCCCAGTGACAGCAATTGATGTCAACAGAGATGACTGAAACCATCCACGATGTTGATCACTGCCTTCGAGATAAACGTCAGCTAAAGGCTTATTTGGGTCTCTACCTGGCATATTTTGAAGCATAGTCCACGAGGTACCACTATCAAACCAAACATCCATAGTATCATATCCTCGTTTATACACCTTTCCATTATCTCTATATTTAGGGGCAACAAAGACGCTATCATCTTGTTCCTCCCACCAGGCATCGGTGCCCTTTTCTTGAAGAACTTGAATGATATATTCAACAGAATTTTCAGTCAATAGAGCCTCTCCGTCTTGATCATACAAGGCGGGAATTGGAACACCCCAAGACCTTTGGCGAGAGATACACCACTCTTTACGAGACAGGGTAAATTGCTCAAGACGACGAATAGCTATTAGATAGAATGATAATGTAAACTAAGATAATTATCTTGTAAGGAAAAAAAAAAAGAAACTTACAGACTTCAGGAATCATGCGGATTTTCTTTAGGTTTTCTACAGCTTGTTGTTGCAGATGTTCAACGTTGGCAAACCATTGAGCAGTAGCACTGGATTTTGCTAGAATGATGAGTGGTTCCCCGTCAGATAGCGTTTCATTAACTTACCGTAGCATTACAGGCTGCTTTGTACGCCAATCATATGGATATTTATGTATGTAATCTTGAGCAATGACTAAAGCTGATTCTCTTTCCAGAAGTTTAATAATGGCTGCATTTCCATCTGTAAAAGCCATCTTGCCTTCAAGATCAGAACCTGCTTCCTTTGTAAAACAACCACTATCGTCAACTATACGAAAAGTTGGCATCGTAAGCCATCAATCTCTTTATGAAACCTTACCTGGACTTAGCATTTCAATTTTATGTTGGAGGCAGACTTCATAATCCTCCATACCATGACCAGGAGCAGTGTGAACCAACCCTGTACCTGATTCAGCCATAACGTGATCACCACCAATGATTGGCATGGTACCATGGTTCAAGGGATGACGGTATGTTGACCCTAATAGCTCTTGACCAGAAACTTGATCAAGGATATTAAAATGCTCCGCGTCGATCTCTTGCTTAAATGCTTCTACGCGGTCCGTACCTACGATATAGGTTCCTTTTTCATCTCCCTCAGGAATCTCAACCAAAGAGTAATTCAATGCAGGATTTACAGAGATGGCTTTATTGGAAGGAATAGTCCAAGGCGTTGTTGTCCAGATTAATGCATATAAATTCTGGTTTTTAGTATATGATTCCCATTTTTTCTTCAGGGCGGGCCCCAATCCTTCCAAAGAAAAGCGAACGTGTATCGATTTAGACACATGGTCCTCTTTATACTCTAGTTCTGATTCTGCTAATGCAGATTTCGATGAAGGAGACCAATACACAGGCTTCAGTTGTCTGTAAATATGCCCATGTTTTATCATATCTGTCAATACTCGTAATTGACGGATCTCGTAATCATTTGTCAGTGTCAAATATGAATTATCCCA
Organism: Parasitella parasitica; assembly: GCA_025201805.1. Taxonomy (NCBI): domain Eukaryota; kingdom Fungi; phylum Mucoromycota; class Mucoromycetes; order Mucorales; family Mucoraceae; genus Parasitella; species Parasitella parasitica. Next base: position 435,705 of record MU619240.1, read on the forward strand.
ATCACCCATCACTCCCCAGCTCTTGAAGCTACGACGCTGTTTGTCTACTTCAAGAAGGGCTTTTTCTCGAGCTATTTTTCGAATATCGGTTGGTGATAAGGTTGCCTCCTTTCCTTTTCTCTAATTTTAAACGATCAATGCATTGACCCGAATTTAACATTATCAAGGACCTACGCGGATTTGTTCCAAAGCCTTAAGCTCAATTGGAAGACCATGGCAATCCCATCCCGGTCGATAACTAACGTATCCAGCGAAGCCATTAAAATAAATGCCATACTATAAATGATATCCAACTTACTAAACTTTATGTCCCTGAAGAATTTTGTAACGATTAACAATGTCCTTAAGGATTTTATTCATAGCATGGCCTAGTATGTTTTTTTGTTAGAATCTGAAATCAAGTAATTCCCAGAACACTATTATACCAGAGTGAACATTTCCATTTGCATAGGGTGGACCATCATGAAGAACAAAGAAGTCTTTGGGGTTGTTCTCCAACTAATAAACCAAATTAGCATAAAAAGAAGGGGCGTAAAGAAACAATTAATTACCTGCCAAGGATACAATTCCGTTGTACATCGATCTCTGAATAAATGCTCTCTTTTGGCAGCGTCTGCTCTCAGGGGAAATTTTGTCTTGGGCAACAGGATTGTATTTGTATATGGATTGTCTGATGCTTTGGCTAGAACGCTGGTAGAATTCCAAAAGTTGCGACTTTTTACCTTGCTGAAACCGCTTGATGGGAAAAAGCGCATTGTGCGTAAGTGCAGAATTGTTGCCATGACGGAAAAAATGAAACTGAATTGAAATGACAGGGACTCGAGGTTTTGAAAGTACTAGTTATGCCTTAGCCAGCAGCAGCAGCAGCCAACCGAATTCAAATACCGATCTGTCTTTTTCTTGTGTTTTGAAAACAAGACATGGTTTTTGAAAAGCTTTTCGCGCTTTTTTGCAAATATGTCTACAGTTTGTTAACAAAGTATGTAAAGCTTAATAAGAGACTTTTGTAGAGTAATTGATTATGCATCTGATGATACAACTTTCAAGCAAATTTGTCACTAAATTCCTAGAATAATTTTTACTTGAATAAAAAACTGTTTTTGACCAAAAGTCTTCATTTTCGATAATGAAATGTTCAGAATAAACAAGTTCATATGAATTTTGAACCATTTGCGATCATCTATTGTTAGTATGTATCATAGTAAAAAATCTCAATCCTGTGGCTAAATCCGGAAAATAGTAAATCCGGAACTTTTGCCCTTGTGGACCTTCATGAAAAATGGTTGAAAATTAGGCAATTTACGATTGACCATTTTTTCTTTGCAATTGCATCAGGTAGTAACTAATAGTCTTAGGAATTGATTTGATGCTATTTTGAGGATCTTTAGTCGACCAAAAGGTTGTGATTTATGCCATCAAAGCTCCAAAGAATAAGCTCAATTTTTGAGATTAAAGAGTTCTTTTAAATGTATTTTAGTTATCCAAAGTACTCGAATTAATTTATTATATGCTTCATGAAGTCTAGTTCATGATGGGATTTTCAGTATCGCAATAAAACAAGTTTTAGATGTAGACAAATTCAATTTTCATTAAGAATTTGGGTTGGTAGCTTTGAAGTTTTGAATATCAATCGAGCTGTGGAAGTGTTGAAGCGATGGTGAAGACTTCTAAACCAAGTACTTTAGTATGATATATTATTCACTTTTCTTTATGTACACTGTACAAAAGAAAGCCAAACGTATTGTTGATTTTATCGATGAAATATCACTACCGCTCTGCATTGGCGAAGCTGAAGGCTTGACCAAATTCATGAAACCACCTTGATTTAAGTGGATATAATGAGCCATATGTATTTTGAACATTTCGAATGCCATATTTTTTGACATAGAATGCTGAAAACGATATCAATTTTACAGCTTTATTAAGTTTGTTTCTGTTAAACAAAAAAGAGTTGGGGTAAAGATAAAAAAGATGAATCATATAGTATTATAATTAAGATTAAAAAGTGTATCAATTAGAGCAGAAACAACCAGTGTTCGTATTAGTTGTGGGTAGGTGGGTGGGTTAATGTAATGGGAATAATGCAAACATATTTAAAAAAATTGTTTAGCTCGTCTTCAGAGCTAGTGCCTTATTTTCCATGGATAGAGTAAACAAAGAACAATACCCATGCAGTGATAAGAGCAGAGACAAAGAAACCAACAATAGGGTAGCTGAACTTCTTGGTAGGCGTCTCAGAGTAAGGATCCTTGCCTTTTGATGTTAATTGGAGCTCCTTGTCATTGATTTCTTGCATGCGGATAACACGCTTTGAGCGTCTCATTTCCAAAAGATTACCGTAAAAATAAAATTGATTCCACCAAAGAGCACAAATCAAAACGAATCCAAAACCAGCCAAAATAATGAATACCAACATGACATTGACATAAGATTGACCAGCAGTTTTATCTTGCACAACGCCAACAGCGACATCAAGAATGGCAGTACCAATATTATTGGAGCTCTTATAGATACCTAAACCAGTACCAATGTACTCTGATGGTAAGAGCATCCCGATCGAAGTAATCATAGAAATAGGACCGAAGGCAAGAGAAATAGAGTAAAACACCATACCAACAACAGCATCAACGTAAGTCCAGCCCAATAAGCCCGAACTGAGAATCAAGAAGATGGAAGAGATGAGCAAGATGACTACACGTAGACCATAGAAATCCATGATAAAGCCTAAAACTGGCGTAGCAACGATGGGAACAGCTTGAGATGCACTAGCTTTATAACCAGCTAAGCGATCTTCGGTACCAAAATGCTTGGATATCAAATCTGTGGCAATGGTTTGGAAAGACGACCAGACAGCAGCATAGATGAATTCAATCAGGATAATGTGCCAAAATATAAGGGGGAACTTGAAGATGGATCTCCACTTGAAGGTTTTTTTCTTTTTCAACGCTTCCTTTTCCTTTTCGGTCATGACAACTTGGCCCTTGAGGTGTCTGACCACCAGAGCGTAGATCAGATTCATGGCAATAGAGAAACAGCAAAGAATAAAAGATAACCAGAAAGCCCAGACCCAATCACCAGTGGCAACAGATATAGAGTTAGCTACCAATGTGCCTAAAAAGGTAGATAAACGACTAATTGACAGTTGAAGACCAATGGCAATAGATAAATGTCTTGTACGGAACCACTTTGAAAGCAAGGATTCTTGCATAGTCACAATTAAACCACTACCGATACCGAATACAACGCGAGCAACTACCATAAGAGCATATGATTCGTATTTAGCAGCAATGGCAGTTAAAAGAGACCCGAGAATGATCATGAAATTAATAGCAAGAGTACCCCAGACGGAACCAAATATATCGATAAAGATACCGCCAGCGATAGGAAAGATTGTATTGATGATAGACACCGAAGCAGATATGACACCGTATTGAGTATTTGAAATAGCAAGATTAGTGGTAATCTGCTTCTTCATGGCAGAAAGAGCACTGGCAGAGAAATGAGAGCCAACTACAAACTATATGAGTAATTTGTTTTTTTGACATGTACATGTTTAACATACATGGAAACAGTAAGGCAGTGACCAAGGCAATGATCTTATATTTCCAAGGAGCATTGGCAAGTGCAGTGTCACCACCATGCGTAATGACTTCTTCGCTTTTATCATCTTCTTTAAAGCTTCTATCATCTTGGATATATTTTTCAGAGGCTAAAGCATTAGACACGACCTGTTCCTTTTCGCTTGGCTTATGATCCATTTTAAAAAAAAATGAGGAAAAAGAATAATTCAAAAAGAAAGAAAATATGTGTTATTTATACATAAAAGCTCAGAAATCTTGGTTTGGCAGCAAGAATAATCTGATCCTATAATGCATGTTCTTGATGTGGAAGGGTAACGCCAAAAATATTATCTGATTCCAAATTGCGTTCAGATGTACGACCTTATATTCCTTTTCTCCGTTATTTATAGTTGTATTCCAGCTTCTTGATCAAGAGGATGAAAAAAAAAACATCAAGATAAACAAGAGTTTGATGCTTGAGTATCCACAGCGAATCTACATTCTTACTATATTGCAAGTTTTAAAGCCATTGTATTTAAATCAGATAAGCAGAACTGCAAAATAGATATCAGATTGTAAACAATCATTTTATTTGTTCTTATTCTAAATCGTACTCAACTTTGTAGTAAACCCAGGTATATCAGATTGTACCCCGTCTATTTTGAGTTGAAACTATAACCATCTTGTACGGTAGTACAACGAAACAGACAAAAATTTCTCGCTGATTGAGTAAGGAAATTACTAAACATCAATCTGATAAATAATTCCTAATTGGATACACGATGAATATGAATATGATAATTCCGGTAATATTTTGACGTTTAGGAAAATAACATAGGCTAGAAAAAATACATTAATTATAAGTATATGGTAGGATGATTTTGATTAATGTAAATAAAGATCTTCCTAGCCATTGCAATTGAAATAAGTTTGTCTTATATATTTTACTTCGTGTTTGTGCAGGTTTAAATTTTACTTTTTTGTATTATTTTACAATTATTATAACTAATAGATGGAATCCTCAGAAGCTATCTGTGTCATGTAACCATTCATATTCAAAGAACGAATTTGATTCTTGTGTTCTAAACATAAGAAGTTAAAATGTAAGCGGAAACAATATACAAATCAACACTCAATGAGACTACAATGTATAAGCGATTGCAATATATGCATTGTAAAGCGGTATCAAGCTTAAATCAGTATTTTTTGGCTCTCAAAAATGCAGTAGTGTCTTTGAGATGAATTGATGAGGTGCGGGTAGTACTTGAGCATGGAGAATGGTATACACAAATGTTAGCTTTGAAAAACGGAATATAAACGAACATTTACAAGTTAAAGGTAATGCATTCTAGGGAAACAATTATCACTATAAAGATAAATAACTTATAGTGTTTGTAAGCATGTAAGAAAATACCATCATCACTTCAACACTTCCACAGCTCGATTGATATTCAAAACTTCAAAGCTACCAACCCAAATTCTTAATGAAAATTGAATTTGTCTACATCTAAAACTTGTTTTATTGCGATACTGAAAATCCCATCATGAACTAGACTTCATGAAGCATATAATAAATTAATTCGAGTACTTTGGATAACTAAAATACATTTAAAAGAACTCTTTAATCTCAAAAATTGAGCTTATTCTTTGGAGCTTTGATGGCATAAATCACAACCTTTTGGTCGACTAAAGATCCTCAAAATAGCATCAAATCAATTCCTAAGACTATTAGTTACTACCTGATGCAATTGCAAAGAAAAAATGGTCAATCGTAAATTGCCTAATTTTCAACCATTTTTCATGAAGGTCCACAAGGGCAAAAGTTCCGGATTTACTATTTTCCGGATTTAGCCACAGGATTGAGATTTTTTACTATGATACATACTAACAATAGATGATCGCAAATGGTTCAAAATTCATATGAACTTGTTTATTCTGAACATTTCATTATCGAAAATGAAGACTTTTGGTCAAAAACAGTTTTTTATTCAAGTAAAAATTATTCTAGGAATTTAGTGACAAATTTGCTTGAAAGTTGTATCATCAGATGCATAATCAATTACTCTACAAAAGTCTCTTATTAAGCTTTACATACTTTGTTAACAAACTGTAGACATATTTGCAAAAAAGCGCGAAAAGCTTTTCAAAAACCATGTCTTGTTTTCAAAACACAAGAAAAAAACAGATCGGTATTTGAATTCGGTTGGCTGGTTGTGGTAGTAATTTGAGGACGTATAAAATAGACTGTGTTTTTCTAAATAAAAGAACCAACTTTATTGTTTGTTAATTAAAATAGCTTAATACTAAGATTGCAATAATTCATACCAAATAGTTGTTGGTGAAGTTGTTAAAATATAATATAAAATTGAGAGAAGAATGTGTGTAGAGTGGGGAGGTGTTTTTAAATGTATTTATATAGTAAATCATGATCTCGATTATGAGCTTCGTATTTTTAGAGGATTTGCGCTTCCTCAAAACAGTAGTAGTCTGGGCAACTTTGTCAATATGTTTAGAACTTAATCCCTAATAAAATCGTTTAAATAAAATGAATATATTCCTTAAGGCAATATTATAACTAAATTCTTCCTTACAAGTCATTTTTTTAAATATAAATAAACATAATTCTGGTGATAATTGCATGCAAACAAGTCAGACATACAGAATAAGAATCACTTTAATGTACGTTTTGATAGGTTACAAATGACAAACCCAAATTAAATTGACGAGATAAAGACTGCCAAACACAGGTTGGTGTCGAAATCGCGTCCCCCTTCAGTCCTTGAAAAAAAAAAAAAAAAAAAACCCTTTTGACTTCCACATTTTTTAAAGAAAAGGGAATGACAATTAGAAAGATTAGGAGCGATTCTGAAAGCGATGATGAGAAGGATGTTCCATCTGCCAAACACATCAAACTTTCCAACGACGATGTTCATATGAATGAAGAAGAGGAACAACGGGTCGAGGCATCTTCTTCCGAGCCTGTTCCAGAAATGCGCAATTTGGAGCTGAAGCCTTTGGCAGTTGATACTGATGGGTAATGATCTTTTTTAGGGTCCAAAAAATTATTTGTCTAATATCTAATTTTGTACAGATTTGTTGAGGGTTCCATAGTTAAAATCACCTTAACAAATTTTGTTACATATAATTACTGTGAGATATCCCCAGGACCTCATATGAATATGATTATCGGTCCTAACGGTACCGGTAAATCAACCATTGTCTGTGCCATTGCTTTAGGATTAGGTGGTACTCCTGCTTTACTAGGAAGAGCTAAGGATATTAACGAGTTTGTCAAGACTGGTGAAGATGAAGCAACCATTATAATTGAGCTTAAGAAGGTGGGGACTCGCAATGTCATCGTTCAACGTTCTTTCAGAAAGTCCAACAAAACCAATAGCTGGAGAATCAATGGTCTGTATAGAGATAAATCGGCTTCGAAAATACATCTTGTCTCATAAAAAACTTTAGGTAAAAATTGTCCTTATAAAGACGTTCAGAGTGTTATAAATGGCTTCAACATTCAGGTTGATAACTTATGGTAAAATGACACAAGGATTTATGATGACATGTAATATTAATATACAATTTTATTCTAGTCAATTTTTACCTCAAGATCGAGTAGCTGAATTTGCAGAAGTAAAGTGTTACAAATACAACTTGAAATACAAACTTTCTTATAAGCTTCGTTAGTTGACCCCTCCTTTGCTATTGCAAAGAACACAAGCTGCAGCTGGTAAAGCTGAATTACATGAAATGCAGCAAAAATTAGTCCAAATCCGTGAAAACGAAAAGAGCTTAATGAAAACTCATGAATCAGATCTTTTACACTTGCAAACTTTGAAAAACAAAAATCAGGAACTGGAAAGAGATGTTTTCAGAATGCAACAAAGAGAGAAAATTATCAACAATATCAAGCTTTTAAAGGCCCAAATTCCGCTTGTTAATTACACAGAATCAAAGGCTAGATATGATCGCGCTGAAATTGATTATCAAAGTGAAAAAGACAAGTACCAAAAAGCTAAAGATGAAGTTGCTCCTATCAAAGCTTTAATTGAGTAAGGTCCCTCAATAACCAATTCGTTAATATGAAGCATTAATTTTTTACCCTAATAAGCCGAGTTGCAGGTGAAAATCAAAGAGCGAAAAGAAATTTGGATCAAGCAGAAACGAGTTACAAAGCAACTATAGCAGATGTCAGAAAAGCTATTGAGAAAATCAAGACAATGGTAAACAAAGCAAAGATTGTAGATGTACAGCATACTTAATTGATTTGTAGAGAGTCGAAATAAATACCCATAAACGCACAATTAACGACAAGAAAAGGAAATTACCTGAGAGAGAAGCAGAAATCGAAAAAGCTGTAAGAAGGATCCAGCAAATCGAAGAACAAGTGGCTACTCCACCTAGTTCTGACACTTCTCAGTTCGAAAGTGCCATTGTAAGTTTTCTTATTGAGTAATGGCTGAGTACTAAGCACTAATCGTTTTCAATGTATAGAATGAAATCAACCAAGAAATAAACAACTTGCAGGCAGAGAAAGTTGAAATTAAGGACAAGTGTGATGAAGAGGACAGAAAAAAATATCAAATAAATGAACGTTTGAAATCAGGACATGCACAGTAAGTCAAGGTCCCATTATACTATAATTAGTAGTTAAAAGCATTTCTTTTTCATAGAATGAAGCAGCTTGAAAATGTCAAAGAGCAACGTATGAGACTCTTGACGGGCCAGTACCCAGATGTTGCTCGAGCATACGAATGGTTAAAGGAGAATAGACATAGATTTTCAGGCCAAGTCTATGACCCTGTTGTTCTTCTACTCAATCTGAAGGATTCACGATATGCGGCACAGGTAGAACAGGCTTTGGGTGGCTTCAGAAGTTCACATCTTAGAGTAAGTATCTTTATTTCAAACATCAAAAATCAATCGTCTAATTACCATATTAGCAATTTATATGTGAAAAAAGAGAAGATTATCAATTGATGACAAGAATTTGCATTGACCAGCACAAAATGAAAATCAATGTCTCATGGCCTGATCTTGACCCTGCTGTAGACTACAGAAGAAAGCCTGCGCCTACAGAAGAAATTAAAGCAAAACTTGGCATGGAGTATTATGTTGTTGATCTCCTTGATGGACCCAAATACGTCATTGATACATTGTGTCAAGATGCTAATATCAATTTGATCCCAGTTACTATCAATCCCATCAATGAACAGGCCGTCGTTTCTGCTAATCTATTCCAAAAATTTGTTGCTGGTGACACATTCTACAATACAAAAACAAGTATTTATGGCAGAAGATCTAAACAAACACAAACCAGCATTATCCAACCTGCTAGGTTTCTTGATAATACGATTGATACCGATGCCCAAGCCAACTTGAAGGAAGAAATGCGATCTCTTCAAGCGAGCATTCAACAAGCTGACATTATTCTTAAGGAGTTGGGCCGTGAACACGATAAGATTAAAGCGAAATTAGAAGAAAAAAAACACCTAAAAGAAGACCAGCAATCACAAAAGAGAGATGTACAAAAAAGATTTCAACAATATCAGCAAATACTGCGAAAATTGACTCAATATAAAGCAGAGCTGGTTGATATAAGAAAGCGACCCGAAGAACAGAAAGCAGAAATTGCTCGAATGGAAAAAGACGTTTGGCGAATGGCCGACGAAGAAGACATTCTATTGATGACTTATACAAAACTTTTAGAGAAGGCTATAGACGAGTTTGAACAACGCAATAAGGCTGCCATGCTTTACCATTTTATGGGGGTCAAGAGCAAAACTATTGAATCGTTTGCAAATACTCAAACCGAAAACTTGAACAATGCTCGCACTGCTATGAACAACGCTAAAAACCAATATTTGACCGCTAAAAAAGAAACCAAAGAATACATGGAAACGTCTAAAACTGCTGGAAATGATCTGCCTGATGAGTTGAGAGAAGAATTCAATGAAGTTGTTCTCAAATGGAAGCAAGAAGAAGGCTTGAAGGTAACACTTACTGAATTGAACAACAAAATTGCCGAGGATGAGGGAAAAGTTTCTGCTATTCGCTACGCTAATGCTGATGCCATGAGTCATTACCAAGAACGAAAGCAAGCTGTAAGAGTTGGTTGGTATCTATTTTCTGTTTGATATTAAACAATTCTGTAGATCGAAACATTAGAAGCCAAGGCTAATCAAACTGGAGACATTTTAAATAAGTATCGTATTCAAATTCAAAAAATCAAGAGCCAATGGGCACCATTGATTAAGGAATTAGTTTCAAGAATTGACGAGAAGTTTTCTGCAGCATTCCAACGCATCAACTGTGCTGGAGCAATTCAACTCGAGGAATCAGAGGATTTCGACAAGTGGGGTATCAACATTCTCGTTAAATTCAGAGATTCAGAGAAACTCCAGCTCTTGACTGGACAAAGACAATCTGGCGGCGAAAGATCCGTATCGACTATTCTTTACTTGATGTCACTTCAGGATTTGGCTGCTTCTCCTTTCCGTGTTGTAGACGAGATCAATCAGGGTATGGATCCTCGTAATGAGCGTATGATTCATGAACAGATCGTGCAAAGTGCAACTCGTGCTGGCACCTCACAGTAAGTGTGCACATTAAAAAATAGAGCACATTTGACTGATACTCCCATTAGATACTTCTTGATCACTCCAAAGTTGTTGCCTGATCTCTACTACAATCAAAGAATGCGTGTACTTTGTATTTATAATATTGAGTGGTTGCCTGAAAAGATCCAGCCATTACAATCCTATTTAGATCATGCTAAAGCTACTGGAATTGTGTAACTCGAATTGTATACCCCATCTCTAAATTTGAGCAATATAATAAATATTCAAGAGACTCAAAATTACTGAATTAAAGTAATGACAAATAATGTATCCAGCTCTGTTAAATTACTGCTTGCTAGAATATTTATGTTCGTATGTGAATATAAATGCATACACACAAGACCATTGCGATGCTCAGCAAGAGTACGAAATTTGAAGAATTTCACCAGTATTTGGGTCATCTAATCTTTTTAAAATCAAAGAACAAGAAAATAACGTTTACAATCTGAACTGAATATACAAAGTCTCATTGGTGTAGATATCGTGGTTGCAATACCTTGAAAAAGTTAAAATGTATTGTTGCTTACTTTAGCAAGCATCTTGGATTATCATATGAATAAAAAACAAAAAACTTTTTGTATCTGCATCTCAACTTCTCTAATTTCTGCCGATGTATCCATTAAATTCGGACATGTGTAAAACTACGTTCATCACAAAATATATTTTACATGCAATACAACTATTGTTTGACGATTTTTAGAAATTAATTTCACTTGTACTGGCCGACAGCCCTGACTTAGCAGTTGGCTTTGCAGGCAATCCTGACTGCATCATATCAATGTCCCGGCACCAGACAGATGGCAGCATGAACATACTAGCTTAAGGTGAGGAAAAGAGAAAGTCAACGTAGGGAAACTATTATTTAGTCAATTGGAATCTTAAACGGCTTGAAAAACACGATTGATGAAAAAAAATTATCAATTTGATGTATGAACCATGGCAAGTTAATGTCCATGATATTTCTGGGTACTTGCCACTGCCCCTTATCCTGGTTCACAGTTGCCAAGTTTTTCCTTTCAGATAAGCACTAAAATTCAATAGTTTATTCACTTTATGTGAGCGCTACAAAATTAAACAACTTGTGAGCCATACAAATGTATAGTTATGAAATGGCCAGTAGCGTTTGTCTGTATAATACGCCAATAATCAATCTAACATCATGTACACTAATTCATTCGAATAAAAAATTACGTTACTACTCCTGATTCCTTTTGTCGAATCTATGTTGGCTCGTACATAAATGAAAAATTGTTATTAGTGTACAGCGTTTTTAATCAAGAATAATAAAGAAAAGGGAGTGTATGTGAGTAAACGAGTTAGGGATAGAGTGGAAGAAAAAAATTATAGTTTAAAAATTGGAGTTAAGATGTACATGTATATAATTTTTTTTTTTTTTGTCTATTCAACACAATCGATGGTTTTTGAGAAAGAGTGAAGAATTGTTTCGAACTTTGAATCGCCATCGTTTCAAGGCAGATGAGGGAGTAGCGGAAGATGCTGCTGTAGTATCCAATATGGTGGGGGGCTCCTCCTCATTGATTTGCAACTGAGTTGTTGTTGTCAACACCATGGTAGGTGGATTTGCAGGAGCGGTGATTGATGGTGATCTTTTTCTATTATTAAAACACGATCTACGTGTTGCTGATGTTGACGGTGTTGCTACTACTGCCGGTGCCGCTATGGAGGCTGACGATGATCTCTTGGCTACCGTGTTATGAAGAATAGGCAACCCTGGTTTTGATTTTGCAAATGACGTTGTTGCTACCGTTTCTGAGCCTTTCTTTGTTGAGAATGACGGTGTTTGAGATACAGAGAACATGGCATAAACTCTGTCAGATTCGTCTGACCAGTGAGCCGAACATAACCGGTATTCTAAAGGGACCCATACATCGTTGCGCTCCACCCAGCGACCTCTTGTTACAAACGACTCAAAATAGGGCCCATGGCAATGACTGCAGGAGTTGAATGTAGATAGATATTGATATAATGGATCGGTGATGATTGACTTTAACGATTCAAAAGCCATTGGTTTGCTATTGCTCTGCTTCTTCTTCTTTTTCATAATTGCTGACATAATATGCTGTTCATTTTTGACTATATATCTTGCACATGTCTCTAGCAAACTTGGAGGATTGTGAGTCAACTCATAGGGATGGTCAAGTGAATTGGTGAATGAGCAGCCGTCCAACCGAAGTCGGCGTAGAAACGGCAGTTGTGTAATTTCGGCGGGCAAGACAGTGACGGGATTATAAGAGAGGTCAAGCAATGTTAGGCTGATGAGATTCTCGACCGAAACAGTTACCTGCTCCAACTGATTGTGTCCAAGCTGTAAGGTTTGCAATCCATGCAAATGGCTGATGAATGGAGTGATATTTTTCAGCTGATTGTGAGATAGGTTTAAATCAACCAAGTGAACAAGATGGCAAATGGTGTCAGGTATAAAGGTGATCTGGTTATGTGACACAGATAGATTTTCAAGTTGCTGTAGATGACCAATGGCTTCAGGTAGCTCTTTCAGCTGATTATGTGATCTAAGTGCATTAATGTTACTCCTTAAAATTTGCCACTCAATTTATTAAATGTGCCTTACAAGTCCAGCCTTCGAATCATTGACAATAAACCAATGTTGGGAGTAATGAACCCAAAGCCTCTTTTTGAAAGGTCGACTTCTTGCAAATTTTGCGACGTAGACGAGATGTCTTTAAGCGTCAGAGTGTCTCCAACTAGCAGGTCCTCCATCTCGGCTTCATCTGTTGGCTTTGGCTGCTTCTCTGGGTAATATGTCTGGTCCACGTACATCAGGTCTTTCCAGAGTTGGCTATCTTTGCCGCTCAACAGAAACCCTGAATCTGTTCTTCCTTGTTTTCTTACTGAACCAACTGAGGTGCTTGATTCAGAGGACGCAAGGCCATACAAGAATGGTTTAAACAATACCTTGTCTTCTTGCTTGGTGTCATCTGCTTCTTTCAAGTAAATAGATGAAGCAGAGGTAGTTGTATATCCAAATACGGTAGAACCAAAGTTTTTGTTGTTGCGGTGGCTGACAGTTTGGCCCATGGTGTACTCCAGAGAAAGAAATAGAGAAAGAAAGAGAAAAATATAATAGTATATATATTTTATATACACATACAGAATACGAGTAAAAAGAGAAAAGAAAAAAAAAGGAGGCCAATTTGTCCATCATTTACACAATATAAATTTATTACACCAAGGGGCTTTATACAGCTGGGTGAACAACCACATTAATCTCGGCAGTTTGTTGACCAATTTGAACAAACACTTGGTGTTTGCCTAAAGATTTGATACGACCACCCTCGGACTTGACGACAATGGTTGATTTATCTACATCCAAGCCATATTCTTCCTTTAGTTTACTCGTCAAATCGTCAGCCGTTACTGATCCGAATGTGTGATCACTGTTCGGCACAACTGCTCTGTTAAATTCAAGTTGAGGGACCCCTTCTAAATGGCCCAATAATTCCTTCTTTTTCAGCTCGACTTGTGCAAGATGCTGGATCCAATATATATTAGTCAAGCATTCAAACTGACAAGTCTCCCTCCTACCTCTAAATTGGCTGCACTCTGTGTTTGTTCATCGGCAACAGCAGCAGCATCCTCATCATCGGCCTGATCTTGCTGTTCTTTAGCGATATAAGTTGCTTTGCCAGAGGGATATAGTATATTTCGCATTAGTCCCGCTATTGCACCATCATGTACATATCGTATTAATTTCATTTAGATCAAGACCGTATTTAACTTGAAAAACTTACGTCTAACGCTAACAATTTCATCTATTAAGGCAAAATATAAGTAAATTTCAACTTGATGTTTATTCAATTGCGCACTTTATTTTACCTTGGAGTCCAACACCTTCGACAAATTGATTCAATTTTACCCGGATACTAGTCTTTTTATGAGCTTGTCTCTATTCGTTCGTGAGACATACATCCTTCCACAAATCTTATATTGCTGAAACATACCTTGGTAATTTGAATGCTGCACAAGAGCGCTCTGGAAGAAGAACGTAAAACAAATGACATTTCTATATAATTGTTTTGTTAAGCAAAAGATGGAAAGTACAAATGTCAAGAGGATGATTGACTTAGAGGAGTTTCAACAGAGCAAAGCAACTGGGGTGGTCCTGTTCTTTGCTGCAGCAAGTAGTGGCTTGTAAAAGCTCCTTCATCTTTCCCTTTGCACTAATGATATTTCAAAAATTAAAAAGTAATCCATACACTGCTTCTGTGATTACAGCCCTAACGTGGGTTCCTGTTGCTATTTTCTTTGTGGACCACGGATATAGCTATGCAACCGTCAGTGGGAGATCGATGCAGGTAAATTTCATCGGGATTATTCAACAAAACACATTGACAATATAAATGTATAAAAAAGCCAACATTTAATCCTGATTCCAACATGATGAGAAAAGACATCGTGCTCTTGGATAAATGGTCAACAACAAGCCATAATTTTGAGAGAGGACAGGTTGTTACACTCAAGTAAAAACGTATACCGACATGAGACTCTCTATCCATGTCTAATCTTGCCAACGAATAGATCTCCAATTGAACCGAAATGTATAATTACAAAAAGAATACTGGCGCTACCTGGTGATACGATCGTTCCTCTGAGAAAAAAAGATGATATCGTGTCAGTGCCTGAAGGGCATGTATGGATAGAAGGCGACGAAGCATTCCACTCGAGAGACAGTAACTCATTCGGCACAGTGCCAATTGGTCTTATCAATGCTAAAGTTACTTATATTTTATGGCCTCCATCGAGATTTGGCCCTGTAGCAAAGAAACCTGTAGACAAGGATCGAGTCAAAACTAATATGTTTAGCCCAAATATGACGCAAAATTGAAGGCACACAAAACTGCATAAATATCGTGTATTATTGGTGTTGATATAACCACATTCAAATATAAGCTTTCTGTTGATTTACATCAATTATAAAACCAGGGCAATTTATTCTTTTTTTCGTTTTTCACTATAACATTTACTTCTTGTACTCTCTTTTTTTTTCCCTGATAAAAATGTTACTACCAGGAGAAACAATCGAACATGTTGCTGCTTTTCTAGAGAAAAATGACAATCCAACTGTTTATAAGTGTGTAAATCATGGTATCCTGCATTCCTACCACATTTATATCTCATCAGATGCAATTATAGTGTGCATAGAAGTCGGAGTATTTGGTGCGACATATCCCTTTCCAGCGTTGAATCTGGGTTTGTAAATGAAGGAACATTGACCGGTAAAAATTGCTGAATACTCTAGATCAAGCTTGCCATTTGATAGAATTATCGAGCTTTGATCAAAATCAGTGGGATTGTGGGCTGATATCTCCACCAAAATCATTACAATTGGGTCTGTATCAACTTCCAACACTCAATTTTAATATATTTACACAGATCATGGATCAATTTAGCAGCACCTTTGATTGCTCGACACACTTGCATATTTACAGCAATGTAGACATGATACAGAATCGGGTTTCTGCAATTGATTTACTTGTTTTTGCGCCAAATCTTACTCAATTGATTTCCGAGCGAGATGACTTGTATAACAAATATAAGACACCTGTCCTATCATTGGAACTTTTAGACAGAATACACCAACACTTGCCTCAGGTTATTGATTTGAAGTCTACCAATCATTTTAATTTTGGATTATCTAATTATTATATGAACCAGGTTCAACCTAACGTCCAAGTTGCCACCCCAAACCTAGTTACGACATCTCAAATTCGAAGTAAGAATACAAAATATCAATGGAAGCAGTATATTTCGCAATTGTACTCCTCTTTAAAATCCTTGACTCTGGATATCGTCCATTCTCCTTTCAATGGCGTGTTTTCGCCTTTTCCTATGCGATTAATTAATATTAAGGTCCAGGATTTCCTTCAAGCTATAGCTGAGCAATGTCAAAATTTATGCATTGTATGTATCTGTGGTCAAAGTAAATCTTTATAGCTTTTCTTAAGATCTATAGCAGCTTTTGAGAGCAGACATTTTTAACAGAGGTAGATGCTCAGCTTTATGGACTTGATTTCTAAGGAGAAGTAGCAATTCAATCACTCACACTCAATAAAATCAGGAACGTCAATTTGACTAGAATCCGGCTACCTATTCGACGAAGACAGAACCACTATATGAATTCGTTAGGGACATGGCGAAATACTATCCAACCTCTTACGGCTTTTAAAGGATTGGCTCACTTGAAACTGGATGCTGTGAGCATATCTTTTGTGATTACATCAAACCAGGGCGATGGCTTTGTATTAGACACTATTGTCAGTTTCCTTCCATTGCTGACCCGTCTTAAATTAACTGGATCAACATTACAATTGCCCAAAATAACGATCAATTCAGCAAAAGAAAGCGCCTAAAGAATTGAAAAAGCCGATTTTGAATACAAATAGTTTTCTCCACTTCAATCATGGACTATCAATCGACCTGCTTCAATAAACTGAAGCGTTTTATCATGTACGATTGTCAACAAAAAATAGCTCATGATAATCAAAAGATGAAAATCACTGTTGATCTGCATTCACAAGATCTCGATTTACTTGTATTGTATCGTATTCACCATTCCTATCAATTAGATGAGAGCCGCTTGATACTGGGAGCATCTTTCTTTGGAATCTGAATGTGTTTGTAAGGCAAGGCCGATACACGATCCATGGGAAATCAAGCAGATCACTCAATTTAATGGAACCAAGTTGGAGAAATGGCACAATAACAGAGCAAAACACCAACTGGAGACAAATGGCTGCAAAATTTAGTCTTTGGGTATATCCATGTTCAATGCTACGAAGCAAATCTTTTTGGATGAAAGCCTTGTTTCCATGGCTTATTAGTTTTTGATCATAATAAATTTTCTAAAATACAGCAGAATCAGACAAGCGTTTAAAAAATTTATTTAAATGATAAAGTAAATGTAACTGTATATACTGCATCAATACATATCATGAATATGGAATAATACACATGGCCGACCACAGGTACTTTGATGTGCTTAGATACAATTTGAATTTTAATTAGATTTTGCCCGTGTTGAAATAGTCGAGATACACTTGTCCTTGCCCTGATTTATAAAAATCGAGAGGTATTTGTGGCTGGTAAAAGTCATGCTCCTGCTGCTTGAGTTTGTGTCTAGCAGCAGCACTGAATGGGTTGAGTAAATCTATGTTTCATGTTAAGCTTTGAGTTTTCCATCACAAATCACTATCTTACCTCCAAATTTAATTGATGAATCCACCTTCAAAGACCTTTTAAGGGCTACACATTCTTCAATTTCATCACTCGTCATTGATTTCTTGTTTTTTTGCATCAAGTCTTTCGCTAACAAGAACCCTTCCTTTCGCATTTGATGCAATTGACAATACTTTAACATGAACATTTTTAACTGGATATTACTAGTGTTCCAGCAATAATTGCCCATTGCGTCGATCTCTGCCTGTGAAATAGAGTCCAAATCAACGTTATTTGAGCCAAAGCAATGATCAATCATCTCTGCATATGCCAACACATTCTCATCTACAGGCTCTGCATCTGCTTTATGCTCCATGGCTTCAGTGGCTTGAGAGTGATATGATGGAAGAGTAGCGTAGTTGTCAATATCCATAGAATCAGCGGCGGTATCCTGTGCGTCGCTTAGAAGTCTAAGAAGGTCTTCTGAACTTACAGGGATATAATCGACAGTGGTATTTGAGGATTGTTGTTCAATTTGTTGAGTGGGTATTTGTTGGGGAATTTTCTTGTCAGCAACATCTAAAAGTTTTCCACCATAAACAAAACTGATGTTATCTTGTTTACTCAAGAAATCTTTATCCTCAATAGGATCCTTTTCAAGAACATCACTATTCTGAACTTGGTCGCTTTCTTTTAAATAAGTCTCTTTTCGCAAGTCATCATTTCTTTCCTCGTCATTCTGTCTATAAGAATTGTTTGGGTTCAAGGAAACTTCTTGTTCCTCGTTCTGAGAATATTCCAATCCGTCTTTGCTACTAGAAACGACGACCGTGGTATGGCTTTGCTTTACAAATGTATCGTAGGCTGCCTGATCGAACATTTCATTCTGACCATCAGTGTCAGTGTAGTCTGGACCAGAATGTTCATCCATCATATAAGAAGCCTCGTCAAGTTCCGCACGATTTCCAAGATTCCTATCGTTATCATCTTGCTTTTGAACTTGATGGGGTTCAAATGGTGTTATATCTGTATCCTCTAAATTCATCTGATCAACACTACTTGCAGGAGCCTCATAAGTATATCGAACATCTTCCAAAACTTCGTTGGTAAGAAGGATTTGTTGGAAGAATTCAGCTGATCCATCTCTCTGCTCTTCCTGTGGACGTTCAACAATAATGTCGCTCAATGACTCGACATCTTGGAGAGTATAGCTATCTCCAATCGAAAGAACGCCATTGTTTTCAATACAGTTGCTTGCTAGGTCTATATCAATATTCTGAGTCAGCGCCGGGCTGGGGAGGGGAGACTCTGCAAAATCATGAATATCCGTTATAGCGTCTTTATGATCAATTACTACATATTCTTCATCTAATGCATCAACTCTTCCGTTAGAATTATCCTGCTTATCTGAATCAACATTTTCTACATTTGCACCTTCTGGCTTGTAGTGTGGCTCCTTCATCACTATGTTGGCATTATTTTGTCGATTTCTATCAAGTGTACGAGAAGGATCTGAAACACCATAATCTTCAATGAGAGTTTTTTGTCTCTTCACTTGAGCTTCAATCTCGTCCATGTGTTCGCATTCTCGTTTGAGGGCATCGCCGTTAGTTCCAACGTCCGTTGTAGATGTGTCATCTTTAGTTTCTTCCATCATCGACGTATTTTTGGTTTCCATGTCACTTCTTTCTGCCACTGGAATATCGTTGGTTTTTGCATTAATTTCTGTTAAAGCATTCAAGCATAACCTGTCATGTACGCTTCTGAAGGCCTCCAGTTTTAAATTTTGGTCTTCAATGTCTCGATTTTGCTCAATTCTGTCTATATTCTCAATTAATTCAGTCATTTTTGCATCTTCTGAGCCCGTGGCGTCTTGATCATCTATTATCGAATGGTTTGTACTATTAATAGTAGCTGCATGCTTGGCATCCTCATCCTCGTTCTCTTCGAGTATGATATCGGCAATTTTTTGAGGTACATGTGTCAGATAGCCATTGGTGTCCAGCTTTAGGTTTTTCAGGGTATCAGAATTTGCCATTGCATCAACGCAACTTTTCTGATCCATCGCAAACGTAATTAGCTGGTTTACTCTCGTAGGCGACACTTCCCAAATAGCCAAATTGTAGCTTGTTTCCCCGTTTTCAAAAATAATAGAGAGTTGCAAAGTGCTATCAGCAAGTGTGGTGGTGGATGGGATCAGTTTCGTCTCCAAAATTTTGGCTGATGATTGGATGTCTTGGGGAGGATTTATGATGGCTCTTTGTCTTCCAGTGAGATCTCCACGAGTTTCAACTAACTTTATGTAAGATTGACGGTATTGGTATTTGATTTCATCAGGCTTCTGTTGAGCAAGAGCAACATTCATTAGCAAACTATTGTAGGAGCGTGCACAAGATAATTGTGTTATTGGATCTATGCAAAACTTTTATTAAATAAATGGAAATATTGATGTTCCTTGGCACTTACATCCAGGAAATTCAGTAAACTCGGACAAATCGACAGGAACTCGTATTCTTGATGCTTTGTACGAATAAACACTTGCTCTAATCCTGTAAACCAAGATAGCGCCTTGGCTAAAACCTAGTAATATTTGAGGATCACTATGGCCCATTCGTTTATCTCCTTTATCAGCTGCTAATATACAAATTGCTGTGACATGACCAATATTCTGCTTATCTTTGGCGTTGGTTTTGAACGATTCTGTCAGCTTTTTTTTTTTGTCAAGAGATTAATAAAAGTAAAAATTATGAACTTTATAAACATACCTCTGCATTCATAAGATCGTTAGATGAATCTAATGTAAGTAAAATCAATGTAGCATCATCTTTCGTAGTGCCAATCACCATGGCATATGACAATTTAGTATCGATCGTGTTTATTCTATCGACATAAGCCTAGACACAATATTAATAACAGAATTGCACGAGTGAATTCTATACTTTACAACTCTGAATGGAAAGCAGGTTATATCTGCATGCGTAATAACACCCTTGAGAGATTTAGTGGATCTTACAGGCTTGAGAGTTTTACTTCTGACATTGTGAGAAAACATGTAGTTGCTATGACCCTCATCGCTACAGATAACCAACAAATAAGGATCTTGGTCTGCTCTGAAACATAATACGGATTCGATTTTAAGCAACTACGGAAAATTGAAGTCAATACTATTGGCTTTAATTAAAGTAATGATTAATTACTTCAGGTAAATCAAACGAATTCAGGGCTTCCAAGGTAATTGTATCATTTATTTCGTGTGTTCGATTTGGATCCGTGTAAACGTAGTCTATAATATGACTATCGAAATTAAAAATTAGATCAAGATCCAATTCATAGCTGTATTTTTGGTGATTTATCGATATTTGTTGATAATCACTCATGTGTTAAATATTATATGGAAAAAAAAAAAAAAAAAAAAAAACATTTTGCTTGAAAGCCATCGAGACACTATCTTGTGACGATTTTCATGCACACAACATATATTTGTATTTTTCAGCAATTAAGAAATAAAATAAGATCAATTAAGAGAAAATAAGAGAAAAATTAAGAGAAAAAAAAAGGGACAATTTTAGCCTCACAACATCCTTGACGACATCTTTAACGCGCTACTGTTTATCTGATGCTTGATCAGTTTTGCAGTAAACACCTGCCCCATAGCGGAAAAATTCCGAGGGCCTTTTGTACGTATGTTCAACACCTTTGGAGTGGAAGTAAACTGATGAACCAATATGGACATTTTGGGGCATTTCTTGCTACCAGGTAAGGCACAAATATCAAAGTGTGACAATGGTTGCTTATTTAATCTTTTTTTTTATTTCTGATTGAGGAACTAATTGGGAACGAGGGTCATTGTAAAAGAAAGTTTGCATCTCTGTCTCTCGGAATTGTCCCTCCTTTCCTGTTTCTCAATGATTTATTTTGTAAGCGAAAGCAATGTCAAAGACTATGATCATGACCAATAGACAACAAATCGCAGTCAAGTATAGCAGAATTGCTTTAGGTGTGATACTTGAAGCAATCATATCAACACGTTGAACGCAAACTACAAATACTTGGAACTGGCCAAATTACTGCTGTGAACCTCTTATGTGTCGCCGTTGTGATATATTTTTAACTAGACTTGTGGACTTCCGGACTTTCTTTGAATTTCATAAACGAATTTCGTATTAAATTGGCGTTTTATTCAAGCATTCATCAAACTTTTCAATAGAATATTTGCAAAATCCTAGAAGATCTCCAATAAGAATCTGATTGCAAGCCATTTGAAACCTGGTTGTCAGGGTCTCTTCTTCCAAAAGCAGTTCTCTCTTGAGTTTGCTTTCACCGTGGTAAAAAAAAACTATAAAAGTCTATGAAAGTTGCATTTTTCATATATTTTCACATAAACATATTTTCCCATCAAAAATCGATTAAATCACAAATATATGAATTTATATGAATTATATGTGATTCTATGGAGACTTCTTATCGGATTACATTTAACGATTTTATTACGTATTATATTACCTTCTGCTATCTGATCCGCAATGGCACTTACCTGATCACCCATTCCATGTTGATCTTCCAGACTATAAAAGGAATGTTAGGTAAACTGTTGCGCTGTTGATTTGTCTACTTACATTATTCCTGTGCGTGAGGTGTTGCTTCTTAAGGATGTGATTGCCTGTCAATGAATACATGCCTCCAGTTAATATTACTACAATCTAAACTGCTATACAACGTTACACCTACCAAATCCATAACCAGCAGTGCTTCTTGCAGCAAGTATTCACCATGACATTGATGATGCAGCAATCTACAACCAAGCAACGACAACATGTGAGTGAGATGTCCATCTCGTCAACGTACACTTACTTGAGCTATCACCAGCAGAATTTCATGTATGTCGCATCCGCCATGAGGACTGGCTAGTGACTAATTTGAGGTAAAAGCACACTGTGAGTAGAATACTTGCCCATCTAATACTTGTGCCTCAACAGGACTGAAAAGTAGCAGAACAAATGAACATAGATTTCACATATTCAAACATTAGCTGCTTGACGATGTACCCAGATTACACATTTTACGTAGATGAATTTCATGATTTGGCTACAATAATCTATTGTCCTTTGACGATGTATTATATATTGCAACAGTTGGCACTTCTTGCTCTAAGCATGTTTTGTTAAGGAGTGGGCAAATGAGAAGATATGGTGCTTGTTATATCAGGTATAGCGTTATTAACGGACTGAACGAGATTACTAAAAGGTCAACATTGTTCATACAAATGGATATTATTCTACAAGCCTACTTTTTGTGAATAACCCATAATATTTAAGCGTACCTTTTTCCAACGCTTCTTCCGATGACTGACATGATAGATATTTGATGTTCCCGGAGTGAAAACTTTAGGCCTGAATTTTTCATTTCTTTTGTCGTTTTCATAATCCATAAGCACATTGCGAAAGTACAATGCCCGTAAAACTAATATCAGGCGCACAATATCAGATCCTTATCCCAAGATTTTAAGCTAGTAAATCTTCTGCAAGCATGAGATTGTGGTTTACTATAACTTGATATTATTCTTTAATATACAGAGAAAAAGACATGACAAGATGCACTTGCATATTATAAGACAATTCTGATAGAACTTTGTGTGGGGCCAGCCCCAACAAGACTATTTTCGAATCTTTCTAAAGAAGGCCTTTGGATGGTCAGAAACAAAGGCTGATCAAGTACTTTTCCCGTATTATGTGAGATGAACAGCAGAAAGGTCATATAACAATGAGTACATTATCATGTCATATTTTATGGGGACTAAAGTTAGAGCTATTGGCTGATAGGTCAAGACAGATATTTCATCGTTACACAAAACGATAGTGGCAAGGCGAATTGATGTATCAATTTCTCAAACTTAAGTAAACTCATTCTTGAATACAATCCAGGAAAAATATCCCAATGGATCATGTTCCCTATTTATAACTCATCATGACATGTTCATGGCCAATAGAAACAATCTATCGCCCCATTCTCTAGATCACACCATGCCTCACACTTACACCTTATCCTGCCATCAGTCTACTTAAATTCACTAGAGTATATAAACCATCATATTTTCCATGTAATAAACGAGACCTTTACCTGATGAATCAAAACCGTTTTATTTGAATAATTTTTCATTCTGATAAATCACGAATATTTGAAATTTTGAGTATTTCTCGAGACAGCGCAATCCTGGAAAAATACGAGGTCGCAATATTGTAAAATATCTGTGCAGACCCAAAATGTCTTATTAAGAAGAGTAGGAAGCTCATCAATAACCTCTCCATGGTTTTTGTTTTATATTATGTGAAATTGAGGTATTATCAAAGTGAAATTTGACCATAAAAAAGACAGTATTGAACTTTCAGGAACGGACGTTAGTAAGAAACCATGATACAAAATTTGAAAGCGGTACCTCTGTCTATTGAGTTTCTTTTCTTGTTGTTGTTTTTTTGTTCATTTGCTACGTATACTTTCATAAATATCATGAAAAATGATGATGCACAACAACAAAATCTTCAATATCAATATCTTTGTAAAAACTCTAACGCCCAGGTTGTAAGTATTAATAATGTCCTACATCTCTTTTGCACCGCAACTTTTTCAATGTTATTTATCAAATTTGGACAATTCCATAACGCCGTATTTTAGCTATAGAAAACACGTCTTATTTACACTTGTACATTTATTGTAAGAAACACAAGATATAGTTATGGAAATGATATTATAAAACCTAATAGTGGAGGTTTAATCTGGTTTTGCTGGTCAAAGATGTCTCAAACAGATAATTCTCTTCTTTTCTTTTGCTCGTGTGCATGCACTAACAACTTGAATTTGTACACTTTCAACATTAATGTGAAGGATGTATTGTGTATTTATTAGACACATAGTACAAGTACCTTTTAAATCTAAATCCTGAGTTCCACCTTTTGTAATAATACTACGTATAAGCGATAGTAGCAACTTTTTTAGTTTCATTATAGTTACGATACATTTCAATATTTAAAATATTTATTAGATTTTGTTTGTTTTGAAGAAAATTCAAAAATAGTGTCAATACACACAGACGAGACATTAATCAACGTAATCGATGTGTGCGTGTGTGCGAATGCCCTTTCGAAATGGGATGAGTATCCCTCTAAGGTACATGTATGCAAGTACCTGGAAAAATTTAACACGTCTTATTCAACAGCTATATAAAGTACTAATTGGATGTTTGTTTGATCTCTACAACTGTAAACATCTAAATATAATAAGATTATGTATTAGGCTATTTTTAAGATCAGGTAAATAAAGGCATTTATATGTACCATGGTCATGAAATGTTTAACAAACGTCGTTGGTGTATAAATAAGCAGCCCTGGATTGTGCGTATTATGCACACAGAGGATTATGTAAAGCAAATCATGTGATCCAGTAAAATCCCAGGGCAATACATATTACAAACAATCAATATAAAGTACCATCAAGCTTATTCTTGAATTAGTAACTCGTAAATTTATTTTTATTGGAAATAAAATAAAAGTTTTATAATGTGTGTGTGGCTATGTGGTATACACATATAGAATGCGGAATGAAAAATATACCCTCCATAAAAAAAAAAGATATCAGTAATAAGGTTACACTTTGATCCTACTGTTCAGAGTGAATAAAACACAAGAATGGCAACAAAGGAAATGGACGAATCCGTTATCAAAAATAAGGATTAGATCTCACCAAATTCGGGACTGAGTAACCACACTGAAAAAGAATAAGCGGGTATTACGATGATTTATCGTATCATACCATGATTAGTTGTAGCGGACTAGGTCGGTGCATAAATCTGTCTGATCTCTTGGGCAGCACTCTGCGAGGTCTTAATGGACCAACAATCTTTTGGGCACGCATCATATTCACTTCAGCAACAATCATTCTCAAATAAGCTGCGTTGGCACGGGTATCACGGTGATGGTAACAGCGGTTCATAATGACGATATCTTTTTGCTGTTCTTCTACTTTGACTTGTTCATCAGGCTTCTCCTCTTCTTTTGGCAATTGTCGAGATTGCAACTTTGGTTGTAATCGCTTTGGTTGTTTGGACAAGGTCTCTACCAATGTCCATTCTTTTGGTGGTTCGTCTAATAAAAGGTTTCCAATTGTCCAGCTTTGATTACAGTCCGTGGGAGAGGAGCATGAAGATGATGAGGAAGGCGCTTCATACATGCGAAATGTCTCCAATGGCACATCAATATACTCGTTGTTGTTGTTGCTACGTGGTGTGTTTATTTGCGTTTGAACGTAATGATCGCAGAGAATGTCGGATAACGCTGTAGTACTCATACTATTGTCATTTGTGAGACCATTTCTAACTTGATCTCGAGCGTCGTCGTCCATGTACATCGAAAAAAGAGAGCTGTCTGAATTACTGCTACCGCTACTGGTACTCAGGGAGCTGCAATTATCGAGGCATGTGGAATCAGTATTTTGGTCGCTGTAGTGGCAATCAATTGGGCTGCTGACTGACACTGGAACAATGACATCTAATTGCGACATTTGCGTTTTGCTGGCATGGTGCGTATTACGAGGCATGAACCCTACAGGGGGGCCCAAATCTTTACAATGCTGCTCGTTGCCAAATAGATTATTGATAAATGACAGAAAGGATGAAGGTGAAGTCGGAGCAAGGGAAGAGAAGAAGGGGTATGGCGCACTCGTTGCAGCTGCAGTTGCTGTGGGCTTTTTGCTGGTAAACTAGATATAGTTTTACGATAAATACATTGGATATAAATTACATTTTATGAAGAAATTAATTTTTATTTATATATTCAATATGTAACATATCAACTATCAAAAAATAAAAACTACTTTTCTTCATTTCATTATTGGCACTTACATTGTTTTTTTTATTGCGCTTGGGTATAGTGCCATAGGGTTTGATAAGCAGCGCTTGCTTTGTAGTTTTGGGGGTATTCTCATTGGGGGTTATTAATGCAATCATGGTATTGTAGTGGGAGAAAAAATGGGAAAATGCTTTCTTGTTAATGAGGTCCTTTTATAAGTTTTCTAAATCAATTCGGGGAACTAATCAAGGGGTGGGGGGCCATGGGGGGGGGGGGTCATTGATTAAGGAGCACAAATTAGAAGGGCAGGCAGATACGCTTAGCTTAGAAAGGTAAAAGCAGAATGAATTGAATCACATGTATGCCCAGCAAAAGAGAAGGCAGTTTTAATTCAAAAATGTTTAAAATATACATATGATCCATTCTTTCCTTTTAGTACGGAAATGACGTTTAAAAATCATACCAACTAATTTCAATGTTAGCAAAACATTGGCTTGATCTGCAATTTATTCAAGAATAAAGTCAAAATTTATAGATATGTGATTCAAATTGTAACCACTGCGTACCATACTATTATTCTTACTATTTATGATGCAGGAGTGAAACCGCTAGTAGCTAAATCCGTAAAAGAAAATTGCATTTCGCATTTTAGTTTGTGCTTTCAGCAGTATGATATTATACGGAAAAGGGAGAGCAAGGTCGTCATGAATAGTTTGTTCGGGAAAAGTACCTTTGTACGGGTTATATATAAAAGGAACTCTCACGGGGCTCATGACAATTCTCTATCTATTGTAAAATTAAGCTTTTTATATTTATGACGATAGAATACAACATGAACCAAAAAGACATGCTTTAATCACATTGTACAAATAAAACTGCAATTTCTTGTTATGATTTGTGAATGTAATACCATTTCAACAGCTTAGAACCATAATCAATGATCACCATAATATTTCTTTTTCTATAAAATGGCTGAATAAAAGAAAAAGCTTAATACCTTTACCTTGTACAACCACCCATATGATTAATAAACACAAATATAGTGTCAAATCTACATACAAATAAAATATTGCTTGTCCTACATTCCATGTATCGAGTGATTGGACTGGAGCAGCCCACAAATAGTGTTTGTTGCTCGGCAATGCAATTATATCGGAAACTAACATTCCATTTGTGTATATAAGCAGTCTGCGAAAGCAGACAACATACGGTACATGCTTACATTAAGAATATTCTGGATACTAAGGACTTGTTCCTCGGTTTATGTTTTAAGGATATTCTCGCCTTGATTATTACGTTTACTGACATAAATAGATGGTTCATTTTCGATAAGCTATCAATAAATATATTTGTTTCTATATACCATGGTCAATAGGTAGGGGTTACTCACCAATTATGAAAACAGGCTAATGCATGCAAATGCCTACTTTTCTTGGTAGAAATGGACACATGGTAAAATCTCTCTCTGTTTAGCCCTTTAAAAATGGTTTAGCAAACATATATTGATTTTTTAATAAACCTGTTATCTTCTTTTCTTTTGGTCTAGTTAGCCTCCTTGGGCTTATGTGTACTATGTGTTGTTATAGCCTCGAAATATTCACATTATATTCTACATTCTTATTTTTTTAGACAGGTGTGTAATTCAAAGCTGCCTCAGTCTCGCCGATAAAGTCACCTAATTCAGTAGTTTAAAGGGTGGGTTTTTAAGGGATCTGTTTATTTTCAGTGATGTATATGTAAGCTATCAATCAAAATATTTGGAAATCACATTCCATATAAAAGTATATAACAGAGGTTCTTTGAAATATGAATACGAAGCTATATCCATCAAGAGCCAGCCATGGACCCGTTTCTGCATCAATAATACTCATAGTATTTCATTAAAGATTAAACATATATAAAATTGATACATCATGTTTTTTACACAACATAGGCTCACCTTATTAGCTATATTATAGGTGATAAATATACTGATTTGCGATTCGTATAAATTAAAGAGATCGGCGTGCACCCACTGTCTACATATCCTAAGGTTTAAATTCTCTGATCACAACTTAAAACAGTCTGTCTGGACGTTTCCAACAACTAGAATTCGTGAAAATGACCTTTGTTGTGTCTAGATGATTAACTAAGACAAGTTTTGGTAACTCAAACTCATTGTATATCTACTCGTTGCACTCCAAACTTTTTAATACATTAATGACGCTTGAGCAGAGCAGTTCAAATCTCTGCAGCTATTGCACATTGAAACGTGCAACTACATTCATTTCAAACCTATCGACAAAGCTTTACGCGAGTGCTCACTGAAAGAATTCCATTGACATTCAATAGCCTAAGATTCAAGGATACTCGTATCCTTTCGTACTGCATTAAAGCCTGCCATACTATTGCAAGGGTAAGCATTGCATTTGCCAAAGAGACACACTTTGCCCTTGATTACCTTGCATCCAAACTGAAGAATTAAAACGAACAATGGTGTGTTACATTAAATCAACTCTGCTCGAACGCCAGGAAGCTCATAGCTTCAATGAGTTTCCAACGGCCTTGGGCAGTCAGCATCAATTGGAAAGCTGCGATAAGCTATTGATTTAAGATGACGCGATATAATTGCATCCAGAATCTAGATTGGGGCTACATGAGTGATGAAGGTTTTAAATCCACAAGAATACAACTATAAAAAATCAACATCATCCTCCAAATCTCAATTAGCGTAGATGAAACCGAGGGCTCTTTTGGCACCAAGAGTAACTTTTCCCGCGCTTGATCTTATAATTGTCAAATTTGATACACATTCGTAAGATTGAATTTATTACAGGTATCTACGCAATGCTTACTGCTGATTGACACAAAGTGCGTAAGCGATATCAAAAGCGCTTTACGCGAATTAGCAATGAGTGAAGAACGCTACTCTTGTACGATGTTTTCGCGCTAACAAAGAAAGCAACCGAGTCAATTATATCACTCAGCGGACTCATCCTTTACGATATGCCACCAGAAAGCTAAAACGTTCTCAAAGCTTTACAAGTGTGGGACACTTTTTACTTGGTCAATTCAAATATATGCAACACAATATTTCTAGAGTTATATAAACACTTGTAATCGATACGAGTAGCTTTCTATACATCCTATTCTTCAGTAGCTGAAAATCAATCCTTTTGGAGATGGTACCAAAGAATGTCTTTAATGGAAACTGCACCTTGAGAATAGAGGCATACGCACAGATACTGGCTTATTGTAAAAGAAGCAATAAAAATCTTTTTTTGACTGACGGTATTCAGATCTCCCTATTCCGAATAGAACGAAAAAAACTTTTTTATACGAGAAAATTGTAAATGGCTCTCTATAAGTTTCAACTGTTACAAAGAAGATTAAAAATTAAAAAAATCAATGATTGTACACAATGTAATAACAGAAATAATGCGCTTGACAACTTCTATATAATATCTGCCAATTTAGCAAGCATTGGAAATTTAATTCTAGATCTGATTATACTACTGTTTCAACATAATTTAGTAAAGTAGGATCCCGCAAAGATACTTTGTGCATGGCACATTTTTATTGCAATTACATTTATACTGTTATGTATGACATTAGATCTACATCACTTGTAAACCAAAGAAAATACCCTGGAGTGTTTATAAAGAAGTGATGTCAAATGCTACATTTTATTACTACTATGTGTGCACTTTTTGTGTGTGTATATGATGAAATCATTTGATTCATTTTAATCACTGAAATGATCATTTCGTATTACCGGCTCAATGCGCTGTTCTGGCATCATTAAACACAAAAGGATAAACTGGGTATCTTTATCTTCTTCTTACTAAAAACATACATTTAATCATGGTGATAATAATAATCAGACGTAGTAAGGAAATTAAGCATGTAAAATATGTTTTTCTTCTTATAACGAGGTTTCTATCGTATCATTATCACATGGTTGTTAAACAATACAAAAACAATTGTACTAAATAGACGTCATGTTATGATTTGTGTTGTTATTTCAAATATAGTAACCACTTGCAAAAAAAAACTTTTTTCTTTTCTCTTGTTCAAAGAAATAAGATGCTTAAAAAGATTTTCAACGCTAAAAGAAAACGTCAAGAACCAGGGCGTCATAATACCAACAAAATTACGCTAGATCCAGCATCGGCAGCCATTCTATCCCGCCATTTTTCCCCATTGTCTTCAAGGGCAAAGTCTCCTTCTGATTTGCTTGATATCGTCGGTTTTCCTCTGGCAGCAACCACCGTCAATTTTCAGAAATTCAGTCAATCTTCCCCTGACTTGATAACTTCATTGAATGAAGAAGATGGAGACAGTATAACAACAACACCAGCAGTAACCATAGCTACATCATCTGAACCTACCTATCGTCTTACCATTCGAAACATGACCACGCCTCTATCTTCATCAGCACCAGCTTCCCCTGATTTGACAAAAGATCAACTACTTCTGGAAACAAGTCGGGAAGACAAAACTTTGATTGAGAAAGAATTTGGTATTTGATTAAATATTTCGTATTAAGCATATATAGTAACCCAAATTGACAGATCATTCCATGGAGGTATATAAACTACGACAAAAATTGTGGGAATTCGAAAATGAAAGAGAAGCTTGGAATCATAAGTTACAAGGCTATATTGAGCGTGAAGAACAGATGAGAAAAATAATTCAATTAAATCAATTACAAATCAATCAATTGAAATATGGCTACTCTTTCATTACTACACCCTCACGACATGATTCATATCCTACAATATCCACTCGTTCATCGTGGCCCACAGAAGCCGATGAGGAAGAATTAGAAAAGGAAGAAGAAGATAAGGAGGAAGAAGAGGAAGAAGAGGAAGAAGAGGAAGAAGAGGAAGAAGAGGAAGAAGAGGAAGAAGAGGAAGAAGAAGAAGAATCAAGTATTCCTTACGATGCATATCAACAGCATCTGCAACATCAGCAATATCAGCATTATCAGCACCACCCTCCATATCAATTGAGTAATCACCATTTATACCAATATTTCAATAAAGGGAGGTATCATGACTACAATTATTATCCTCAACCACATCAACAAAGAAATCAATCCTGGTCTATTCAACGGCAACAGCAACAACAGCAGCCATATTATTTCTATCATGATTAGACAACTCTCATTTATTTACTTGCCATGGCAATTCAGGCACATTTTTATTTATTTATTTAAGCTTCAGATCAGAAAATTAAATCAACTTGCAATGAGTCCCTCGCTATGTATTACGTTATTGTCCATATATAATTGCTGTAATTTATTTGTGAGCTACTGTACATATACGTCTATATATATACAGCAATTATACTATTTAAAACATTGTATTCAACTGCCCGACTTCTGGGGTTCCATCCGAAATCTAAAATAGATTCTGATAGGCATAAACTTGGGGGAGAGCAAATATATAAAAACATATATTTTACTTGAACGTGTGAAAAACAATGGACACAAAGCTCTATACAAAAAGAAATTTAAATGTTTTTTTTTTTGGGAAGGATGGGGAAAAATCAAGATTGGCAGTGAAATTAATAATGTCCTGCGCGAATATGCGGATCCTTTTCCCAGTTTGGAAGCTTCACCGCGGCCATAGTGGTAGGTACGGTCACATTAGGCATGAAATGAGAGCCTATATATAATTATGATGCTTGGCTTTCATCCCCTTTTTTCTTTTCGTTTACTTTTGTTTCGAAACACTTTCTCGGATTTCAAGATGGCTCCAATTGACAATACACCTGTTGATCCCAATGCACCTTTAAAGAAGAAGGCTGTTTCTTACAAGAATCTCTTATTGGGTGCATGTAAGTGATCTGGTCGCTGTTATACACAGCGGGATTTCTAACACACATTTTGGTTGAACAATAGCCCTCAACATGTTCGAAGTATCCACTCTCGGTCAACCTTTCGAAGTGATCAAAACGCAACTTGCTGCTAATCGAGGTCAATCATTGAAGACTGCCCTTTCAAACATTTACAGTCGAGGTGGTGTCTTGGGATTCTATCAAGGTTTGATCCCTTGGGCATGGATTGAAGCTTCGACTAAAGGTGCTGTTCTACTTTTCACGGCTTCTGAATTCGAATATCATGCTAGAGCTGCTGGTGCATCTCCATTTCTCGTAAGTTCTCTCTTGTTATCTGCAAGCTATTTGTATCTTATCTTAACATCTCATGTGTTTCATATGATAATTAGGGAGGTATCGTAGGTGGAATGGGTGGCGGTATTGCTCAAGCTTATACAACTATGGGTTTCTGTACCTTTATGAAGACTGTCGAGGTTACGCGCCATAAATCAGGTAAGTTTATTAGCATATGGAGGATGTAGATTGTAAAGATCTAACATAAACATGCAGCTACCAAGGAATCTACATTCAAAATTGCCGGTGATATATTCAAAAAAGAAGGTATTGCTGGTATTAATAAGGGTGTGAACGCTGTTGCACTTCGCCAATGTACCAATTGGGCATCTAGATTTGGTATTACACGTTTTGCTCAGGAATCCATCGTGAAAAGTCGTTACGGTGATTCACCTGATGCTCATCTTCGTGCAACGGCCCTTGATAAGGCCCTTGCATCCATCATCGGTGGTGCATTATCATGCTGGAATCAACCTATCGAGGTCATTCGCGTCGAGATGCAAAGTCAAGTGAAGGCAGTAGGCCGTCCAGAGAAAATGACCATTGTTTCAGCAAGTAAATATATTTATCAGCATAATGGTATTAAAGGGTTCTATCGTGGTGCCTTGCCCCGTATTGGTTTGGGTATGTGGCAAACTCTCTGTATGGTTGCACTTGGTAAGTTGATCCCCCCACCCCTATTTTTTGTAAACGAGAAACAACAAACAAATCCAACTCATCAATTATGTTCTTTAGGTGATTATTTCCGTGCTTTCTTCGGTACAAACTAAACTATGAATCTATATTATAGACTATTTTACTTGTTGTACGTATTCAACTCAAAATTGCCTTCCCCATTATTACGAAATCCCCCAACAATTTATAGTTTATTTTTTCCCGTTGAATTCCAAACCCAACATCAGCATTTTTACAATTAGTAGCTAGTAGTAAGTTCTTATACCAAGGAGTTTATGTATAATAATGTTTCATGATTTTCATACACAAATAAATAAATAAAATAAAAACTATATTATGTCTGTATACGTATATTAAGCTATAAGAATTTTTACATGATGGAACAATCAGTCATGTCCTTTTGAACCACTCTTTTAATAGTCGGCCAATCGCTTCTACAAGCAGCAAATTCAAATAAATCTTCAATCCTCATTAATCCATGATATCGCTCTAAATCATGAATCAATGACTTAATATCCGCTGCAGATTCAATGATGTAAAGATTAGCGAGTGATTTCAATGCCAAAAAGTAAGGTGTAATCGTTTTTTGTCGAAGGGTCAATATAAAATCATAGTAAGCGTTCATGTCACTAAAGACATTAACTCCAGGTAAATTGCTGCTTTTTTTTCTCACTCACAATAAAAGACTTTTTCCTCACCTAATGTACCGAAATCCTCCCATTTCATTCACTGTTTGTAATTTCAAATGCTTGCAAAGAATCCTACGCCCTCAAAGGATCAATATCTAAAAAAAAAGTCTTGTTTTTGATTTTCTGGCTTACTCAAAAAACCTCCGTCCAATTTCACTAAAGAATAGATCCATAGTGCCTTTTTCCGCTGCGCCAACCAACATGGATGTGTTTGTCTTTAAACATTTGATTGTGTCCTGACAAGCTTTAGTTGGCTTCAGGTCTGGCATAGAATCTGTCGATGGACTGTAGTCTTCTTTTCGTTGCTCATGAGAGAGAATAAATTCTACTTGTGATAGCAGTACTTGAATACCACGATCCATTCCCTGTGCAACGCAGTCGTCTAACAGTCTCTCAAACGCCTTCTTCTCCTTGTTGACTTCGTTCATAAAGTCAAGTTTATCCACATTCTTGGTCTGATATATATATGTTAGTTTTACTTTTCTGTTGTCATTAACAGTTTTCTCCCTTACAATCTCTTCGTCGTAATAGAGCTGGATCATTTGCTGGATCACGTCAGCAACGTGCACAAGTTCAAAAAATTCAGTCAATGGTGGTACATCTTCGCTTGACGCATCTGTGCTTGGCCTGTAGGATGATAATCGACTTCCCGCACTATCAAAACCTGGTTGGATATGAGTGTGACCGAGTGTTTTTAGCAATTGAATGAAAATTTGCTCGTATGTATGATGGAGATCTGATTTCATACGGCCAGGAAACCCTATATCAATGAATTGTTGTACACGACGCTCCGACTCCTTATTGATATGGATCAGCTGCAATGATGTTTCCAACGATATGTAATTCTGCAGCATGTCTAATTCTTGTCTAGCAAATTCCAATTGGCCCGTGATGTCTTTGTTATAGGAGGTACTGGGTGATTTAGGCGATTGGTCTGTTAAAGAGGGCGAAGAAGATCGAGGCATCTGTGTAGATACCTTGGGTGTCGATGGCGGTGTAGACTGAGGCGTTGCCATGGAGTCTGTCGACATTGCCGAAGCTCTTTTATTAGCTGTGGCCGAAATTGTATTGGCCCTTTGGAATGGGGATGCAATTGTAGTGGCAGCCGTTGAAACAAGATCGACAGGCAATGTCAAGACTTTTTTAAATGCAGCTAAATAATTTCTGTGCAGTTTGGCAATGGGTTAGCGTCAAATAAGTCAACAACAATGGAGACATGGCTTGCCTTTTGAACGTTTCACGAGATTGGTTTGTGAGACGAGCGGAAATATCTGTGTAAGCAGCCGAGCGATCATTCTGGCAAATTGTTGTAAGTACACAATAAAGCTTCATCTTTAACATGCTCTTACCCACTCCTCTATGTGTTGCTTGGTAATGTTCTCGGCGTATGTGCTTTCTTCATATAAGTAATCATCCAAGAATGGTAGAAACAGCTTAAACAATAAGTTGATGCCCCGATCCTTTTGTATACTCATTGGCAGTTCATCACTTGTTAATACGTTGATCACGTTCTTGGTTGATGTTAACACCATAGACATTGTGCTCAAATAAAGGTGTGTACTGATCGACATGGCTCTTCCCAGTAACTGACTGACGAATTCTGCAATCTATATTTGAGTATTGAATGAATATCGTTCACTACGAGTTATCCGCCAACCCTTAGCCAGTGAATACATTACCACATCCTCAAAGACTCGATCTGCAATCATGTAAAATGCATCCATTTTTTCGGGGAACACATCTACAACTAGTGCAGATTGCTGCTTGAGTTCGTCAGTGACAAGCAGCATGAGTTTTTTAAAAGGCGTCAAATCATCATGGCTTGTTCTATATAGAATAATTGAGTTGTTTGCTCTTCCGGGCAATAAGGAAATATAGTTTTACACAAAATTATCTTCTGGCTTAAAAGGATTGTCATAAAAGATCGGATGCTTCTGAACATAAGTTTGCATACATGTTGACCCTCCATTCAACGCAATAAGCGCATTTGCATAAGACTAAATTCACAAATCAGTAAACAATAAATATAAGCGCATCTTTGATAAATACCTTCATTTCGACTGTGTTTCGCACATCATAAGCGACTTCAAACTCATGGAGAGATGCACTTTCAAAGTACTGAGACAAAGCATCCACACCTTCATTTATCTATAAAGTCAATCTTGCTCTATTACTATGCAACCTTTTACCCCTAAAAAAAATTACCTTTTTCCAATCATCCACAATATGGCATTGGCCGATACCCAACAGCAAGTTGATCACTTTACCACATTCTTCTGGACTATTACCGAAATCACGTAAAACCTTTGTCGTTTCCTTATTTCCGTCTCTTAGATCCACATAGTAAGGCAGCAGTTGTGTGTATAGTTGCTTAAAATATTCCTTTGATTGTCCTGTCGACTTTGCTCTTGCTCGAGCGCTGTAAGGGTCTGTCGACATGCCTGGTATTAGAGTATTAAGAGGTTTGTTATTAATGTATATTGTGTTTTCAGAGTCTATCAGAGATCCTTTGTCATTGTCTCCATCTAACGTAATGTTAGTATTGGGCAAAGTATTGCATGCATTTACGTATTGACTCACCTAGCATGGCTGCCAGTGCCCCAGTATCATTTTCCAACATGATGCGCAGCTTTTCATCCCATATTTCATCATCATAAGCCAGCACTTTAAATCGTCTGGATGCTAATGCCACCTTTCCTAGCGAGGGTACAGGCAAATATTGAAAAATTCGAATCAGTACACTAGGTGGAATAGGCCAGCCTGACTTGCTTCTTGCTGCCTCCACTAGGGAAACAGGTTTTATAGGCTCTGCCGAGGGTATATCGTTATGAACAACATCATCTAGCAAGCTCATTTTGTTGTTATTTGAGAAAAAGAAGAAAAGAAAAAACAAAACAAAACAAAAAACCCTATATTTGGGTCAAACGAAAATTAGACTTCTCCCATGATTGGATAGCGTCTACGACAGTTGATTCAGTTGATGCAGAAACTCAATCTGTGAAAGCGTATAAATCTTGTATTGCTGTGCATAATGAGTAATTCTTTACTAGTATCTTTGGGACAACAGCCTTGTTTTCTTTTGAACAGAGTTTTAAATGTGGTTAACAGTAACTTGAGTTACTCTTTTATTTCTACTAGCACTGCTGTCTCTTTCGTTTGTTTGTGTCTTTGAGCGTTCAGTTTTTCGTTAAAATCTCTGCCATCACGATTATTATGTTGACCATTATGATAGCCTTTACAAATCGTCTTTATAACTGCACAGGCATACTTCACAGAATAACTATTAGCTGCCGCAAGTCGCAAGAATGATGCAGCTCACAAATGACTTGACATGATTTGCAGTTCACTTGAAGCCATTCCACACTGACTGTCATCCTTTGTTTAAATTTTTTTCTGAAAAAGAATATAATATATATTCCCTTGTTCCTTTAATAATACAACATGGTTAACAAATCATTGCTGCCACGGCCCCCTTCCTTAACTTTAACCAAATTTGACTTGGCAAACTTCCCCGTTACGGAAACCATCATCATGTTGACCTTTTTATTAGAGAAAATAACAATTGCTAATGACTCTATTCAGCAAAAGCAGACCAACTACACACGCTTTCATGCTCGTTCCTTACCAAGCATCGACATCAACTCATATATGTTGAGAATACTAAAATACTGTCCCTGCGCCAATGAATGCTTTCTTAGTTTGCTGGTCTACTTTGATCGCATGTCTCAAAACAAACAGAGCCCATTACGTATAGATTCGTATAATATTCATAGATTAATCATTGCTGGCATCATGGTGTCCAGCAAGTTTTTCTCTGATGTATTTTATACCAATGCCAGATATGCTAAAGTAAGTTCTTTATGAATACTATAATGCGACTAAGGTTTCTTATTATGTATCTCTTGAAACAAGGTTGGTGGATTGCCAGTAAAAGAATTGAACGGCTTGGAGTTAGAATTTCTTCGTATCAACAATTACAACATCTTCATACCTCTGGAACAGCTTCAGCAATATGGAGATCAGCTCTTGATGCACACTAATAGAGAGAGAGAAGCTCAATTAAAAAACAAGCAACGTTTGTACATGGATACGTTCCACCAGCAACAAAATCAACCTTGCATCA
This sequence comes from Parasitella parasitica, assembly GCA_025201805.1. Taxonomy (NCBI): domain Eukaryota; kingdom Fungi; phylum Mucoromycota; class Mucoromycetes; order Mucorales; family Mucoraceae; genus Parasitella; species Parasitella parasitica. Next base: position 473,562 of record MU619240.1, read on the forward strand.
TGTACCACATTGGATAAATCATGTATTTAAATTCTCTGTACCATATTTTTCCTTGCTTTATTCTATTTGTATATATATATGCTGTTCAAAACCTATTATTATATCAGTTATCAATAAACACCGTTTTTTCATTATCTACAGCATCGATCTCCAACTGAAAATTGATCCGACTGCCTACAGGCCATATTCAAAGATTGTGTAATTCTAGGCATTGGTATAGCCAAACTTATTAGAGAAGTATTTGGCACGTCTTTTGGCTCCTGATTTAAGCTAATCAAAGCTAAATTCGACCAGCTAGAATAATTTCTTTCATTCAGACTAGACTTTGTCAACTTCTCAAAAAAAAAAAAAAAACAATTATGGGCACTATGGCTCGAACGAATATTATGTTGAGATGGGTGTCATGAAAATTGTGATTTTGGCAGAGAGCTGTTGAGTTTTCAAAAACTTAACCAAATGTGAATAGAGATGAAACTTTACTTAAATGGAGAAAGATGGATTATTGACGTATTTATTTAGAAGCGAGTGGAGCAACACCAGCATATCGCGAAACAAGACTTTTTACATTGACGTAGATATTTGATAAAACTGTCAAATTTTCAGGGGATTCTGAAGATGTTGAAGACTGGTCTGGTAACAAAAGCCATTTGTCCATATGTACCGTGGTGTTCAGTATGGCATTTTTTGTATAACTCGATAAATAGTAGCGTAAGCGTAGAAAGTGAATAAAAATAATCAATGTTAGAACAGAGGTTCTGAATCTATTGCATAAATAATATGAATTTGTCAATATCAGTGATAGTTTCCAAGAGAATTACTTACAACAGCATCCCAAGAAAAATTCTACCGAGAATGACCACTACCTCAACATAGGCAACGTAATGCATAGCATTAGTATGATGGGTAGATGTAAAATGTTTGATTTTCGCATTCACAGTGGCTGCATATGCAGTGGTGGGTATGATGGGTAAAACTGTAGACCTAAAGTAAGATAGAGTATGGAAGATAGAGAAGACGAAAAAGGGTATCAATGTCACTGAGATTTAGTTTGAATGATTAGTTGCCAATATATTGTACAATATGTATAGTGGTTAAAACTACCTGCAATTGGTTGGTATGAATACCAATAAAATGCAATTACAAAGTAATGTACATTTTCATCACTTAAAATGTTAGTGCTTAATGTGGCATCTTTTGCCTATAATTGTCAATCTTGTGTTTTTGCGATAATTTAAAAACAGAGACTTACTGCTACAGAGTTGTAAATTACGACAGCATGAGATAATAGTGCACCTAAATAGGCTCGTTTGTAATAGACTGGGTTCGTATTGAGAGATAAAATTGAGCTGAAATAGATCAAGCCATTGCATACAACAATAAGGTGCCCTAGCCACCAGTAAAATTGCCGGTGCTGTAAAACATGTTGTTTGTCAATTATTATCAATTAGAAAGAGTTTTACTACCTACCTGTACAATGGAAGATATTTGCGTCGTTAAAGAGACATGTTCAGTCATTATCCAAACAATAATTAAGGTTTACTATCAAGGAGAGAAATGATCTTAAGTGTGGGGTTTTAGGAGGATACAAAGAAAAGAGAAGTTAAGAAATAAAGTTTCTCTTTTTATAGAAGGGAGATAAAAAAAAAAGTGATCGAAGTAGCTAGGAGGCCTCCCTTTTGCAGGAGAGACAAGCAAAGCAAGGGGATCACCAGAGGAAAGGTGGTCACCGCATGCAAGCTTGATCTGCCAGGTTTTTCTACTCTTTGGAGTAACCAACATCAGCATACTCTGGATAAATATACATTACTTTTTTTTTTTTTTTTCAACCGCGTTACCCAATGCTGTCCTTTTGACCAATTCAAGAGCTTTAAACCATACCAAATGAGTCGTCATTGTTATCTAAAAAATTTATCAATCTATCTCAAGAGGATCTTCAAGGGAAATTGATGGAGGAGGTTTTTGTTAAATTGTCGAAGTTTCCAATTTTTTGGACTACAACTAGTCGCAAATAATCCTCAACCCTCCAATGTCTGCGCAAAAGTACCAATTTTGAACTTTCTTACTGTATACAGAATATGAACTTTAGTCGAAAAACGCTTTTATCTTCTAACTAGTTATTATAGACTATATTTCGTAAAATTGAGCGCCAAGTATTACCCACTTGGCTTTTACAAAATAGCATTGATGAGTATCTTCCAATGTTCTAATAATTCCTAGAAATATAAATTTAAAAGTGTTTGAATTCATCGAACGAGTGCGTGAAGTTAAAACACCGTTCTGTTGTCTGATTGACGATCAATATGTAGGCTAGCAACAGACAATAGAGCGTCATGGCAGGCCAAAATAAAGAATGCAATGCTAGAGCCTACCTGTCAATATACTTGTCAATATTTACTATTAAACCTTTAAAGCCATCTCTAATCATTAATGTTGATTGAAAGCGATCGATTACTGTAGTTGGACTAAAATTAACAACTGTTCGACGCAGGACATTAAGACCTGTTTCAATATAGACATATAGTATGAAGCAGATGGCATCATGTAAAAATTTTGTGTTTGAACGCCTAAAACGACCTCGAAAAATCGATGGGCACCTTGTATCCAACTGAACGAGATGGAGATAGCCACGGTCACAGAAACAAAAGCACAACGTATACTGTCAGATCTTTTATATATCTTTTATTTAACAATGCCAACTCTTGAGGCGATTGAAGATGATGACAATGGCAGCCCCTTTTTAATAGGGCCCAAGAAAAGCACACCTGATATCGATCAACTCACAGAGGAAGAAAAAAATGCTTTGTTCGATCAGATTGCTTCTCAAGTTGCCGCTGACCCATTTGCGTTTCAACGTTTAGCAAAAACTTTTCTGGACCAAACCACAAAACAAGACTTTGGTACAGTAAATATTCAACCTCAAGCAGGTTATGTTTGCAAAACACATGTAGATGAAAGCGCTAGTCAAATATACAAGGTGGGTACAGCTGTTTACATCAATGTCTGCTACCATTCAGCTATTCCTGCACCGCCTATCACAACTGAAGCCGAAATTCAAAAGGCATTGAATGCTACAATGGACGCAGTTTACAGGGTTCCCTTGAGCTTGGGACAAATACGCTACGATGACAAAGGATCCCTGGTTTTAGATGCATGCATCAACACACAGCCATACTTGCGAAGCGAGAAAGACTTGGATTTTCGATTATATATTCTTGAATTGTCAATCGAATTCGTTGAGTCATTAATCAAAAACCCCTTGAGCAGAGAGTTCACAATGCCCAATACAAAATGTATCGGACAAATACCCGTAAGAGTGCTGAGATTACCAAAACCTTCCTTGATTACAGCCATTCAGACAGAAATAAACCCTCAGACCAGGTGGCAATTAAAGCCGCAATATACTGTCAATCAAGCAAAAGGATTGCTGGTGGTTGTAATTGAAATGCCAAACAATGTAAGTTTTTTTTTTTCGATTTTTGTCGCTTTAAATATGCATAAAATAACTCAACGCTACAAATAGAATTTTGCTTCGTGGACACTAGATATCACTATCAACAAAATTTTATTGAAAATATCAAACAGTTTACACACAATCCCACTAAAACAGCATGAAATCAAAGTGGACCATGAAGAAAATAAGGTGAATTTTTATCAAAAAAGCCTTGAGTTAGTTTTGGAACTGAAATTGGCATCAAAAAATCGATACATTTAATAAACACACCTTCTTGTTGAAGTATGTCACGTCAATTTTTAATTGGCTCTAATAGTGCCAAAAGCTTCCTCTTGAGTATCAGACGGGCAAGGGGAGAGTTGGGCAAAAATATAAAACCCACATTAAGCCATAGTTTTCTTTGTTTTCTTTTTCCAACTTAATAATACTAACTACAATGACTGAAGTTGCTACCGCTCAAGCTGACGCTGTTGCCGTTCCCCAAAATGAACAACCACAACAAGAGGAAGGCCAATATCAAGATCGCTTCTTGGAAGGCTCTCAACGTGTTGTGCCTTATGACTTACTATATGCTCGTGGCAACGCTGACAAGGTAGATGACCCTGATTGCAAGGTATATATGGAGGCAAAAGAGCTTTTTCGCAAGGGTTATGAGCTCTGTATGACGATTCCTCGTTCTCTGGACGACGATGTTCTTGAAAAGCATGAAGAAGATATAAAGACTGCATCTGAAACTATGGTTGCATCTTGGATTATGGACGATAAAGCCGCCCCTATGTCAGAGCGTATCTTGATCCTGGGCCAACAATTTGAGAAGGTTCTGTTAAAGAACATCCCAGAAGAGGAAAAGGAAGGCTTCTTTGTAAAGGATAGCCTTTTGTTCTCTGCTTGGATTTTGCTGGTTGGTAGGCAGCACAAGCACTGGTAAATATTTTGATTTACATGTGTGGAATGATACTCATTCAGCTAAATTAGTATTACCACCTTGTCATTGGCCATCGATACCTACCCTGAACTTCCTGCACGCGTTTTCTTTCTTCGTGCGTCATGCTACCTTTCTTTGAACAAGCTCAGGTATGTTTTGTAGTTAAACGATCCAGAGAGGAATTTTAATCGCTATCTACTCTGTAGCCTTGGTATTAAGGATTTGGAAAAAGCTTTGGAAAAAGATCCCAAGTTCTCGCTTGCTCACTTTGTTTTGGGTTCTGTCTATTTGTCCATGGATAAAGAACGTGAGAATGCTATCAAGAATTACAAACTGTACATTAAAAACGGCCATCCTCAAACCAACGACACAATCCATGCCTTGTACGCTCTTTCTGTTCTTCTGAACCACAAATCGAAAAAAGCTGAAGCGAAAGGATACTACCAAAGGGCCAAGAAAGCTGAAGAAGAGTTCAAAGAATTGTATGGTGTACACACTGGCTTTAGTGATATTAAGAAGCAAGCTATCTCGGCTTATGAAGCCCCTGAGGAAGCCAAAAAGCTCATTGCCATGTACGCTCCCAAGAAGCAATACGACCAAAAAATGCAACAGTTAATTCAAAGCGGCATCTTGAACACTTCATTCCCTCCTAATCCCAAGCGCTGTTCTCACTGTGCTGCCACACACGTTAAGGATAAACCTGCATCTCCTCTCTTAGCATGCGGCGCTTGCAGAAGCATCTGGTATTGCTCTCGTGATTGTCAAGTTTCTGACTTCAGAGCCTCCCACAAAGCTCAGTGTAAACAGTTTCAAGCCTTGAAGGCTGAAGAACAAACATAAACAATAATACAGCTTAATGATATACACCACAACTCGTATAAGTATAAGACGCCCATTTATATACATTTTAAATAAATCTCTTTTTTTTCGTGAGAGCAACCCGTGCATACAAGATGCATGTTGAGGCCACAACTGCCGTATAACGCTTCACAGCGGTCGAATGCACATTTAACTGGGGCCGTGTTTTATTCAGCATTCCTCCCATTTCCAATATAAATAGCCTTTGTGAATATATTATCATATCCCGAATATTTTTTAGTAATTGATGTGATTTGTAGACGATTATTCACTATGGTAACAATCGGTATCAGAGTTGATACCCAATATGCGTAACCGCTGATCAATAGTATATGCAGTAGAATACAGTACTGGTTCCGTATTTTCGAGGCGATCGCGGGATTTGTACCACTTTTGGCCTTTTATAAATGTTGTTGGCACCCACCCCCTACTTTTGGTGCTCTACAACTTTGCTTTGTGCTGCATAAACAGCACTTGGCACGTAAAAGATCTTCCACAAACAATTTGAGATGTAAATGTAAAGTTGCTTTTACCTGAAAGCCAGTAGAATTGATTTCATTGCAGAAATATGAGCTATTATCTTCAAAAATTTGCTGACATTCATCCCAATCATACATACCTTTATAAGTAGCTTCATAGGCCTCTTTTTTTTTTTATTTAAAAACATTAGAATTGAAGTTTTTGCCCATTGAAGGGCCCTTTGAGGTGAGTATTGGCTCCTACTATTACTTTGCCGCTGCGAAAATTCGGCTTTGCTTATGGAGCATTTTTACTACTAGAAGAGGCCTTCACCATTGATGAAACTGTCTTCCCCAAGACTTGACATTTGAAAGCTTTAGCAGCCCAAATAGCATCTAACTTGTAAGCAAACAGACCTTCATATACATGATGAACCGTCCAATGTTCTATTCAATAACTTTTTTCTTCATCAACAACTGCAGTTGACCTTTCTGCTAGTTCCGTTGGTCAACTGCCCATCACACTATTATAATGTATTTCTATTTTGACACAAGATAAAACACACCTCAAGATGTGTTTATTTTCCCGTTTCCTCTCTAATTTTCGCAAGCCATAACCCCAATAAGTAAGCTGGAAACGTTTAAACCAGGATACTATAAGATGCTTGTCATCTTAAAATAAATGCCACTTAATTATGACCATCACCTTTTCCCCCGCTTAATGGCCAAATTTGCAATCTCTGATATCTTTACAAATTATTAAGCGATAGAGACACAACCTTCAGCAAAAATCTTCTTTTTTTGCAGCATTTTACAACATGCCCGAGTCCCATGTATCTCTGACCATTTTTCAGATTTTGCTATGTTTGGACCCCAAACCTCATATTCCATTTTCAGTTTTCAACTTTGGGTCAACCTTCAGGGTCATTTTTAGGTACGGATTTGGGGTCTAAACTAAGAATGCATCCAAGTACTAGTATAATAACTGTACCTCACTACGTCTTCCGATTCTAGATATTTATTTTTGCTGTCGAGATATTGCCAAAACCAGATTTTGCAGATTTCACAAATTTTACAGCATATGATCCTATAACAAGTACCATATTTTGCAACTAAACCATATTTAAGCCTCTAAGTAAAGTAATAAAGCACGTTTTTTTACACCTGCTGATATTAAACATGTCGTAGTCAAGCTCAAGTTCGATAAGCTTCAGCCAACTTTATCTTTTTACGTTAAACTTCGTCTCCCAGTTTCTCAACAAACCACTAAGACACTTTGGCTTGAGTAATTACTAAAATCTGTTTAAAACTTAGTTCTCTACTCGTTGTATCAGTTTTAGATAGATATGCCAAAAAAAAATTTTTTTTATGTGTTTTTAGCAGAGGCTTGATTTATTTTCAAAACTTTCAAAGCAATAAATGATATTTAAAAATACAAAATATATCAATAAAAACATCAAGCTACAAAATAGCTACAAAACAATTCCTGTTTGGTCAAATAATACCAATTTTTGAGCGAGAAAATCTTGAAAAACGGAATCAATTTTTACCCTTTTGAATGGCTTCATTTTGACCCTCTAAACATAGGACCGGAAAATCGTAGATTCATTTTAGTTGAGACAAGATTTTGATTTTTGGCAGAAGAAATAAAGCCACAGTTGTGAACAAGATATTGATGTGTAGGTATTGACATGATCGTTTGTTTGGTCAACTTTATAGAGCTGAATGTGCTCAAAATATCCTTGATTTTACTCAAAAACTATCAAAAATGGCGTTTTTTAATTATTTGAAAATTGGTAATAAGAAAAAGTGTTTTAATAGCCTTGTAATCTATATGGTTGGATGCAGAATTTACTTTCTGTCATGAATCATTTAGTACGCATATTCGATATACCTATTATGTTCTTGAGATATCTAGCAATGAACTATCCAAAAAAAAAGCTCGAATTTGGTTTGAGCCAAATGGACACACAATGCTGAGATTCAATCTACAGCCTTTTTTGTTTTTCGCTATAAATGAGTGCTCCGCCTATTTTCAACTGAGGACAAAGCACAACCCTCTAATAGATAACTTGGGTATGTCTTAATATGAATCGATAGCCGGGATACTGAATACTATTGACTCCAAAACCATTTTTATACACTTTCATTTTTGGATGAAAAAAGGAATACCACCAAATCTGAAATATTACCTTTTTTCCCCGCTTAAAGGCTTAATTTGCAATCTCTAATAACTTTTAAAACTATTAAGCAATAGTGTTGAGATCTGCAAGATCGAAATAAGAAAAGTATAATATAAAACGTTGAATTAACGAGATACGAAAACTTGAGATTACTTTATTAAAGATTCAACTTTGCATCTGCTATTTATACTTTTTACAACAACATAAATTTTTGGTGACTTATTTAAAATACTAGTCGATAGTAATCGATAAGAATAATTTGCAAGCAACATCATATCCTTAACAGGGTACGATATATTATTATACTACAAGGTTATTGATCTTTGATCTGACAGTACCTTATTGTTTGTCAATCATACAGATCTGTGTTACAGATAACCTTCCTGATTTGAAACAAAGACTTTATTCTCCTGTTTCGACCAGTATAACAACACATCATTGGACAGTCTCCAATCTTTAATTGAAGTACACTATCATGATCTCCTAACCTACATTATGGCAGATCAAATAGAGATGTAACCTTTAGCCAAAATATTTTACCTTTACACTATTCTACAACATCTCCGAGTCTCATGTACAGTATGTCCCAAACCTCATATTCGATTTTTTCAGTTTTCAACTTTGGGTCTTTCTTCAGGGTTATTTTTAGGTACGGATTTGGGGTTCAAGTTCAGACCATATCATAATATCAGTACACTAACTTTATCTCACTATGTCTTTGGATTCACGATATCTATCTTTGCTATCCAGATACTGTCAAAACAAGATTTTGCTTATTTAATAAAAAGCATATTGGCCTATTGCAAGTTATGTAGATAAATATTGACCAAGGTATTATAGTCTTAGTATGAATAGAAGTTATATCTTTCATGTCAAGAAAAGTCTCCGATTTTGCATCTGGTTTTATTCTCAGAAATTCTTTATCATGTTAAAATAACAAGTTTATTATATTATACAACATTTTGCTAAAGCTCCCCCCCCCCTTTACAGTATGTTGGGAAAACAGACATGATCTTCCATTTTATTTAAAGAGAGCCCATTCCAAATTATACGCGAAGATGTTCCCTTAACTAAAAATATAATAATAATCGGAGGGATCGTTTTATTAAATTCTAATTCAAGAAAAACTCGATCTGTGTTATTAGGGCCAGAAAGCGTTTGATACGCAACATACTCACGACGAAACATTTGTTATTAGAGATATTGTTGTATTTGCTTCACTCGATGAATGAATTAAACAAATATATTTAGTTAAAGTGTAAAGACACTGCTGAAAAAACCTAGAGGATATACTATATATTATCTATTATCTATTAGCTTTAGAAGTAGTATATGTTATCTACAATTTTTGTTCGTACATTAAACTTTAAAAATCAGACTCGACGTCTTGGCCTAAAAAACAAAATTTTGGTTTCTCTGTTTAATCCATTAATTTTTCAATACAATTTAATTTAATCTTTTCATAGTTAGATAGAGCACCAGTTCCTGTATCAGTGATGTGTCAATTTCACAACCAAAAGTCAAACTTTAATAAACACAATCTTAAACACGATTCAGGAACTTATCCCAATGGATCATCATGTCCCTTCTTATTATTTATAACTCAACATGACATGTTCATGGACAATAGATACAATCGTCACATCTTCTCTAAATACACCATGAATCACACTTATACCTTATCCCCCCATCAGTCCACTTAGATTCAATAGTATACAAACCATCATTTTTTCCATGCAATAAAGGAGATATCTTTACCTGATTAATTTATACAACCGTTTTATTTGATAATTTCTCGTTCTGAGAAATTAATCAGTTTGTCGATGTATTATGCTTGGAGGAGACTCTAAACATGCAAACAAAAAGCTTACAAAATGTTTTTTGTTTTTTTTTTTTTTTTGGCAAACTAAACAATTTATGTCATGAACCTGTCGAGCCTTCAAGCCCAAACAATTATACATCTTGATCTAAAGATATATATCACCTCGTTCTTCCCTAATCAATCCACATTGCATTCTTGCCTCTCTGATTCACACTGTCATTCTTGCCTTACTCATCCACATTATACTATTGACTTATTGATCCACGATATCCTATTTACCTATTTGATTCACGTTATAGTAAATAGTCTAGTTCACATTTCAGTGAACTAGACAGCTCGCAAAAAGTATAAATAGAGGCCATTTTGACCAGCAAAGAGGAGTTTTCTTCGTCAGATCTCCTCATCGAATTCCCTTATTAAATATCCCTAGCAATCTTCTTATCTTTCTCCACCTTTCTCTTATTAAATCATAGCCTCCTTATTTGAAATAA
>MU619241.1:9369-36668 GCA_025201805.1 Parasitella parasitica
ATTGTCACTGTGAATTAGTCTTGTCAATTAGTAATCTAAATAAGTCACCATAAATTTATGTAGTTGTAAAAAGTATAAATAGCAGATGCAATTTCTTCTTAAATAAAATATCTTAAAGTTTTCGTATCTCGTTAACATTTGGTTTTCATTATCTTTATTTTAACCCAACAGTATCCATAGAATACCATGGTTACCACTATTTCAACTCAGTTGTCATGGCAACCGTTCCTAATCGGATCTAAGGTTAAATGGCATCGATTATTCTATCTAGTAAATAGAAGTATTCAATAGAGTGTCTTGTATAAGAAACCATCTATTTGGGTTCTACTTATTCTACATTGCGAAGCTCAAATTATCGATGAATGATTCACTTTCATAACGATTAGCTGATTAAATATAGAAATAGGTCTTCTTGCTCTGACTACTACTGTGTTATAATCTTGTTTGACAATTAAATGTCAAACATGACCTGATTGTATTTTATAGATTGATTTAGATAGATTTATTCTAATTTAAATAGACAGCTTCTTGTCAATCAATAAATCAATAGTTCTGTATCTGGTAAACTAAGTCTTTATTACATTCTTATATTTTTATATCACATACAATCACCTGCTGTGCTCATTTTCAAGACCTGGCAGAACAGGTTACGTATAATCAATGAAGGCTTTTTCACTCTGTTACTCGTTTACAGAGACTTGTAATTGAGCTTATTATCATTCTAACATCTGATTTTTCAAAGCGTTAAGGCTGATCTAAATGTAAAACATACTTTCTAATGTTATAAAATCACTGGAACTCCAAAACTTTTTATTCTCTAATGATGATTCATTTCAACATCCATTTCTAGGGATTACATCCATTTACAGAGTTCTTTTTTGTAATTTTCTTCACTGAATTTATTTCTAACTCGAACTTTATTGCTAATTTGAGTGCTGAAAAATGATAACATGAACTATAATATACTTGCTTGTATAGGTATTTATATTATGTACTATCATGAATTAGTTAATTTTTAAAGGCACAGAATCTCTATTACATGCTTTATACATACATATATGTATGTATGTGTGTTTTTATGTTTGTAAATAGGTTTTTTAAGCTGTGTAATGCCAAAGATGTTGTTTCTTTGGAAGATTCTTTCCTTCTCAAAGTTTAACTGATAACTACTATTCAAAATTGTTTCAAATAAGATTTCGAAAATTTCAAATAATCTGCATATATTTCATGCCATTAATTTTTTGCCAAATATGATTTTTGCCCAGTGGTTTTGGGTTGGCTGTGTGGGGTAATAATAATTCCCCAACGCCTAATCATTTTGACTGTGTGCTTAAGTGATCGAACTTCCCACAAAAAAGTAATTGAATGTCATCTCTTACAGAGCTACCTTAGATATTCCAAATCAAGCTAATAAAAACAGATTACCAAAATATCTAACCATGAAACCGCGAAACGTTTGTAATCGATTAAGAACCAACTAAAAGAAATCGAACCACAAACCACATTTGGAACGCATAGACCAATGTAAGGTCTGGTCCATGCATTTCATTTACAAATGTGTCAGAAACATCGATATTAGAATACCGTACTTGATTATGTAAAATCAAATACAGAAGAACTTGACTGACAGTTACGGCGTAACTGACAGACAGACCGTTTACAACAACGAATATAAATAAAGTAAAAATGTCTAACCTTTGCACGTTATCCTATTTCAAAAATAAACAAGGAAATAAATTGTATCTATTGTTGTTTTTACACTTTTTTACTACAGACTGTTTTGATACATGAACTATCTTTTAGAAATGCGCATTTAATGAGGTATATATTTTTAGTTTCTCCACCAATGTAAGAGTAGCAGAAAGAGATACAATATAAGTCGAGCTTTATAATAATATGATGGGACAATGTATGTATAGATACTGGATTGTTACATTCTTAGTACAATGCACATTAAAGCTTGTTTTAAACTTAATTATACGATTAGGGTCATCTGAGCATCACTTGATTTCCCTTTTGGGGAAGTATCCATAGTTATGTGCTAAAGCAGTTTTCATTTCATACTTTACAGACATTTGCTTGTAACTTTTGCTAAATTAATCTTAGAACTCGGAAAATTAGCGCTATCTATTAAAAATACTTTATAAATGAAAAAATCAATATCTATTAAGTTATCAGTAGGAAACAATAATTTTCATACAAAAATTAACGAAAATAAAACTTTATTAAATAATCATCATTTGTTTATCCTGCAAAGAAAGGGCCATAACACAATCAATTACAGAGGGTGTGCTATGAATCTAATTAATGTCCCCACTAATTGTCACTTGCCCTTTGAGTCAAGGACAAATCAGCTCGACTCATTAGAATTGTGCTAGAAACCTTAGTTATTTAGGAGCTAATCTTAGTGATGCTACTGACTCGACAAATTTCAACAACTGTATCCAAATCAAAGCCGTTACAGCAACAAGTTGGCGTATAGAATGCTATTTCCAATTAGCTTTGTGCCAAGTGGGCCAGCCCGCTGCAGACACGAGCTGTCCACCCCCTCAATGGAATAAAGGTCATTTTTCATCGTAGTTCGGGAGGTCGAGATAGCTCCTATAAGCGTATACAAACTGTACATTTCAAGGCTTTTACTGGATAGCTTATCTGTCAAAAGATCACGTAATATAGACGGCGAGCTGCCGAGCGTTTGTTTACCTATTAATTGGATGTAGAATTAAAAGCGTTTAATATTACATTATACAATATATAATTATATCAGACTTTTTACCATGTAAAGAATTTAATACATCTTACTCTGATCAATGTAAGATTAAACACGAATAAGAAGCATCATTATTTGGTTTACATGTAATTGAGTAAAGCAATATTGAAGGTATTTTACTTATTAAGAGGATTGGCACAGTGAATCTAGTACCATTTCGTATTTTCCATATACTTATAAGCGTATTTATCGTAATGCAGAAACTATCATAACCGTGTACGGTTGTTCAGAGTATATAGCATATTAGCAGCTATCTAATCAATGCAATTGTCAGACTACACAAAATTTTAGGCTTTATATGAGCATGCTAAGCACTCAATATTATGTCCTCTACAGTTGAACCAATAATAAAACCAACTTCATTGATAAAACGGTATATATTTGTTTTATTTTAAATGACTAGGTGCATTATGAAATAAAGTCTTCCACATGTATGCCTCTGACAGTAGTAACTCAACATCCTTTTCTTGCCAGCCTTGTGTAGGCAATTGTTGCAAAAAAATCATTACACCTTGGAAGTCTAATTTTTGCAATTGGTTTGACCATTTGACTAGAAATGCTGCACAGACATAAACATGGAATTCAGAAAATCCTTCAGACGAACCCTCTGCCAAATAAGTATCCCACATACGAATCGTACTGCCAAGTGGTAGCTCACGCATCAACAAGCAGTTCATCCATCTAAAAGCAAATTGAATAAACTCAATACCTTCGTTTTGCAAATGCTGAGCTAAGCGAGCTGTAACAATGTAGTGTTAGTCAGAATCCAAAGACGAAAACCCGCTGTTTTTACCATCAATTCGAGTAACTAGTTCTTTCAGTGTCGCTATTTGTCTCTGGATGCCTGGTTGTGCAAACGTGTAATTGTCTTGGATACCATCTAGCAGCTTCGATAAACACCAGAAACTATCTGCTTCAATCACACCCAATATTTCCTTATCCAGTTTTCCAACATCATACTGCTCAGGATCCTCATCAATGTAAGCAGATAAAAATACTTCAAAAATAGGCGTGACCAAATCATTAATTCCTTGTACATAGCCACTCGCTGGATGTCTGATTGCCCATTGATACAAGATTCTTTCCAGACACTAATTTTAAAGTAAGTATATAACACGCAAGGCTGATCATATTTATCAATACCAGCTGTGTCGCTTCATACTGATACAAAGGAATACCAGGATTTGTTCTAGGTATATCGATATGTATTTGGTGCCATAATGCTTGATCTAACCCTGCAACTCCTCGAGCATATGTTGCTGTTACACTGTCTGAGTATTCTTTTCTTTTGCGGGCAAGTGTGATTTCTCTTCTTGCTGAATTGCAAGGTAGATACCCAAGCAGCAATTGCCAGGCCATCATTCTCAATTCTTCGGGTATACCACTCCAGCTTAATGATCTCAATGACACTAAAGGATACTGATCAGACATTTACTACAAGAATCATAGAATATCTTTACCCAAGTCCACATTAGATACAGACAGTACTTCCTTAAACTTTCTTGATCTCAAAGGATCTCTGACATCCTTGACATCAGTCCATTTCAAAAATCGTGTAGGGTCTATAGATTTGAATTATGCATTGTACATTTTCTCACGATAATACGTATGCTTGCCTAGCAGTATATCTTTGACATGGTCTTTGATTCCATTGGGATTTGTGGATTTTTTCTTTCTTGGAGGTTGAGGTTGAGGTGGAGGATTAGCAGAAGTTGTGGCCGTTAGTAGCACAGCTTCCACAGCCTTGGAAGCTTTTGCCAACTTCTCATCGTCACTTGAGCGGCCTGGAGTTTCTCTAATTGAGTGTTTTCCTGGTTCATGTATATCGTCACTCCATTCATCATTTGTGTCTTTTAAAAACGCGTTGAAGGATTTCTGTGTTGAAGTGCTTCTTGCATGATTCTTCTTTTTAGAGTGTGTATCAAAGGATTTATTCGTAATTTGTTGCTGGTTTTGAGATGATGCTTGACTATTTATTGCTGGATATTGGGAGGGCAACATGACAGGTTTTAGCGATGCATCGTGAAAGGTGACCAAGCTATTGTATGTGTACCGTGCGCCTATAACTTCTCTTTTGCTGGAGCTATTGTCTTGTGGTATGGTTGAGAAGCTAGGAACAACACTGATACTAAGTATTTCATTATTAGTATGATTCTATTCTCTTTTTATCGTAGCAAAGACACTCTACCTTCCTGGAAGTTTGAGTCCTCGTCTTTTCCAAAACGACCTGTTTGGACAAGTTAATAGATAATATCATTAATATCCTTTAGCCTTTATTTACTTTTGAGACTCTATGTAGAATAAAATTAGCCAGCATAGCTTAATTCATGGTGCTCGACTTACGTTGCTCCATATTTCAAAAAGTAAGAAAAAAGAGGGGTGAAAAGAGCTAACTATAAATCATGTTTACAAAACCCGATTTCACCATGCAAAAATGGCTCTTCCAATAATGGTCGATTTAACTGCAACATCTAAAATGATACAGATTTGAGACCAAGCCTGTCAAGATTGTGGCTA
The DNA here is from genome assembly GCA_025201805.1 of Parasitella parasitica. Lineage (NCBI taxonomy): Eukaryota > Fungi > Mucoromycota > Mucoromycetes > Mucorales > Mucoraceae > Parasitella > Parasitella parasitica. Next base: position 14,657 of record MU619241.1, read on the forward strand.
CGAGTTCATTATCTTGGTAGCTTTGATTTAAAGCCGTTATCTTCTTGCTTAACCATTTCCTCAGGTGACTAAGTCTGATTCACAAGAACAGAGCTAATGATAGGCTTTTTCTCCTTTCCTTACGATGTCTTTCCAAATTTTGATCTCCATGATGTGGTAACTAACCTTCGTTAATAACAAATCGTACAACATCTGACAATCTGCTAATAAAAACGAAGCATTCTATGGTTTGCGCTTCAGGGATAGAACTATTACTTGCTCAACAGTCGATAATTTTATAACGCATGGTATTGTCTTAGATGAGGCATCTGCTATTGCATCATCATATAAAGCTGGTTGCTTAAAGTATGTTGGTCCTGGAGAAACATCAGTTATTAATAATAAAAAACTCAATGAAGACATTTCTGTAAGAGAAGGAGCCGAAGATCTCTTGGGAAGTGCTGTGCAGTTTGATTCAGATAAAGACATGCAGAATGATTTAATTACTAGCAAAGTTCGAATAGAGGAGAGGTGTTCGTTGATGGCCGAATCTATTATGGTAATTATCAATATATATAAGATCAAGACTAATCATGTATGATTTCAAGAAATGAATCAAGATTGGATAATATATTTTTTTTTCTGCCCATCCAGCATTTTCACCAAATACTTTAACAGATTTAAAATGCATGCATTGTCAGTAATAAGAGCAAATTGATAATTCAAGTACTTGATGTTCCAATTCAACAAAGTATAGTAAAGAAATGGGAGGGGGGGGGAATATACCTCTGTTTTTATGACGAAATTCAGTGAAAACAATTCTGCCCATCTTGGTATACTTGGGTAATGAGAGGCCAAAATTAAAAATAAAGCGTCTAAAAAATACACAGTTTAAGAATTGTCAGCTCTCTAAAAGTATACTAGCCAAAGGCTATATTTCCATTCTTTTAAGTTGACATTTACAATGTGTGGCTAAAATTTTCAAAATTTACAAAAATAGAAGAAGCGTACCATAGACAATGGAAGAAAAGCAGTTGTCCAACTACCAAAAGTTGAAGAAGGTTTATGGTCTTATGGACGTAAGCAATAATATTTCACTTTGATTGCATCAGCTGTATCTTGATCGAAATATGTGAAAAGCTCGATTCATTGGATATGTCCACAATGAAGTTCTGAGATAGACAATAAAAAATGACAACCATCTAAAAACCCATGGATTCAAGCCTTGAATAACATGTACCCAAAATAAACATTTATATTTTCACGGAGATTGTCGTTTGGAGACATCTACGACCATGCGACATGTTGTCATTACTTTTGCTGGTTTGGTTGATTCTACTACAGCGGTCGTTCTTGATGTGGCTAAAAGTTAATTATAATCAGTAATGTAATTAGATTTTGGTTTGTAATACCCAACTTTCATATTACCTGTATTACTTTCTTGTGAAATTTTAAAATCTTTCAAGGAGCATTGGGCCCCTTTATTTGAGCATCCTTCACAATCCAAATTAGCATTAAAGCCTACCTCGTCTATTAAAATACAGCTTTTATACAGCATACGATGAGATTTTCCCTCTTCGGTAGAGCTGTATATTCGTTTCTTCTATCGTTTTTTGAGTAAATCTAGGAAATATTCAACTTGGAGACAGTAAAATGCCTCTCATGGAAAGCGCTGTATAGAATAGCTTTATGACATTGTAATTTGGATACATTGAAGGGTGTTTTGATGTTCGCGCACATGGTGAGTATTGATAAATTGAATATCTTTAGGCAGATCACATCAATTATCAGCAATAGCATGACAAATGCTTTCTCCCACAATGGACGGTCTTTCAATCAATTATGTGATTTTCCAGAATTGAGGATGACTAAAAGCAAATATAAATAATTGCGCTTACTTTTTGAACTTGTCTTTTTTTTTTTTCCTTACACTGTTCTTTTTCAAAAGAAAAATGGCTTCAAATAACAAGCAAGCCAAGAGACGTCTTAAACAACTTGGGGCCACTTTGAACCCGTCTAAAGCAGGATGGTCAGATTCTGAGGACGAAGAACTCAGTCATGAAGGTAGATGCACACATTTCTTGTGTAAAATATGCGTGTATATATATTCATTGCAAACTAGTTGGCATCAAATCTGTACGTATCGGCGACGTTGTGATGCAAGTCTACCCTGCTGAAAATCCAGAATTGGTTCCTGAAATTCAAGGTGCCTTCTACGAAGGGGCTCAGGTAGGGTTATTTTACGGTTGGATGATGCCACAGTGCTGCTTATTTACATTTGTGCTCAGGATATGCTGAGACATCTGCGATGGATCATGCAGAAAGACAAGGTACGCAGTTTTGATTGTGAACAAGATTACTGAATGTTAATTCGGTTGTGAATAGCTTGGTCAAGACATCTTCTTATTGGGCCCTCCTGGGCCTTTGCGTCGTAATCTCATCATGAAATACGCAGAAATGACTCAACGAGAGTAAGCAAAACAAGAAGCATTAATAATGGGGGAGGTGGGGGAGGTGGCGGGTAGCATCCAAATTATTCAATTGTTTTTCCTTTTTAGGATTGAATATGTTGCACTATCAAAGGATGTGACAGATGCGGATTTGAAACAACGAAGAGAGCTGCACAACGGCACTTCATTCTACGTAGATCAGGCAGCTGTCAGGGCTGCAATTCATGGCAGAATTTTGGTCTTGGACGGCATTGAGAAAGCAGAGAGAAACGTATTGCCAATTTTGAACAATTTGCTGGAAAATCGAGAAATGTCTTTGGATGATGGACGGTTCTTGACAACTAAAGACGTCAAGGACACGGCGGATACAAAGTTCGAAAAAGTGAGTCCACGATTCTTGGTGTTTGCATTAGGTTGGTTACTTGCACGGCTATTTTGTTGCTGAAAATACAAGTGTTTCTAACACGCTATACGCTTTGAACATTAAGGTTTACCTGTACCACCGTATGTCGGATATCCTTTGGATCCGCCGCTTCGTTCCCGATTTCAAAGCAGAGATGTCAAGTCGCCTGAATTCAAGTCGCAAGTGGACCAAATGCTTAGTCTAATAACCAATAAAAACATATCGAGAGACCTGATTGAAAGATTGATTTCCATCAGCATGGTGCTGGGCGTCCAGAACCAAAAAAACAGTAACCGCGAGATTGAAGTCCCCGAATTCCCCATGACAATTGAAAGCCTGGCGCATCTACTATCCCTGGTTCCCAACATCCACCCCAGATTCCTGGTCGATATTTTGTATCCATACGCATTACTGCCAACATGCGATTTGGAGCAGTTGAGTGTCATTGAAGCTGCATTCAGAAGATTTGGCGTCAAGTCCGCTGTGGTCGAAGCTCACATGGAGGCTCGCCAAACCCCTTCTGGCTATTCTATCGCCAATATTGATCCAATCAAAAGTCAGGACAACATTTCTATCGATGGATATCATTACACGCACAAAGCAATTGCATCGTTTGCCTCAGACCAGTTTGGAGCTGTTGGCTTGCCAATTCAATGTGGCCCTTCTCCTTTCAGCCCTGCCGAGTACTTTATTGAGACGCCCTACCATCGAGAAATCTTCTCTGCCATGGTCTTGCTTCATGCCGGTGGAAAGGATATTTGCCTGGTGGGCACTCATAAAGGTGTTGGCAAGTCTGCTCTAGTAAGACACTTTGCGCGTAATTTGGGGTATACCATCGACTACATTCCTTTGTATCGCGACATGTCTTCTCGCGATTTGCTCCAGCGCAGATCTACAACTGCCAAGGGTGATACTGTGTGGGAAAACTCGTTGCTTGTAGAAGCTGCTATTCATGGGCATCTTGCGGTTTTGGATGGCATCGAGGCTTTGTCTTATGGAACCTTGAATACGCTCCAGCGTCTATGTTCTGATCGTGAAACACAGCTCCCCGATGGCACTCGATTGATCAGTAGCCATCGCTATGCCAGACTGATGCGCAAGCAATCGCCTGATACATTAGAAGCCAAACGCCTAATCCCTATCCACCCTTCATTCCGCATCATGGCATTGGCTAGAGCTGGCACAAGCGGCCAAACTGACACCAAAGCTGGATCTTGGCTTACCGCAGAAATACTGTCCATGTTCCACTTTATTGTTGTTGATTCGCTGCCATCGCATGAGGAACAGCAAGTGCTTGGAGCTCTGTCACCGGGCGTAGACGAAGGCAAGCTGAGACAGCTGCTTACATTTGCAAGAAGACTTCGCAGAGATAAGGATGACACTATTCGCATCCTGTCAAGTGCTTTGTCCACTCGTCAATTGATTCGTATCTGCCGTCGCCTGGCTTACTTTGAAAATGAAAGTTTGTATGTCGCTATTCACAAGGCAGCCTTATCTCGCTTTATGCCTACTGTAGCCCGCGAGGCACTTTCTGCTCTTATGATTGCTAATGGAATTTATCCACCAAAGAAAGATCCCAGCTCCCCCGAGCTCGTAATCCAAGTCCTGCCATCCAGAGACGCTCCAGAACAAATCCGCATCGGCAATGTCACTGAGCCTGTCTTCAAGGGCGGCAATCCCATGTTGATCCCTAAAGTTGTGTTCCATGAAAATCCTGCGCACAACGAAATCTTGAAAGAAATGCTCAAAGACTACCAGCTGGGTGACCATTTGCTTCTCATCGGTAACCAAGGCGTTGGTAAGAACAAGCTGGCTGATTACTTTTTGCAATTGCTGCAACTGCCTCGTGAATACATTCAGCTGCATCGTGACAGCACTGTGCAAAGCTTGACCACGACCCCAGCAATTGCCAATGGTGTGTTGACCTACGAGGATTCGGCTCTTGTCAAGGCAGTGCGTGATGGCACCATCTTGGTTGTAGATGAGGCTGACAAAGCTCCAACTTATGTAACTGCGGTGCTAAAGAGTTTGGTTGAAGATGGCCAAATGGTGCTGGGCGATGGGCGTCGCATCATCTCAAAGGAATCGGACGTCCAAGATGGCCAAAATTACATCATGGTGCATCCCAATTTCCGCATGCTTGTATTAGCTAACCGTCCTGGCTACCCGTTCCTGGGCAATGATTTCTACCGCGAGATTGGCGATGTCTTTAGTTGCCATGCCGTTGACAATCCGGACATGGTGTCTGAAATGTACTTGTTGCGCAGATACGGCCCTCAGGTGTCTGAAGACCTGCTGGCCAAGCTGTCGAGTGCATTTACTGATTTGCGCAAGCTAACAGATGAAGGTCTTATCTCCTATCCTTACTCTACTCGTGAGCTGGTCAACATTGTGCTGCATTTGCAAAAGTACCCCGAGGAAGGCATTTCCAAGATCCTGCAAAACGTGTTTGATTTTGACCAGTACGATCAAGCCTCCAAGGAGCTGGTCATTGAGATCTTTGAAAAGCATGGTATTCCCGTAGGCCTGGAGTCTGATTTCTCTATGCATTTAGGTGATGTTTTATCGCTGAACAATCCGCTGCTGTCTGAGCAGTGGACTCGTGTTCCGTCTGCTACCAAGCACTTTGCTACGCAGGTTCAAACAGAGCCTATTGCTGTTCGTGGTGGTTGGGACATTGATGTCGGCAAAAAGTGGAGAGATCTTGAGCGCAAGGAAGGAAGATCTACAATATTTTCTGAGCAGCTGTACACGTTTGATATCCCCACCCGCGGCGAGGCACTTGATATTGCTGCCATTGACGACGGCACCTTGTTTGTTGTCACCACCAATCCAGTGACGCTGCATCGCATTGACCCCAATCATAAGCGTTTGGACAGTTTGGACCTGTACGAGTACTTTCCTCTGCAAAGAGCTCCTCCTAGACTTCGTATCTCTGTCATCCGCACCAGTACAGGTACTGTAAAATACCTTGCTCTGCACAATCCTTCAAACAACGAACTGCTCTGCTGCGATTTCAACAAAAAATCTGTCGTATCGGTTGTAATCCGTGGTTTGGAGCCTGTTAAATCCATCATGTGTAACAACTTGAGCTCTACTGGCATTTTGGTATTCTATCAAGAAGATCAGCCCACAATTGCTGTACTCGACTTTAATACTTCTCAGCAGCACTCATTAATATTTCCTCAACGTATCAGTCAGCTTTACGTTGTTGAGCCCAACTTTTGGATTGCTCGTGGCAGCCGAAATGCCAATATTTACGCTATTACTCCCGAAAAGCAAGGCGGCCTTCCTAACCTTATGGAGTCAATCCAGGCTTTGGGTCAAAATGGCCAGCCTGTCGGTGAATTGGCTCACATTTACGAAACAGATTTTGCTCCCGGTGCGAAATTTGCACAAAATGCTGACACCAACAAGTTTGCTTCCATTCTCGAAGGTTGCTCCTATGCTGAATTCTTTGGTGGTCGTGGCGTAATTGACATTTCTTCTTATATCAAGCAGCAACAGAGCAATTCCGATCAGGACGCTGGGAAGGTCAAGGGATCTTCCTTGTACCTGCAGCACACCCAGCAATTAGCGATCATTCAACCACCCACTAATGGTCGTGCTGAAAGCTCCATAGATCTTTTGAACCCCAACACAAATCAGATCTGGCGCATCAAAACACCTTTATCGATCATTGGTTCCATGGAAGCGCCTATTCCTACCTACAACCAGTTCCAAGTAGAGAGGTTTGCAGCCACCATGTGTGAGTTACCCAACGGCAATTTGGTTACAATGGACAATGCTGGTACAGTTCGAATCTGGCAAGTGAGTTCCAATGACCTTTACAAGGCTGCTCAAACATGGAAACAGATGGTCGGCGTTGATCAAAAGATACTGTCTGTCATTTACGAGACGGATGAGACACAGCTGGATGATCTTTATAAAGAGGCCGGAAACCAAGATAACGCTGATGCGCAATGTAAAAATGACGGCCAGGGGCAAGGCTCTGGAGGTACGTCTGGCGTAGGCGAAGGCGATGGTGGTTCTGGCTCTGGAGGCGAAGGCGGAGGAGGCGTTAATGGTTCTGGTAACAACATGAACGAAGATGGTCGTAAAGAAGCTACTTTTGAAGACATCAACAACCTGAAACTCGTATGTATATTTCTGACCGCTCTTGCGTGTTTGACTGACCTGTTTTGTAGAAAACTGCTGGCGATGAGCCTGAGGCAATTACTAGAGCGCAAAAGTAAGTTGGGACACATGCAGTGTGACATCCACGTATTGATACAGTGTGCTTTAGAGAAATGCACGACCAGGCTATGGAGAAAATGCTGAAAAAACTTGACATGACCCAATCTGATTTCCAGGTATGCTATATACGCGATTGTGGAATGATCTATCATATACTGACACCGTCGTTTGCGATATAAAGCAATACAATAAATTCATGGAAAACATTAGACGCGAAGTTCGCGAACTGCGAGTTATTCTAGAGAGCGTCGAAGCAAAGAAACACGAGAGGGTTTGGCTCAAAAATCAATCTTCGGGCGATCTGGATGACACCAAGATGTAAGTTACAGTCTGCAGACAAAGGATTACCATGTACTCACATATAGATCTAGCATTGAAGGTCTTACGGGTGAAAGAGCCATCTACAAGAAGCGTGGTGAAGATGACCCTGAGCTTGGTCTGTTCCAAGACAAGCCAAAGAGAATGAACTTTGTCTTTGACCTGTCCGCTAGCATGTTCCGTTTCAATACGCATGATCGCCGTTTGGAGCGCTCGATGGAAGTGGCATTGATGTTGATGGAGTCATTCCGTGGTTTTGAGCATAAATTCGCATACAAGATTGTCGGGCATAGTGGCGATGGGGCCAACATTGAGTTTGTGAGCCCTGGCAAGTACCCCAAGACGGAGAAAGAGGAATTTGAGGTGATCAGTAAGATGAAGGCCCATTCACAATACTGTCTCAGTGGCGACAATACGCTTGGCGCAGCATCGCATTCTATGAAGGAGGTTGTACAAGAAGAATCGGATGATTATTTCGTCGTAGTCTTGTCTGATGCCAATATTGCACAATACAACATTCACCCTAACGACATTGCCAGGATTTTGAAATCGGACGATCGTGTTACTGCGCAGATGATTTTCATTGGCAGCATTCAAGATCAAGCAGAACAGTAAGCATCGTGTAATCATCATCTATTCGTATACACTAATTCATTATTATTTTTTTACAGACTCAAAAAGGCGTTAGGAAGCCATGCCCACATATGCACAGAGAACAAGGAACTTCCCAAGATTATCAAATCACTTTTCTTGTCATCCATGGTTAAAGGATAAATCAATCTATAGAATTATTTAAATAAACATATTATTTCCCCCTGAACCCTGAGCAACGAGGAATTGACAGCAGATTATATATATCAATATATACGTGCAGTACACATCTTTGTATGACACGACCCAAGGGCCACGCATTCACCTATACACGGTTGATCCCAGCAGTACTGGTCATATTTTGGCACCGCTTGCCGTCGTTTCTATTGTCAGCTGTATATAGTATCTCTGTCAATTAAGTAATTGTGTGATACTCGAGTCGATGATTCTTTCCATGCAGCTTAAACATACAAATATTTCATTAAACAACATGGTTCGTCCTACAGCAAACATCAAAATTGATGGCTGATTCCACATTGATAAAAATAAAAAAAAAGGGCTTCGTATTTTGATCGAATGATGTGTTCTAGAACTATAGTACCATTATTGATTTATTTCGTTACTATTACTACTACTAATACGATATAAACATATTTATATATGTATAAAGGAAAGGTTTTCTTTTTGTTTTGTTTTTTTTCTCTTGATAAAGGAAGGCTCGCATAATAAAGAAAAAAAAAGGGGGAGGGGGATAATTTAACAAAGGCAAAGAGTTACACAGAGAAGGGAAAAAGGGGTGTTTAATTTACAAGTTTGTTGCTGTTGTGATTGTTGTTATTGTTGTATATGGAAAGAACGAAAAAGTTACAAGAAAATGAATTTCATAAATGGAAAAAAAAAGGAAGGATGTGGTATTGTAAATACTGTAATGGATAAATGTTGGCATGGTGTATATATATAAAAAAAATAAAAAATAAAAATAAAAATATAATCATAAGAAAGGGCAGTGCAATTATCCAAATGTGCTGACAATGTTGGCTAAATGCAAAAGACTTGAAAGCGACTTTTGTGAATTGGGAGCCCACTCATGATTCTGCTGTTGTTTTTCTGGCTGTTGCTGAGGCTGTTGGTATTGAGTGTGATGGTAAGGCTTGTATTGCTGAAGATGATGGTGAGGATGATGCTGCTGGTAGTAGTGAGTTGGTGGTGGCAATGTATGAGCATGATCAAAATAGTACATGGAAGGAGGTGGAGAGCAAGACGATGCAGAAGAAGACAAAGATGAGCAGCTAGAAGATGTCGAGAGAGCACGACGAGGTCTGTTTACTACTGGCTTTTGCTGGTCGACCATCATCATCGACAAATTGGCTGGCGGATAGGGCAGGCTAGGCATAGTAACAGATCTTCTAGGTCTTGTCATCAGGGGTTGGAAGGACATGTGATCTTCTGCACCGTGGAGTGAGTGGCAATACAGCTGAGGTGATTCCGTCTTCTTGTCCTGCTGCTGCTGCTGACGAAGGTGCTGGCGGCGCAATTTTTGAGAGAGATGCGTGCGATAGTGCTGCATCATGTTGTCTTGGCGAGAGAATCGACTGGGACAGCCAGGATGCAGACAATGAAAATTCTTTTCACCAGTGTGGATGCGGTTGTGTCTGGCTAAATGGCCACTGGTGGTGAAGCTTTTGTTGCATCCAGGCTCAGTGCAGTGATATTTTCTTTTGGGTTGGACAGGCAATGTCATTGCCGTTGTTAATTTGGTTACTTTGAATGATACTTCTGACTGAGTACAGGATGGCGATTCGTTTAAAAGACTGAATGTTTTGCCGCTGGCATTTTTGATTGATAAAGTTGAATCCATGATTGAGAGAAAAGAGTTTGTTAAAGAAGAAAGTAAAAAGGGTAAAAAAAAGCGCTAGAGAGCAACTATATTTATACTTGAATCAAGGTGGCTCAACGTTAGTTTAAAATTTGATTGTGTATATTTTTACGCACTGATTAAAAAACAACGTGGGCCTGGATTTCTTTTTGCTTATGATGCACAAGTAAAAAGTTGTTCGCCCTGCATGACAAAAAAAAAAAAAAAAAAAAAAAAAAAAAAAAAAAAAGAAAAAAACGTGCTTGTTTATAACAAACGTGAATATAGTATAGTATCAAGCCTCTCTTTTGCTCGTAGTTACTCTCTCTCTCTCTCTGTCTCTCACTCTCTCACTTGTTCTCTGCCTGTTGCCATCTCCTTAAATTATTTATATCAGAAAGCTCCCCTTTTAATATTATACAACTATGCTACGCTATCACTCCTTTTTCTATCATCTTAATTAAACGAATCATATTTCATGATCTGCCAAGAAACCACGTAAATGTAGGCTATTAAAGCAGAAAAGAATAAAATATTTTACTTGGCAAAAACAGAATGATATTTACCGAGACGGTATGCTCTTTGCCACTTGCAAATGTAGTGTATATATAGAAAAATATGCAAACTATCATTGGTCACTTGTAGGTCTGCTATAGGAGTTAGAGATATATTTATAGTATGTATTGTGTATGATTGTATAAATATACAATTCGAATCTGGCCCACGTATTGTATAAATATCAGTCAAGTTTAGGCGTCGTTAAAACCATTTATCAGAATGATATTCACCAGGCATGACAACATATTACAGGTATTTCAGACAAATGATTGAATCAATGTGTACTTCTAAATTTGAAACGTCAAAGCGCCGGCGCCTATTGCCATTGTAGGCGATAGATCCCAATCAAGACTCTTCCATCTTGCTCACGATGATCAATATACATTAGCATGTCGAAATTGACAACACCTTGATACGATGCGAGCCCAGTTGTAAGAGATGGGGTCCCAGCATTAAATCAAGGGTTTTAATAGCAAGTAAATTAAAAGGATCTACATGATTAATAAAAATCAACATGATCCTTCTACTTGGACAATGGCTCCATCACCATGAAAACATACACAATCTCTTTTTGAATGAGGACAACGAATGATCCGTGGTTTCCACATTTGTATATATTCCCTGGTGGCTATTTTGTTATTGTTACAAATATTTTATAAATATAGCCTGATCCCTCCTTCCTCCCTCTTCCCTTTACCCCCCTTAAAATATGCATTAGGCTACTGGAGTCTCCTTAAAAAACTATAAAATGCCACGTTTTTTGCTCTTGTTATACAAAAACGACACAACATCCTGATGTTGTATCGTATAATTACAAAATAAACAGGGACCCTCTTTGTGTTCATGTAATATAAATAAACGTAAGAACGCTAATGAACGCACAAACATGTAAATAAAGGAGTGATGCATTAAAGACATTTCGTAAAACCGCGATTACATGATTTACCGATTTCTTGTGTATCGGGCCGAATCTATATTGTGATACAGCACGTCTGAGTGATATGGATGCTGATGTTGTTGTCAATAGCCATCGTAACAATATCATACGATACCTTCTTATTGACATCGCTTGCAAATATAGTAATATACCACTACTGTTTGTTTGCTTCTGATTTGCCAAGACATACTTTTTTTTTTTTTTTTTTTTTTTTTTCACACAACTGCTATTGACATGACAATCTCTCCCTGTCTCACTTTTAAGTGGTATCATCTGCATCATTCGATACAAATCATTTTATCTTTGATGGTATGCGTATAAAAATACAATACTGCAGCACTTTCTTGATCTTCTGCATGAAATTGTCACACGGTACCAAATTATGTATGTGTGTGCATGGATTTGTATGCCAAAATCTTAGGATTTTATTCCTTTTATGCACCGTGGAACAAAAGAGAATCATACAAGGTGTGATCATCCAAATGAGGGTGCAAGATATGATACGAATGTGACACTTTGATTGTCTGCTTCAGCTTGAGGTTCTCGTCTATTTTCAATAGTTTTGGTCATATTGTACACTGTAATTTATCTTTTCTAGTCATCACACTGCATAAAAAGGGAGATTAGTCAACCATAACTTGATAATCGGTTTCAAGAAAATCGTTTCCGTTACAGTATATATTCACGTTCATTTAATAGCCTCATTATGTATATGTGTAAGTAATATATGACAGCGAAAACACAGAGCAATATTATATCAAACCGTTCCTGAACAATGTCAAAAATATAAAATAATGAAAAGCTTAGCATTGTCTGATTGCGCATGCATTAAGAATTACTGCACGGGTCTATTTTCACATATGTTGTGCGGCGATACTACATAAAGTAGCCTTGACCTAATTTACAATGCTGCGCCATTTAAGTGCTGATTTAGAGTGGGTATATGTAGTTGTACATTATAAGCATTTTCAGCTATCATGATCGTTGGCAACAGAGCACATATTGTGTTACATTCATGTAAATGACTGGTCATTTGCACACCTATGTTGGCTCATTTCTCATTCACTATATTTCCGCTTCCATATTATAATAGTGCATCTCGGTTTTCAGTCAAACTTTATCCATTGTGCAGGCACATTCGAATCTAACATGACGCACTCTGAACTTATTCTGGTTTCCTCCTATTGCGTCTCATGCGCGGCACATCAAGAAATTGGTCTATTTTTACAGTATAAAACGAAATCATACTTGAAGTTTTACATTGTCGATCTTTAGAGATAATCCAAATTGATGACAGGCTGTTTATAAACGCAAATAATAATTATATCTTTGTTTTGATGGTGATTTGAGTTTTTCAATACGATCTCGTCACTCGTGGAGATGGTCCCAGTCTTTCCTTGAAATTGACGCGCTCCTCCTTACTCTGATCCCTCTCGCTTGAGATCTATGGCTTGATCTTGTTGCGCGGCGTCTCTGGTAAGAAACTTATTGCTTCCCTATCTTGGTGCCGAGATGTGAATGAGCCTTATCAACCCCATAGGCTTTTGTGATACGCTTCGGTATGGGCTTGGCACCCTGGAGAACTGTTGCCGCGAACCTCCTCCAGGGAATACCCAGGCTTCCGAGTCAAGCTACTATATATTAACACGGTATTATTCAATGATTTTCTTCCATATTCTCTAATTTTTTTTTTTTTTTTTTTAAATGAGTTTTATTTGTTGCACGTAAAGATGGACTTACAGACCATCAGAAGCGGTGCTCAACAATGTGAAAATATGGATAAGGGTAACTATACGGAAAAGAAAAGGATAAAATAAATCTAAGATAATAGCGCGAGGAGAAGAGGGAAAAGAATATAAAATGCATCTAAAACTGTGTCAATTACACAGAAGATGAAAACAGAACATCTTCTGATTGCATTTTAAGAACTGAGTAGCGGAAGGATTTATTTTCCTTTTTGCTCCTGCTCCGATCCCGACCCAAGATTGTCTTATTATTCCCTTCGCCACTGTAGAGGTACAGTGGTAGTACTTGATAAGATGTTTTGACATTTTCATGTTTTAAAGGATTTTGTTTTTATACTTTGTTTAACAACATCAAAGAATTGGACAAAAGCAATTTAGTAAAAATCAATAAACTAGTTCGGTGGGGGGGGGATGTTCCTTACCTCATGGAAAACTGTGAAAAAATCACTGAAAATTTTCAACTTTCAAAATGCGATGTGATAATGTAGCAGAATCTTTCCAGCAATCAAGAGAGATGGTTTAGTATACCTGTAAGCCTCAAAGAACAGCAAAGATAAGTGTAATACACCTTTTTAGTGGTCTTCACATGCTAATGTTCATCATGTCAATGACGTTTAGCATACATACTCTAATATGTAGCAGTTAGATGTCGAGAGAAAATCAACGCCTTTTAATTTATTTATATGATATATGCAAGAAAAATGTGAGAGGGATATACGATATATGTTGTAAATATTAGTTGGGTTTGGATTTTGTTACATAATTACTAGGAAATAATCCAGAGACTGGGTTGCCAGCGCCGTCATCTTTATAACCCATCCACCAAACATTATCACTTGTATCAGTGACAACGATAGGTGTTTTTGCTTCAAATGCTAGCTCGCCAAACTCTTTGGCATCAAAAGGATATCTGGCGTAGAACACTTTGGGCGAATCTTCAGTAGCAGCTACTGATTTCTCATTGTTTTCTAAAGCATGTGCCATGAGAGTAGCGAACGGTAATCCCAAGCCCGAGGAAAACCCGCTTGAATGTCTGTATCTGGCTGTCGCTGTATCAGACATGTCCATGCTTGTTTGTCCTCGCTGAGGTGAGCCGTTAGCAGAATCTAAAGCAGTAGAGTATCCAGTAGTTTTCGTGTCTGCTTGCTTGTTCATGTTTGATGCGCTTGCTGCAGTGTCCATAGAAGCCCCGGGGGCAGCAGCAGCAGCAGCGTCATTGGCGTCTAAATTGGCAGCATCCACCATGGCAAGTAAACTAGTCGGCCTATATTTGGGCTTCCACTCCTTTATAGGATTGGCATAGTACTTGTGAGGATTGTTACGACGCTTCAGGAATAGATATACAAATGCACAAGCTACGAGCAGGAAGAGGATACCGAGTGATATAGCAATTGAAATTAATATGACAGCTGGCACGGACAGGTAACGTCGGTTCTTGTAAGAAGCATTGCAGCAATCTGAAGCAGTAAATATTTGATCGACACGCCCCGCTGCACCAACGTTTGTAGCACTGAGCAGATAGGGATGCCAAGCAGTACCATCAAACAGGGCAGCGCTGCAGCTCGTGTTGGAGTTTGGCAGTACAAGGTGGCCAGCAGCCATCAGCATGGATTGAGAGTCTGCAGGGTAGCGAGAAACGGAACGAGCCGAAGCGGGCTCGATGGGCATCCATAAAAGTTGGTTAATGACTGAAGACGCACCAAGGTTAGCCTCAACTGCAGAAAAGACTTGGCCATCCCACATTGCAACGTAAGTGGCATTGTTCCTTGTTCCTGAGATTATAAATCGGTTGTTGTTGTCATATAGTAAAGATGTGGGCAAAGGGAATCGATCGTCTGGTGGAGCCGCATTCCAAACAGCCATGCTAGACGATGTGTCAATGCTAGCTAGCGGTGTGCGGGCGCTTTGATTGATCGTCAGGTCGCCAACCACTGTAAGCATTCGGCTGTTACTGTCTAGATACATATCGTTGACAGCGCCTGAAACGCCCTGGTTGGGCTGTGTCCATTGTCTAGTGTCTACAGAAAGTATGCAAATGCCATCGCAATTCAACATACCAGCAAAAGAGAAATGGCCACCCACGTAGATTGACTTTGCGTCGCCTTGAGGATAGATGGCATTGACGAGGCCAGGCTGGTGGTTGCTGTCAAACACGCCAGCTATTGCTTGCATTGTTTGGCTCTCAAGATTGTAAAAAGCAATACTAGTCGCTGTCATGTTGTCTGCTGCAGTACCATTGAATTTCCCACCTATAAACAGGTTGTCTTGCACGACTGAGAGAGTAGTGATGTGTCCTTGTACGTGCTGTAATAGTCCCTGCCATGCTTTATTGCGATATATGACAAGCGGATAGCTGGTGTTGTTGATGCTGAATGCGCCTGCCAATATGACACATGTTTCGGTGTGTGATCTCCAAAAAGCCCCTGTGTGTACCACGGCATTGGGGTCAATCTCTGTGATTGGCGACATCACGCTGTTGCTGGCTAACGATGCCATGTTGCTGGCACGATACGATTGTGCATTTCGAATTGCGCCGAGGTAGAGTGTTGCAGTGTCTGAAAACTGGACTTGGTTAGTGACACGACCAAGGATGTATGAGGTAGGTGCAACCCAGGATTGCGTGGATGGGTCCCATTCAGCGTTATTATAGAGTCCTGCGCCACTCGTGGTCGAGTTAAATGAGCCAGATAAATGAATGTGCTGATCTCTAGTGGCATACAGGGCGTTTACATGGCCATTCACTCCCTTTTTTTTTTTTATTCATTTTTGTGAGCGAGACGAAATTGAATTATGAGCTGTGCTTACCTGATTCATTGCAGACCACGTATGCGATTGCGTATTGTAGATGGCAACATGGTTCAAAGTGTTGTCAACCTGAGGGACCGCAGTGTTGTTGAAGGCGCCGGCTACGATCAAATCTAAATAGCGAGGGATTAATATCCTTACATGTGGTGATCACGAAGCAAGGTTTACCTGAATTATTGGCCAGCAGTAAGCTGTAGACGGCACCGTTGACGCCGCCTTGTGTCAAAGGTGCAAAAGCACTGCTGCCAAAATCATACGCCACAATGTTGCTGAATGCTGTTGTGTTGATCATATTGAACTGCCCGCCAATGTACAGTGTGTTTTCAACTGATTTTAGACTGTGCACAACGGAGCCCACGGGCAACTGCTCTGCCAGAGCGGTCCATGTATTGTTGCTAGGATAATAGTTCAAAACGCTGGACAGCATGGCGCCGGCAGAATTTTTGACAAATTCAAGCGAAGTGCCCATGATGGTGATATTGGATAAAGAAGATGTTGTTGCAGACGGGTCGACTTTCATGACGATGGAAGGCTGGAACGTGCTAGATGAGGCTGATACTGGTCCTGTGTAGATCAATGTGCGTTCATCAGACATGATATTCTGGTCTAGTGCATACGTCGTGGTGTTGCCGGGCGTCAATTCGATCGTCAGTTGCATCAGCACGCGCTGATCACAGGTGGCTGTGCCTACACATCCAGGGGTGGTGGCATAAATCTTATAGACGCCTTGAGCAGGTATGTAGGGTTTGTAAGTAGCAGAAACATCGGTTGTATGCAGCTCTGTTGCAGGCACGACAGAGACCAGAAATGTCTGGTAAATACCCCAGGCGTACTTTTTTGTCCAGGTGCCAGTTGTAGACACTGCCGAGGAGGAAGGTGCACTATCGCCAATAGCGTCAGCAGTAGCAGCCGCGCAAGGGGAGCTTGTTACTGAGCTGTTTGTAACGACATTTGGCTGCAACGTTCCATCAGAGTGGAAGATGCTGACACCACCCAGCCCACCAGCAGCACCGTACCATGTGTCGATGCTGATTCTAACCCCACTCGTGGAGGCCGTATTCACTACAGTAAAGTCCTGAAAAGACACATTTGGGTCACTGGACAGCGAGCATTCCTCTGAACAAGTTACAATCTGGTTTGTAACTGGATCTAGGTACGACAGAGTAAAATACTGATTTGAGCCGAGAGAAATGATGCTATTTTTTTACAGGTTAGCTTTTTTTATGACTGGATACAAATTCAACGACTTTTTACTTGCTTGAATGTGTTTGTGTTCTTTCCGTCTGCTGAATGCACGTTTGACAGTCGGAACATGGACGGCTGGATAGGGAATACAAACTGAGCCTGCCAGTAACCAGTGTTGCCGTCTTGCAACAGCCAAGGTGCTTGGTTGCAAATAACGCTTCTCGGATCAGAGCTGGCAAGGCCGTTGCCGCTGGAGATAGTAACTGATGAGTCCATGTTGACCATCTGCGTTGTCCACGAAGAGTTTGCATTGGCGTACTGTCCGTCTCCCGTAGAGTCAAACTGGCCGCCAAAGATGATTGAGTTTTGCTGGGTGTTGTTAATGATCGAATAGACTGGGCCATTAAAGCCTTTCCATGGCAAAGGAGACCATTGATTATTAGCATATGATGCAGCATGACCCGAATACTGCGAGACGTTGGCATTTATTGGCGCCATGAAATCGCCACCCACATATATTGCGTCTGCAGTGCAGTAGATGGATCTTACAGCGCCGTCCAAGCCTTGACCTAATGTCGAGAACTGACGTGATTGACTGCTGAACCGAGCAATGTGGTTGTATATTGTCTCGTTGATCGTAATAAAGTTGCCAGCCAAGATAAACTCGCTATCAGTCAGTTGGCAATACGTCTCGATTGATCCATTTATAGTGGCGAATGATTTAAATATGGCAGTGTTGTCTATAATTTCAGACAGAATGATTGAGCTGCTATACAGCGTTTCAAACTGACTTGGTTCCTTGTATGGTGATAGACCAGCATAGTCACCAGCGAATCCCAACTGTCCTCCCACTAAATCGAGCTGAATTTCAGGCAATAAATTATCGGCCACAACTGCGACTATGAAATAAAGGCACCATAGTTTCAACACCATGACCTTTTTTAATGTATAATCTATCAAGCGAGATGTGGAAATAAAAGAGTTTAAAGAAAGAAAAAAGAAAAAAGAAATGGAAAGCAGGGAGAAGAAAGGAAGGAGAAGGGGTACTTTGTTTTTTTTTTTATTTTATTTTATAGTACAATCAATCAATTAATTCACGGAATAGCTTGCTTCTTTAAGAAACCTGATGACTGCCGCCGTTGATTAGAAAAAACTGTGCTGGCTTGATGGATTTGACATGACAAGCTGTCAGCTTCTTGCTCGATTCTTGTATATTTCATCTTTTACTAAATACACGCCAAATCCTCAAATCCTCAAATCCTCAATGCCGACGCATAACAAATCTGTGTATACGGTTTCAAGCACAAATAATCTACCTTGCATGTAGCGAAATGTAGCCTAGACATAAAAGATAGTTCAAGAGACCTTGGAATTCATGTGACTCCATGATTGTTCTACTAGATCTTCGATACACGAATCTCTTGAACGCATATAAATTACTCTCAGATCATGCAGAATTTTGCTGGACGTTCATTTTCCTGGAATATTTGGGATGAAGAGCATAACGATTCTTTTATGTCTCTACCCCTAAATTCACTAAAAAAAATACTTGTATACATTTCGGCCACAAAAAAAGAAAAAAGAAAAAAGAAAAAAAAAAAAATAGAGGCATTTTTCGTTGTAGCCCAAGTCGAAAATTAGCCAAATTTCCCTTTGCACTGGAGTATTCGTTTCGTGTCAAAGTCAAGTCAATTTTTCTGTAGAAAATGTTCAATCTAATGCTCCACCCCACATGTCTTATTGTGCTTTGCATGTCTACATAATAAATGGTTGTGCGAAAGCTCGGTGTAGATTTCCTGAAATCACCATTCCGTTG
Source organism: Parasitella parasitica (assembly GCA_025201805.1). Classification (NCBI taxonomy): domain Eukaryota; kingdom Fungi; phylum Mucoromycota; class Mucoromycetes; order Mucorales; family Mucoraceae; genus Parasitella; species Parasitella parasitica. The sequence continues at coordinate 33,535 of MU619241.1, forward strand.
TTAAAATTCAATTCTCCTCGTCATCAACATCAGTAAAATCAATGCTTTGTCACATAATACCATGCAGTTGGCTGTGTAAATGCGGAGCGCACTCTAATCCAATTTTTATTATTGTCATGTACGTGCATGGATCAAAATATTTCAGCTCCTGTGTGAGCATCGTTTGGGTGAGAGCAATGCTCGTCCACATGCGTCAACTGCTGATTCGTATCAATCGCAGCAGTTGCGTCGTCGTCGTCATCGTCGTCGTGTTGATCTTCTTCAAAGAACCATTCCACCTGTTGAATGATAGCCTCAATGATTTTGCTGTGAAGATCTGACATCATGATACTGCTGAGGTCTTCTTGTGCAGACCTTAGTAGACCAACAGAGAAAATCAGAGCAAGATTTGATGTTTCCATCTTGTTGATTTCGGAATAGGAAGCTACCAGGTTGAGATGGCGCATTAAATATTGCAACACAATATAGTTGGGCGTCGGTAAGCTGTGGATGATAGATTTGATTTGAAACATCCGCTCTTCATAATCAGATATTTCTATAAAAGAGGCTTTAGTATACCAGCTGTGATGGACAAGGTACCATGCTACTTTACTTGCTGCCTCTATAAACCAGTCGTAGTATTCATGCGTCATTAAAGGATTTCGAAGTTCACGGAAATAAAGCTTTAGTAAACCAGTTACAGTATTAATATCACCTTCTTCTTGTAGTGGTACATTCTCTCCTAGTATTCACAGCGTTGTCAGTTATGTCATTATTCGGCTGTTGCTGTGATATCCCTACTCTTGTTGAATGTGGCTCTATATTTTTGTATTGCGGAAGCAGGACCTGATAATCTATATATACCAACTGATTGTAATCCTCTAGCCTCTACCTGCTGAATGCATTGCGATACTATATGAGGTATATCTCCGTTGTCTTCCATTCGCAGATAGCCACCGAAAACATCGTTCTCTATGCAAATGACATGAGCCCTAGTAATGCGATTGTACCTGCTTCTTTACCTCCACCAAGCTGCGTTTGACCGTATACATATTTTGGCTCAATCTTGTTCACATTGTTTTCATTACCACTGCTTCGATTGTCTGGTTTTGACGAGAACCAGTTGCCCCGGCTCCTTTTATCGTCAGCATGCTCCTTGGTCATTTTTCGGTTCACCTTCATTTGGCCCTCATCGAATGTAAGAGTCTTTAGCAGCCTCATAATCTCAGTTTCTCCATTTTGACCTTCTTTGCGTGCAATCAGTTCTCGCATAATCGCATCTAGCCATGATGAGAATTCCTTGTCACTCGTTGTTTGTATGTACAGCTTGACTTTTTGAGGCGTAGAGATGATAAACACATGTTTGCGTTTGGTATCTTGTTTTCCAGCAGGATCAATTTTGCACGATTCGAGATCAAAACTTCCCACAGGAACGTGAGATGGAGACGGTTTCTGTTACCGTTGTGAGTCATTTGCTGCTACAAGCTCGTGGGCATAAAGTGTGCGTATACATTACTTTGCTTTTGACATGTCCCTCCTTGTACAAGAGCAGAAATCCATTAGATAACACTGCATAATACACTTTCCAGGAGCTTAGTTTTCCTCCGTCTTCCTTGTCAGAAATCATCTTCATTTGAATATATCCCTTGTGTCTGATCCAATCTGTTTGCAGCCTGTCAAATTCCTATAGAGCAGTTGGTAATACGATTACTTGTTTTCTTTGCCATGACTATATACCAATTTCTGCAGATCGTTGGGTTTCAGCCCTTGAAGAAAGGTTTCTGTGCTATTATCACGCTGAGGCAATGGAGGAGGGGCTTCTTGACTCGGCTTGTCCCATCGAGATTCGCCAGTTGCCTCACTAAAGTAATAGATGGTTCCCTCAGAGTCTACATCAAGTAAGCGTGAGCAATTTATATGGACGCGTTCTTGCTAAAGCTTACCAAATGCATGCTCCCATCCTGTAGGCAGAGGAAACTCTTTGTTATCGGCGTTGGATTGGATAGATGGATTTCGTTTTGCTGGCACACGAGGAGGCACATCACCATCTTGCACTATTGATAGCATGGTATCTGCCTGAATGAATGACAGTAGAAAAATTAGTATTTGCTGGTTTTGCATTACTGGTTGGCTTTACGTTTTCTTGAGCTATCAAGCAAAATAAGATTAGCACACAAACTTTGTATTTGACGGTTATTAATACGATACCCAAGTCTTTGGTTGTTTCTAGACGTATTCTATTTGCAGGAAAGAAGCCGATTTCTTCATTCAATTCGCCTGGGTGTGTATGTGTGCTTAGTACGGTTTGATATAAAACAGCTTGCCGTCAGCTACTCGTATATACCTTCCCACCTTTTGCAAGAATAACAAGAGTTAGGTTCATTCGCAATGCAATGCTTTACATCTCGTACCAGTCATCGTTATGCTTTTCTAATAATTTTATTCTGTCACCTTGCTTGAATGAAAGCTCAAACTCGCCTTCTGCAGCATAGTCCCATACAGCAATAAGATACTGTGTCATTATTTACTATAAATGCTTGAGTAACAAAAGAGTTGATTTTATCCAACAACCTGCAATATTGGAAGGCAGCCCCTTTCTGACCACAGCATTCATTATTTCTGGATTGTGTCACATCACAGCCCCTATAAGCAGGTGTGGAGTCTACAGAGCCTCCCATGTCAATTAGAGCTTTTGGAAAGAGGGATTATTTGTCCTGTTGGTGTGTACTTTTGAGAACATGATGATTATCGTTTTGAGTTGATGCATGCAATTTGTGAAGCTCATGGTATAAAAATTAAAGCGTAACAAGCGTGGTTTAGCTAAGCGCAAATATGAATCATGCAGTTGCAACGATTTCAAATGTAAGGAAATCCTGCTATTAGGAGAGGCATCTTTATTTTTTCATATTCGATCAAGCGAATCACAACAGGAAATACTATAATATATAATCGAATATTGCAAGCTTTTACAATGCATGCCCTTGCGCTGATCGAAGCTCTAAATTATCTGAATTGTCCAAGACCTCAAGCACTGTATTACTGCTAATGCCAGGTTTATAATCCTCTAAACACGAAAAGGAATGTCTAGCTTTACGAACAGGTTTGTGCTTCAAAAACTACAGGCTCGTTGTCAGTAATAGAATTACATAGCAAAA
>MU619241.1:45936-75648 GCA_025201805.1 Parasitella parasitica
CGAGAATTCTTGGTTAGGCTAAAGCGAGCAATCATATAAAACGGAGTTTTTCCATCATTATCTATCTGAGCAAGTTTAGATGCCATACAAATAGTATAAAAGGGATACCCTTTTGAATATATTTTGGAATGATACCATATTTGCTTTCTTCATGCATTTATAGTCAATCAAGCGAGAAAATGGATCATTTACTCCCAACTGAAATCATAACAAACATCCTTGGTTACATGTCAATCACTGACTTGGTTTGTATTGAGAGAGTCTGTCGCTCATTCCAGTCATTTTCTTTGTGTGAAATCGAAAAACGCATTATTAAATCCAATGATGAGTGGGGGGTTTTGGTAAATTGCATGCATTAATCTTCTGATCAGCCACTAACCAAGCATGTAGATACACTTGAGCCAAGTGTGCGCAAAGCCAACCAGGTTCGACACTACAACAAAGAAAGCCTATTATTCGATACTGATGGATCCTGTGAAAGTAAAGACCATGTTTGATCATCGTCGTCCCATCCATTGTTCTCTACTTCGCAAAAGGACTCCAAGATTCCAATCATATAATCAAAATGGGTTTATCATCACAGTGGAAAAAGGAATGGGGGAAGGCAAAACATTGCAGTTGGATGTCAAAAATGAAGTCTGTCAAGTTCATGCTGCTCTTACCAGGTTACCATCTTCCTTCAGCACCACTTTAGATTCATCATTGCGCGATGATCAAGCACAGAAACAGGAAATATTGCCAGCAACAACCAAGATAATGGCCCCTCTCCCTTTAATATATACCCTTCAAATCACTGAATTAAGCTTGCCATTATCTACTATTGCTGCATAGATAATAAATATGTGGCAGTTGGTCCTTTTTTAGAAACCCTTTAGGGTTACCATGACGATTTCGTATAACTTGTGTATAGTATAAAGTATATCAGCTCTTTAAGGTGTTTACCATAAATGTATTGCTTGGTTTAATACGATCAGGTGTCACTCATTTCCACCCGTAAAAACTTTCTTTGCTTGCTTCTTGGGCCCCATCCTTCCAATAGACACTATTTAGCATTCAGTACACTGTTGAGCTACGGTATGCATCTGGTTAAAACTGCGACAGCTAAAATCTGGACACTTACGTGTATTGTCTTGCGGTTGCTTTTCAACACTTGCAATCATGTCTAGTTATTTTGGTATGTAGTATAATCGTAATTAATTCAGTCATTGTTTGTAGTGATGCCCTCTTTAGATGAACTTGGGATTAGCTCTACTCAGAACAAAAAGAAGACGTACGATGTCGAGTTGGGTGCATTCATGGACCCTGACTCTGGATCAATTCTATCGCCAGACTCAAGCAGAAATAGAGGAGATTCTACGGCCAATGTGCAGCAATTGATACACGCAGCCAAGTAAAAGTGGTGTATATGCATAAGACGCTTTCTTTCTTACAATACATATATGATCTTAGTTTCTTCAGTCAATTCCGAGAACAGATGCAAGCAGGAGGTGATGCTGACCAAGAGCACTTTTTGGATAACCTAGTATCACAGCTATTGGAGGAATCCCAAGGCAATGCAAAAGGGCCGCCACCAGCATCGAGACGGTTTATCGATACGTTACCCACTGTCAAGCAGAATACATTGGATAGGTAAGTCGCATCAGAAAGAAAAGAAGCTAGGTTAGTAATCTTTCTAGCTATTAGTGAGGAAACCTGTATTATTTGTAAAGACGGCTTGAAATTTAACGAGAGCTCGGTAACACGAATGCCATGGTGAGTTGCTGTTGCACACATTACATGATTATTTACTGTTTCAAAGCACTCACTACTGTTTAGTGGGCATTTGTTTGATCGTGAATGTATTGTGCCTTGGCTGGAGCTGCATCATACATGTCCCATGTGTCGATTTGAAGTAGAAACAGACGAGATGGCAAAGCAGCAAGAGGAAGAGGAGCAGAGAGGCTGGATGTATGGATAACATAGTAATTGTGATCTTAAGCTGCTGGAGTCGCACATAACTGACTATTATATCGCACTATTTGTTGTTGAGATATCATAATCAGTTTCATGAAATAAATCACCTCGTTGATCCACTAACTGATATATACTAAATGGCAGTACCTACTGCTGCTATTTCACGAAATACTCTATTTTCCCCATTCCACAGCGCAGCGTCTCCTGTGGAAATGCTTGCTTCCAGTAATGACAGTAAAATGTTCAACCATATAAAATGTAAAGCGACCATCTCAAATTCAGGGGCAAAAACAAACTTTTCTTTTGCAGGAGGTGCAATTATACTTGATTTATCGGAAGCAAATACCGAGTAAATAGTATTTTAATATATCCCCAAAATACAGCAGCAGCTTTTTTACTGCTGCACAATTGACGCGTGCCATATGCCCATCCTTTAAGGTTTCTTGCCATATCTCGGGAATGCGGGGATGTTCCGTTTTGCTTGTGTGTACGGAATGGATGTGATACTTTGTCTTTATGCCTACATTACTGTTTCTCATGGATTCTTGTTTGTAAAATGTGCTTATATTAAAAAAGAAAATATTTGTGCAATGGCTTCCATATTGCTATAGAGATGGCAAAAATCAGCTTTTTAACCTGCAAACATACAAGCACCAAAGCACATAATAACGTAGTAATGAAGAAGATTATTATAAATCAGACGGTGATACATTTTGCTATATATCAGTTGATCCACAGACCCCCCCCCCTCCTCTTCTTCATCTATCAAGCCATATCCTTATTTTTCCCGCCAAAACACCCCCCATATTCTTTCTATGGGCTTAATGCAACCATTATGTTAAATATTGTAATGGACTGTATTTATACTTTTGATCTGTGTGTATAATAATATATGGATAGATGAATTTTTTTCTTTTGTTTATCTATTTGTTATTTGATCAGTATTTCTATCTATTTTTTTTCTTTCCTTCCTTCCATCTCTTTTTTCCCTTTCTTTACTACATTTTACTAAATCAACAGCATGCCATCTTCAGATGATGATCAAAATGCCTCCAGGATTTTTGCTTGTCCTCAATGCCCTAAAAGTAAATCATGCTTTCCCTGAAAACAACAGCCGCTTAGCTTGTAACTAACATGCCTTTTTTTTTCTCTCTCTCTCTTCAGTCTTTGCTACTCGCTCGAATTTGTAAGTAAACTTGCCTACACCCCCCCCCTTTTTCTTCTCTCTTTCCCTTGAAAAATAAAACTAACTCGTCGGTAAAATAACCAGGAAGCGCCACATGGAAAACCCAAATATACACAACATACCTTACGTCCGAAGTCGCGATCAAAAACGATGGAAGGGCCACTCTAAAAAAGTTGTGTCAAAAGAAGAAACCACAGAAAGGTAAAGCGCAAAAAATCAATCATGTAATAATTGTTGCATTGACAAATTTTCTGATCTGTTTCAGTAACAATGATAGAATGCGCAAATGGAGAGCAGAAAACAGAGAAAAAAATAGACAAAATGACTTGCGCTGCCGTGTATATCGTTTGGCACGCCAAAAGTACGGTGATCATGATTCCGCTGACAAACAAGCATTTGTTAGGGAAGAAATTGCAAGAAGACTGGGTAGACGCATGATGATGGAAAGAAGAGAGTCCAATGGCTGGGTCCCACCTCTTCGCATGCGAGATTCTTTGCGCTTGATGAGCCCCGTTTTACAGTATTCGTCTTTATCCCCATCAGGCCCTACATCTCCAAGCAGCACTGCATCAACTACCAGTGATATCATTGAATTGCCATTCTACAGCGCACCACAGCAAAAAATTGAATTGCCATCGATTGATAGATTTACTCGTACGAATTCGTGGTCTTCTTCTCCACCTGATTTCTCATCAGCCTCATCCAGCCCTGTACTTCCGCATCTGTCACCTTCATTACAACGTCGCACTAGCAGTAGCAGCATTAGTAGTGTCAGTAGTGTCACAAGTGACAGCCAAAATAACCACGACAACAACAACAAAAAGAGACGTCGATCATCTTCCCATCATTCGACTACTCCGGTGCCCACAGCGAAAAGAGCAGCTCACACATCACAAACTGCAGTAGCACAAGAATCGGCACAGGAAGCATCAGCAATGTCATTTGTTAAAGTTGAAGGAAAGAAAGCAGGAGAAGCCAAAGATGACTTTTGTGTACTACCATCTATGCATGCTTTCCTATCCTACAATGCAGCTTCATCACCTGCCTCTGCCTCTGCCTCTGCCTCTGCTGAACAACAACAACAACAAATTCAACAACATCGTTATCAGCAGCAGCAGCAGCAGCAGCAGCAGCACCAGGAACAACAAGAACAATGTTGCATACCTACAGTTACTACAAAAGGTGGAATTAAATATGTCGATTCAAGCAAAATACTAGACGAATTCGTTGGCGTGGTTCTAAATTACGTTGATAATGCAACAGTAGCACAGTAAACAAACTATTATTGTAGCCAAACAAAAAACCAACTGCTGCTTACACATAAACAAAAACAAAGCCTTTATGTTTTCCATAATATCATTCCATTATACACTCATCAACTTCATCATTCATCAGCTTTTATTTCTTTGCCATCATCTAGTTTTTATTATACATACCATTTTTTTTCACGTACATTTAGTTAAATCACACATTAAAAAATGTTCTTTTACCATCATTACAGACATGACAATTCAATGTTATAAATATAATGTTTATCAAACACAATTACTGCTGCTTTTGGTTTAGAATTTTTTTTTATAGTTCCACTTGGCAGCATGTTGATCATGCTTTAATATTTGTTTTCTAAATGTACATGGTGCAAATGAAGTAGTTCAATGAGGCATCCTTTATTTCATTCTAGGCGAAAGATCAGCGTGCCACCACTGAATTGCATCTGTTTCTCGAGCTTATTTTAGCATCATCTTGCTCAAGATTTGCACCACAATGTGGACCCCAGCAAAGCTAAATGATAGGGCAAGGAGAACTGTAAATATTTACCGGTTTCAACTTGAAGAGAAAGTTTACAAGACATTAGATAATCTTTAACAATATAGAAAGAGTTATCTTCAAGTTGGAGCGCTGATTCCTTCAACTATAAACATCGTATACTATTGTTAAGATGGTATGATGGGCAAGACCTTTATTGATCACAGAAGTCAACACAAGAGCGTAACAAGAGTCTCATTTAGCTGGGAATTTGGGCAGCCATTAGAGTAAAAGGTTATAAAACGAGAGATTCTAGGCCGTATCTATTTTATATGACAATGGCAAGTAAAAATAATTTGCTAAATTGGTCATTTTTTGAAGCAAAGAAAGGGTTCATGCTCCTGTTTTCATTCTTGTCAAAATCAATTTTTTCCAAAGAAAATTTATGAATACAGGAATGTCATGGGCCGTAGAAGCAGTAATTGTTTTGCTATACCTACGGTAGCAGATGAATACAATTTTCAAAAGTGCGCTTTGGTTTATGTAATTACTGCGTATACGCAAGTAAAGACAATATGTACCTGCTTTGCAACTACCAGAACGGTGGATAAAAGATCAAGCAACAATATATTCCTACCGTTCAATTTCATGGATTACTATTTCTTGTTGTTATAATTTCGAAAAAATTCAGTTATCTGTATTTACAATAAATTATGCAATTATAATAAAAATACAACTTATCGGTACAATTGTTGCTTACGATGTTTTATATACGAAATAGAGACAGGGAGCAGGATCCGATTATTTAAAGTAAATACCGAATGGTGAGTATGATTTTTGAAAATTATCTTTGGTGAAACATTCAAAAAGCACTATATGAAAATGGAGACCCAGTTACTCAATTGATAGCAATTTGCGAAAAAGTATTGAAGATAGGTGCCATAGAATAGGCTCAATTATTTTGAAAATAACACAGTGTCCTGCGTTTATATAATTCAAGGTGGTAAATGGCAAAAACCTGTTTGTATGCCAATCCTTGAAATAGGCACAGCAGGTGATTGATATGATAAATCAGGGAAAATAATAATAAGGATTGTCCATTTTACCAAATACAAAGCTAAATACTTCGCTGATTGATAGAAGCTGCCTATTTATATTGACTAAATCTGCTTGAATCAGCCACCAAACAGCAGTAATAATAATATGATCATAACTTGTGCTAAATGAACAGTAGAACCGAGATCGAGCTTTAAGAAAACATTATTGGGTGAAATCAATGCTATCAAGTAAATAAGACTTATAAATTTATTGGCAGAACACAGATTTCATACCAAAATTGCACATAAACGCATGTAGGTTCTGGTAGAGATTAAAATTTGAATTGGTTTACGTATAGCTGATACTAGCACAATTTGGGTTGGACATTTTGTTGATTACTTCTATTTACTAGATAGAGTATTCAGTGACATTTAACCTTAGATCAGACTAGGAACGGTTGCCATGACAATTGAGTTGAGATTGTGATAACTGTGATATTCTATGGATACAGCATGTTTCACTCTCTCTGAATAATTTTGTAAACTGTTGGGTAATTCTTATAGTCTATTTACTTCAACTATAGTTGATTTTTTTCAACTAAAGGTTTATTGTAACTTCACAATGTGAGCGTAGTTAATGACCTCAGTTTAATGTGACAAAACCATCTTAATATAACAAAGGCATGAAATAATCAAAAAAAACACACTTTTTTCCCGTCATCTGTCTTGCCTCTAAATCTTTTAAACGGTCCACTTGCTTTATATTATATTAAGCTCAAACTAGTAAAAACACTGAATCAGTTGTTCTAAGCCGAGATCAATTAAGTTAAGCTGAGATCCCTACTAGATTTCTCATCATTTTTTTTTTTTTACTTTGTAAACTACTGAAAAAAAAAAGAGCATGATAGTTGGCCTCTACTACGATACTTGTCTAAACATAAGAATGACCAACAAAACCTTCAAAGTCACTCAGCTTTAAGCTATGGGATGCTTCGCCGATTCGTGTCATCAACATCTCGTTTTCCAACGACCTATTGAGCCTAACTTTGCTCTTAACGATCGACCAAAACAGCTCAATACGATTGAGTTCAAAAGAGTATGACGAAAGGTAGGCATATCGATATCCTTGAGACTCGATATTTTTAGAAATATCTTTACCCTGGTGAATAGAAGCATGTAACTTTGATTTTGGCAAGCATGCGAATTCAGAACAGGCGGGATACCATCTTAATCTTGGAAAAGAGTGTAGAAGCGAGTACTCCACTCATCTTGAAAAAAACGATGAAAAACCACCCTTTTGGCGTTGGGAACGACTGCAAGTCAATCAGTCCTCGGTAAGAGCTGTGACATTGAGGCAACTCCGCATTGTGAGGAAAAAACGAAACATTTCAAAGAACTTTCCTTGTACTTTTAACCATTTCGATTAACCTCTTTGGTGAAAGACTTGAATAAAAAACAACAATAATAGTATGAAGATTACAAGGGTTCCCAACAGAAAACCTGCTCCTTTGGTAGGGTCTTTTTTTTTTTTTTTTTTCTAATATTGTTAGGTTCCTGCAACAGCCGTCAAACACTTGGTTGAAGATGATCAAAATGATATAAAAATCTGGGTATTGCGATCCTGGCCTTTCCCTAGAGGCGATTTATTTCAATTTGTTGCTGTTTTAAATCGCTTCGACGCAATTTTGGCTACAACATGCCATGACTACCAACTGTATGAAAATCAAATACAAAAGAAGCCCTTTTTGGTAGAAACTAAACAAATGTTGCTGGCTATATTGGAATTTTCAAAGATCTTATTTGAAAATTGTACAAACAGAAACATTTACAATTCCTACGAGGTACAGTAAGAAAGACTCTTGAATAACGTCCTGTACTGATGTTTGATGTTAGCATTTAAATAATCTATTGAACACAACTGACATTGATATTTTGGAGGCTGTGTTACGACTCATGTTAAGACCAGCACAGCGCGTGAATAATCCTAAAGCAGTACAATCCAGTTTCTTGGCACATCAGGATAAAGTGACGGAATTAGCGAGAGGAGGATCCATCGCAGACTTAGCCTCGATGGAAACGACCAATGGCAATAGTAGGATTTGCATGTCGTTTTTCCGTACTAGCACAGGTGGAGAGACAAAAGAAGAGGAGGGCTTGCAGGCAATCAATATCAACGTTGCACCAAACCAAAGCACAGATGGAGAATTGTTTTGGAAACTTGTAGAGGAATACCAAGTGCCTAAGGAGAACCATTTTGAACTTTTGAATAGGGTTAGAATTGCAAATCATATGGCAGATGTCGCAATCCGTCAGCAGCTATTGATCATTCGGTTTACGTCAATAGTTATTATGGGTAAACATACAATGAGAAGGGCCATCACAATCACTAACTGGTCTAAATAGCTCACACTATGTCTGAGACGATGGCACAAAATAGAGTCTTTATTTATGAGCCTCATCTAGTCTCTCAGATTGCTCAACTTGTATCTTATGACAACAATATTCCTGTAGATATTCAAACTTATGCCTTGTATGCTTTGGACGGCATTGCCCGACACAAGGCAAAGGTGACCGAAGTTTTAGCTGCGTTCAATGCTTCCGCTAATCATGGAGTGCTACTTCACATCCTTCGTCGACTGCACCAACCTGCATCTGGCAAGTCATTTGTTCATCCAACCGTGTAGCCAGCTCTACTAACAAGTCTTGATAGTCTATACCGTCGACTTTTTGGACGCATTATTCGCTTTATTGACATTTTTAGTATCAACATCTGCCGGTGGGGCCATGCTCATGTCAGCAGGCATCATGTCGACCTTAATTCAAGCCCTGGATCACACAAGCAGCTCAAATACAGTCTATAGAAAGGCTTTGATCAAAATGATTGGCTTATTAGATACGGTAATGAGCAACATCAACACATCATTTTCGACATTCTGTAGCGCGAATGGATTGGAAGTACTACTCAGAGTGATTCAAGCCCAAGTAGACGAATGCATTGGCAGTAACCAACAGCCGCCCAACTACGATGCATTGACTCTTGTGAAAAATGCATTGAGATTTTTGATCCGCATGATGGAATCAAGCGACACGGCAGACGGCCTACGAAATCTGATAGAATCGAGCATCCCGCACACGATCATGAAGGTCATGGAGCATCATCACATTTTTGGGCCCAGTGTATTCGCGCTCGTAACCAATGTGGCTACCACATTCATCCATAACGAGCCAACATCACTTTCGGTATTGCAGGAGATCAAATTGCCGCAAACATTTTTAACAACATTTGCGACATTTGAGCAGCCCAATTTTGAAGTTTTGATGGCGGCTGTGCATTCGTTTGGCGCTATATGCCTAAATGATACAGGGTTAGACATGTTCAACCAGGCCAACCCACTGCCTCATTTTTTCAAGCTGATGACATCCTCCAGTTTTGTTACAAATGCATCAGATGTGGGCAATGCAATGTCCTTGGGTACCACCATGGACGAATTGATCAGACATCATCCCAGATTGAAGGGACAAGTGTTCAGCTGCGCGAACCAATTACTGCAGCAAGTCATCGAAATTGGGCATTCGGAAAAGGGCAAGCCTTTGGACAACTGCCATGAATTGGTGTTTGAAAGAAAAGCACAAGATCCTCCTGCAGAAAGAGCAGAATGTCTATTGCTTGGATTTGTAGATCTAGTTGCAAGAGTAAGTGCAGCTGTCGGGTAACTTTTGCTCTAGTTTGTGTTGGGCTGACTCTGTCTGATGTAGTTTTTGGAAGGGTTCTTGCGAAATGTGGATAATGTCAAAGAATTTGTTAGATACGGTGGTCCAGAGTTGCTTTTGCGCTATTATTCGCTCCCAATGCTCCCCTACGACTTTTCTGTGTCAAACGCATTCGATTCTCTCGGTTTTGTGTTTCGTGTGATTGCAGATGTATCCCCAAATGCACTTTCCAAACTCATCGCAGCCACAGTCTATGAATCATCGCGATTCATCTTTACCGAACTAGACAACAGGAAATCTGTAGTGTATGACTACGCTGAAGCCAACGGTAAGCGATGACAGCACTGGAAGATTGTACTTGCGCATATTCATATTGCATGTATCACAGGAACTGACCAACTGTCGCGAAAAGCAGGAAACGACATGTTTAGAAAATTTAGTGTATTATTTGGCTATATTGGATTGCTATCGACTATTTTTTCGTCTGCAATCTTGACAAGCAACAAATTTGCTGGGCGTTTGGTTGAATGGTGTGTTGAAAAGAACGACGAGTACAAGAGCATCGTTCAGTTACTTGGTGACATTCACCGGACCATGGTTTGGCAAAACATCTTGCTAAGAGACTCTGTTCCCAAATCATGGTACAGTACAACACAATTGCAGCAACAACAAGACGCCGATCCAAAGGATCCTCGAGTCATTAATGTGAGACGCTTCAAACTGCTACTGAGCGAAATCCCACCAGCTCTCATGCCTGTTTTCCAGGGCATTATTAAAGTATCTACCAATCGTCGAATCCCAACTGTAAATATGTCGTTCACTGACCGTGCAAAGTTTGTTGCTGAGGATATTGCTAGCTTGTTTGATCTTGGCCTTCATTACATGTTTGGCACCGAGGATGCGCCCGATTGCAGGTTTGAATACTATGCAGCTATCTTTTCCATGATATCCATGTTGCTTCTGGACGATCGCTCTCGAACCGCTCTGGAGACTCCTATTGCTGTTGCTTTTGAACGTTCTGGCCTTGTTGATTTCTTGCTGAACGAAATGCTCCCCTGTTTCTGGGACGCAGCAGAGGCAAAAATCAAGGCAGGCGAGCAAGACGGTATTGTAGCTCACCGTATCAACACTTGTATCGAACTTTTGCTTGCTATTCTCCACCACCTGGGCTCGCCAAAGCTATTTTACTCTTCGCCGCATACAAACATACTTACTGCCGCACATCCAGACGATGCTTTCACGTTTACTCCAGACCTTCTGAACCCATACGACTGGGTTGCTTCAATGCAGCTCAAATTAACTGGCCTGTACAAATACCTTCAAAGCCCTCTGCTACACAAATTTTCCAGACATGTCTTGCATTCTTTACTGAGATGTGTGACCCAAGTCATGAAGCATGAAGGTGAATCCCCTCCTCGTAATATTGCCCGTAGAACCGGTGGCGGGGCCAAGAACAATACTGCAGATGACAGTGCAATTGAGCATTTCGATACCAACCGTAGAGCCTTGATTACGATGGGATTCGAGGCTGATCGTGTGGACGATGCCTTGCGTAGAATGCGCTATGGTATCTGTGCTCTTGATTATCTGTTTAGTCGTCGTCTGGTACAGCACACCATAGAGGCAGGTCCGCCACAGTTGGATATTTCTGCCGAAATAGAATGTTCAAATCCACTGACTTTGGCCGAATTCGACGCTGGAGTTCGTATTTTGGTAAACATGTGGTACGACCCTACTCTAGCTACTCAGGCGCTGAGTGAAAGCGGCAACCTTGCCCAGGCTGCAATGTTAATGTCGAGACATATACCCTCCGCATTAAGGACACCCTCTGATCAACAGCCGCAAGAAGTTGTAGTTGAAGATGACAATGATGATCAGTATGAAGATATTGCCACAGAGGACGATGAAGGGGAGGCAGACGAGAGTATGTATACTACCGAGGAAGACGACGCCAACGAAGAAGCAGCAACTCCAAGCCGTCGGGTGGAAAAAAGAGCATCGACTGCAGAGGAAATCCGCACCGGATTGGCAAGCATCCGTAAGAAAATGCGTGCTCATATCCCTCTTATCCTGTCTCGGCTTGTTGATGAGCGTAACGACCTTGACTTTGAGGTGCGTGGGCTGATGGCAATGCTATGCTGTGGCGACCCCAATGAATGGGACTTCAATACAAAGCAAACCGTTCGTCTGTTCTTTGGCGGTCCGAGCAAGCAGCAAGACGCTCTTTCCATGTTTGAATCTTCCATCAACAAGATCCGCATATTTGCTCTCATGTTGCGTGAGCCCAGCATGCAAGATGTCCTGTCTCTTTTGATCACCACCATGTCAGACTACATGAGCTGGTTCGAGTTCCTGGATATGATTGTGGCCCATCCTGACTTCCCTGATCCCAAGTGGCTGACTACACTGTTTTTAATCCTGGAAGCTGCTCTAGCTCAGTCTGACGAACCAAAGGACGCTATCAGGACTACCGAAGAGGACATGTCCGTGCCAGCCATTGTCACAGCTGAAAATAGAACCACACTGATGAAGTACTGTTTAGAGTTATTGAAAATGGAGACTTTGACCGAGGATAATTTGATATCTGTGCTGAGAATCATTGTGCGTCTTACCAAGCACCATGCAGCAGCCTTGCAATTTGTCGAACTGGGAGGCCTTGAACCTCTGTTTAAGCGGCCCAGCTCAGGATTCAAGGCTCTCAAGATCCAGCAAACCTATATCATCATGATTTTACGTCATGTCATTGAAAGCAAACAAGTCTTGACAGCGACAATGCGTGAATGGTTGGTTACCTTCTTCACTAACTCTGGAGCGGATAATGTAGATGTCGATGCATTCACAAGAAACCATAGCAACTTGGCTTTGCGTGATCCTGACGTCTTTGTAGATGTGAGCACTCAACTATGTCGATTTAGCAGCTCAGGCAAAAGCATTTGTTACAATGGAGCAAACAAAGACGATGACCGCAGCACTCCAGCGATCGAGACATCCTCTCTCGTTATTCACTCTCTGCTGAACCAACTCGTGCAAACACAGGCCAATGCAAGCGAATCCAACCTCAAGCTTGCTTACACTGGATTTCTGCTGCAATGCATCTTTGAACTCGTATCGTCTTATCCATCTTGTAAGCACGATATCCTTAATTTCTCGACGGATTTCTCGACGGAAAAAGATGCAACAGCAACTGCTGATGTGCACCAGAAAATCTTGTTTAGGCTGACAAACACGCTCTTGCCCTATAATGCGATAAGCACGCCCACAGACCAAGATCGGAAAAAGCAGGGTGTGTCGATGTGGGTTGCGTCGCTCCTGGTTGGTATGTGCTACAACACTGCGCATGTGCATGAAAGCGACAAGGCATCTCACAGGAATGCGCTTGCTACTGTACGAAAGCATGTGCTTGATGTTGTAGCACGTTCAATCCAAGACGCACTGCAGTCCGATGCAACTGCAAGCGTAAAGTACAACAGATACTTTGCGCTTACAGAACTCTGTCACCGCATACTGAATGCTCGTCCCACTGGCATCAATGTCGATGCTGGCATCAAGGAAGAAGATGCTGTGAAGGAAGTCTCAAAGCTGATGTTGGAAAAGCGTTTCGTGCCCCTCTTGATATCTGTGATCAGTGATGTGGATGTCAACTACCCGCAAGCCAAGTCTATCCTCAACTCAGTCTTGAGGCCTTTGGAACAACTGACTAAATTAGCTATCCGCATCCACCGTGATTCTCCTCCTGCGCTGGACAACATGCAAAGGGAAATTGATCAAGCTAATCAGACCATTCACGCAGCCCATCAGCAGAACGACAGGGGACAAGACGATGAAGAAAACGATATCCAGGACATGTATATCCCCATGGACACAGACGAGGACGATGCAGAGGCTGGTGAAGTCAATGACCTGTACAGAAACTCGTCTCTTGCCATGTTTGACGGCACCGTCTTGGAGGAAGAAAGCAGTGAAGAAGAGTCAGACAATGACATTTCCATGGCAAGGTTTGTGCAATACAACGACCGTTTGAATCTGTAGTTATTCCTAACCCTATGTCTAGTTCCGGTGAAGAGATTGTCGATGATGATGACGACGACGATGATGACGACGATGACTCAAGTGGGTTAGAGATTGACATAAGTGCTGATTCTTCTTCAGTGGATGAACAGGACGAGGACATTGTATTTCGACGCCATAGATTCCACCATGCAGACACTGATGAGGAAGACGAGGTACTGAAAAAAAAAATCCAACTGTTTACCACTTACTAAATATTACAATCATTAGTCTGGCTCTGACAATGATGATTCGGGTTCTGATTCTCACAGCATGGCAAGCACTTTCTCATCAAACGAATACGACTCATCCAATGAGTCGCTCAATTCCGATAGGAGCGACTCGATCCACTCTAATGACAGTCGAGATCTAGCGTGGCAACTGACCGAAGAGGGGCGTATGAATGGGCACACGAGACGCCACAGAAGAGATAGCATCAGTAGCCTAGTAAGTCGCATATTTCTACCGTATGTTGTGTCCTTGTCGCTGACGTGGTAATAAATATTAGGGCAGTGGCGATGATGATGATGATGGTGACGACAATGATATGGATGTTGATCCCGCTGATTATGAGTTGGACACTGGTGGCCTTAATGCGGAGGAACTTGCAGATGTGGAGCGTAATCGTAAGTTGCAGTATACCAATATTGTTGATAATGTGTCAGCTAACCAATATCAATGTACAGTTGATCTGTTCAACAGAATGACTCGTGGAGGTGGAAACGGTTAGTGATTGTAGCACAGCATTCATTTAATTTTATATTGATCCGTTGCATAGCAACTCAAATCATCAACCCTACAGTAAGAGGCTCATTGAACAGCAATCCAAACAATGACAGCGGTGCTTTCAGACCCTTTGATAACGTCATTCTGCATCCACTTTTACAAAGTGCTTCGTCTAATAATGCAGAAACACCTGCAGCTTCGTCAACTCTTTCAGCAGAAACTGCCATCTTATGTGGTGCCAACAGAAATCATTTGCAAGCGTATGAAGATATCATTGGTGGTAGTGCTGTACGCATTTTGGAAAATTTATTTTCTCAACAACGACAACGAAACAATGGCGCTGAAGAGGTCGCTACACATGCTGTTTCAAGTGGCAATGCGGATGAAACTGCAATGCATAATGAAAGCGAACAAGAGAACAAGGATACTTTGGAATTGCTAAAAGAATTTCAACCCTCTCATACGACAGATCGCTGGGCCCAAGAAGCTCATATGGTTTACATTCCTGCGGTTGCCTCTGCCAAGGCCTCTAAGCTGACTGGTCAACTTATTACTGAGCTGACAAAACGAGGTCAAGATCAACCAACGATGCAGAAACACGAACTGGAACTCGCTTCCTCACCAGAGCCAGCCTGGAATGATACGGAAATTGACATTGTCATCGAAGAAGACGGCGACTCCTCTGATCTTGAAGCAGAGGACGACGACGAGGAGGAGCTACTCAATGTTGATGAACAGCAAAATCGCGTTACAGTCATGGTCCATGGAGAACATGTCGACATCACTGGAACAGGCATTGACGTAGAGTTTTTGGAAGCTCTCCCTGATGATCTAAGAGCTGAAGTTATTAGCCAGCAAATGGCTGAACGCCGTCATTCTATTGAAAGCATGGACCAAGATGAGATCAGCCCCGAGTTTTTGGCTGCTTTACCACCTGATATTCGGAATGAGGTGCTCAGACAGGAGTCCATTGATCGCAGCAGACGCCAGACTAGAGAATTTCTAGACACAGGAGATATGGATCGATTGGTGGAAAGCAATGCGAACAGCAGCAGCCACCCTGAACCGCATACCAGCGCTGTAAATACAAACGACTTGGAAGGTGTGCATCCCAATCTGGACCTTACTTCTCGCGTTGGTTGCCCAACTGGCCCTGCACCGACTCGAGACGGCGCAACTGCAACATGGAGAATAGGCAGAGCGACCGGCGCTGCAGATCAGCAAGCAGAAAATAGCAACACGAATCAAGGTAGCAGAAGTGATACTGCCAACAATACTTCAAAAGCGCCTAGTCGCCACCACAAAGACGCTATCCGCATTGTCGATAAATCTCAATTGGCTGCTCTTGCTCGCTTGGTGTTTGTTCCTCAGTCTATATCAAAAGCTTTACTGAACAGGCTTCTATTGAGTTTATGCGAAAACAGTAAAACTCGCTCGGATTTGCTGTCTCTCCTGGTAAGCATTCTGCAAGATGGTAGCACTGACCTTGCAGCTGTCGATCGCAGTTTTATGGACCTATCTATTCAAAAGGGTTGCAACAGCAACAGCAACAGCAAAATGGAGGACACGCCTGTTCATGTTGTATCAGCACCGGCAGAAAACGCTCCCAATTTGATTGCTCAGCGATGCCTGGAGATTCTGTACTATGTTGTTACTCTTAACGATCGTTCTCTCGCTTATTTCTTGACAGAACACGACAGTTTGAGTTATTTGAAGCGTCGTTACTCTGCCAGTAGTAGCCGAAAATCAAAGACAAAGGCCCTGACAAGCAACGCTTCCGTCAAGTACCCCATTTTGGTGCTAATTGGGCTTCTGGACCGCCCAGTTTTCATGGATAATGTCACGCTCATGGAACAGCTGATGAATTTGCTAGAAGTTATGTGTCGCCCTATACCCAGTTTGGTCTCCAACTATAGCAAAAAGAAGTCTGAAGCCAACATAGACGAGAAACCCGCGCATCGTCATGCTCCTCAACCGCCATCTATTCCAGATCACTATATTCAAAAAGTAGTCGACGTCCTTTCCATGGGCGAATGCTCGAGCCATACGTTCAGGTCTACCATCAATGTTCTTTCCCGCCTGTCGCCTTTAGAGGGTGCAATGGACACTATCATTGATGGATTAACTAGCATTGCCAATACGTGTGGCAAGCAAATCATTGTTGACCTTCAGCAGCTGTACTTGATTTTGGATCATTTGAAGACTGGCGCTGAGCTGGAGGGCTCTGCACTAGCGCAGTTTTCTGCTGCTACTTCCCAGCAGGCTAGACTGCTGCGTGTGCTGAAGGCTATGGATTACTTGTACACTCGCAACAACAAGCGCAATGTATCATCCGACCACGCCGAGCAAAATGAAAAGGCAGTGCTCAAGATTTATGACAAGTTGGACTTTTTACCGTTGTGGACAAAGCTCGGTGCCTGTCTTGCCTTGATCCAAGAGAGAGAAGATCTTTTGAACGTGGCCTCTGTTTTACTGCCGCTGGTGGAGTCATTCATGGCTGTTTCCAAGTATGTCGATAACAAGGGTTATGCTGCCAAGTCAAGCACAGAAACAGCAGATCCAGCCGAAGAATTCTTTTTCAGCTTTACTGAAGAGCACAAGAAGATTCTCAACATCATGGTGCGCAACAATCCGTCTCTATTGGTCGGCTCCTTCTCACTACTGAACCATAATCCCAAGATCCTCGAATTTGACAATAAGCGAAACTACTTTATACAACAGTTGCATAAACGCACTAATCGTCGTGAACAATACCCCTCGCTTCGGCTGACCTTGGATCGTGCCAATGTGTTCGAAGACACTTATCGTAAACTACAAGGTCTCACAGGCGATGAAATCAAGTATGGCAAGCTAAATGTTCATTTCTATGGAGAAGAAGGCGTAGATGCAGGTGGTGTTGCTCGCGAATGGTTTTCTGTGCTTGCTCGTCAAATGTTTGACCCCAACTATGCGCTTTTTATCACTTCTGCTGCTGATAAGCTTACCTATCAGCCCAACAGAGCTTCTGGTGTCAATTCAGAGCATTTGAGCTACTTCAAGTGTGTGGGTCGCATTATCGGTAAAGCTATCCATGATGGAAGGCTGCTGGATGCCTATTTTACTCGCTCTTTCTACAAATTAATGCTTGGCCGCTCCGTCGATTACCGCGATATTGAGGCTGTGGATCCCGCCTATTACAAGAGTTTGGTGTGGATGCTGGAAAATGATATTACAGACATCATTGATCTCACATTTAGTGTGGAAACGGACGATTTTGGCACCAACAAGATTATTGATCTGAAGCCAGATGGACGAAATATCCCAGTTACCGAAGAAAACAAGCACGAATATGTAACCTTGGTCATTGAGCAGAAATTAGTACTTGCCATCAAAGACCAAGTTAATGCTTTCCTCGAGGGTTTCCACGACATCATCCCTGCCGCTCTGATTCAGATCTTTAACGAGCAGGAATTAGAGCTACTCATTTCTGGCTTACCGGACATCGATATTGATGAGTGGAAGGCCAACACTGTATACCAGGGCTACACTCTTTCTTCGCCTCAAATCCAGTGGTTCTGGCGTGCTGTACGCTCTTTTGATCCAGAAGAAAGAGCTAAACTGCTGCAGTTCTCTACAGGCACATCAAAAGTGCCGTTGGAAGGATTTTCACAACTGCAAGGCTCAAATGGTGTTCAAAAATTTCAAATTCACAAGGAATTTGGTGATGTAAATCGTTTGCCGTCTGCTCACACATGGTAAGTGTGCGACGTTTTGTTGTTTCGCTTGTTTGTTATTCACTTACTTCTTATCTCATTTAGTTTTAATCAAATCGATCTGCCTCAATATTTGACTTACGAAGACCTGCGATCAAATCTTTTTAAAGCGATTAGTGAGTGCTCAACTGGATTCGCTTTCCAATAATAACAATAAAGTGCAATTTTCAACATGTTCTTTAGCATCATTGACTAATAGATACAGACTCAAGAGTGGACGGCCTTTTAAATCATACTGCTAACTTCCACTCGCCTTTTGTTCTTATTTGCCATCTTTGGAAACCTTTTGATCTTGCGAGATTTTTTTTTTTTACCAAACTCGTCTAATTGATCGTCAAAAGTATATTAAAATAAAACATGCGACTAAATGTGCTCTATTCGATGGTTTATTTGATTTTTTCAATTTCGCAAAGGAGTAAGTTGAAACTATAAATAATACATATTTAGTTTAATTGCAGAAAAATTGATAAAGTTGATCTGCACTACCCAAACAAGTATTACCATTGTATAGTGAGAGTTTCTAGTAAACTTTTTCTCTAATTCACATTTTGGAAAAGAGTTTCTCTTTTCAAGTGAAATATGGCATTTTGTCAGAATTGAGTTTTCAGACGAAGTACCATAAGGCAGAAAAATGAAAAAAAAAAAAAAAATAAGTTCAAATTTGCATCTAAATGATCCTTGTAGTCTAAAGTCATCGATTGGCATGCTTTTGTGAGTCGCAAATATCCATTAACTTGCGTGATTTCTTTGGCATTCAGCGTATTTAAGCTACATATCTTCCATTCATAGGTGCAGTCAGGTTATACTAAGCAAAGTAGTAGCGTATTCATCCCCGTGCATACCTTACCCAACAAGATAAACAAGGGTTTTTGATAGTAGGACGTCTCCAGCAATCCGCATATTTGCCGCCCAGAAAGTGGTGCCAAATACTCTCGATGATGCTTTGAATAGTTGTAGAATACCCAGAGTATTTGTAGTGCATAGTTGCCGATTCTACGTTCCATGGCCTTGATAACTCTACCTCGACCTTTTCTTTTATATCTCTTTTAGAGGTATAATAACCGAGCAAATCTTTTCAAGATAGTGCAGATCTATTCAGCTTTCGGCTGGTAAATTTTGTCCGTTTCGAAAATACTTGGCGGTTATCCCCATTTGGTCTACAAGTTAACATGTATATTTTAATTTAGTAGCATTGAAATATTCCAAGTATAAAGCGCATATAGTAGACCACGTTATTTTAATAAAAAACTAGCGATAGATATGCCCTAATTATCTAACTACTGCTATCTGGTCTAATTGGTGAACTATTGATTTGCAAATGCCTTGATTTTTTGATGTAAATCTGTGGCAATTTGATTAGGGAGATAGCCCAAAACGATAATCATTTGCTAACGCTGTACCCACTCCGCTTTTATTGACCCTATTCTTGTTTTTATTTTACCCTTTTTTCCCCCTCTCTTTCTCTCTACTATCCTCTCTTTTTGTCTCTATCCATTTACTAAAGATGAGTGCGATGCGTGGTTTGACAGTGTTCATTGGTAAGTGTCTTGTTACACTCTAATTACCCTTTTTACTAATCATGCTTTCCATACATAGCCGACATACGAAAATGTACAGTAATGTTGTATTTTGTTGGTCTGCATTTGTTGATTTATTGAAATCTAACTAGGTCGAGTTCGAGAGTTAGAAGAAAAGAGAATTAACAAAGAAATGGCCAATATTAGATCTAAATTCAAAGGTAATGCCGTTGTAAGGTGCACGTCTTGACTCTGACACTCAACATTATACCAGAGGGTAATTTGAATGGCTACCAAAAGAAAAAGTACGTATGCAAGCTCTTGTACATGTACATCCTCGGTTGGGAGATCGATTTCGGTCATCTTGAAGCCGTGAATCTTATTTCTAGTCAAAAATACAGCGAAAAACAGATTGTGAGTCTGGCTGTGGAGCGTCGCTACTATCAGATGGCTCATGCGCATTTCATTATGTAGGGCTATTTGGCAGTTACACTTTTATTTCACGAGAACAGCGACCTAGTGCGACTTGTTGTCAACTCTACAAAGAAGGATTTGGACGATATGAACGAGATTAACAACTGTCTGGCTCTACATGCCATTGCTAATATTGGCGGTCGAGAAATGGCTGAAAGCCTTGCCGTGGACGTTCATCGACTACTGGTCTCGCCGTAAGGAGTTTCTATGGATACAGGAAACATGGGTATTTATTTTTTTTTATTGTAGCACGTCAAAGAGTTTTGTTAAGAAAAAGGCGGCATTGACCTTGCTGCGTCTTTTCCGCAAGCATCCAGATGTAATTCCTGTTACTGACTGGGCCGAAAGGATCATTGCTTTGATGGATGAGTTTGATTTGGTACGTAATAACACATTGGCCGAGCTCAGTGAGATGTTGATCAAAAAGCGTATCAATTAGGGCGTTGCCCTGAGCGTCACCACACTAGTTCTTGCTCTAGCACAAAGTTTCCCAGTTGAATACAGCGGATGTTACGAGAAAGCAGTTAATCGGCTGAAGAATATTTTGGTCGAAAGGGACTACAGTTTGGATTATATCTATTACAAAGTGCCTACACCTTGGCTGCAAGTCAAATGCCTGCGTCTTTTGCAGTATTACCCTCCTCCAGAGGACGCCAAATTTCGTTCAGATATTAGCGAGCTCTTGCAGATAATCATTTCAAATTCTCAAGACTCACCAAAGAACGTGCAACATAGCAATGCACAAAACGCAGTGCTGTTTGAAGCCATTAACCTCGCCATTCATCTCGATAGCAACTCCAGCATTTGCGCTCAAGCAGCAGCACTTTTAGGCCGGTTTATCTCGAGTAAAGAGACCAATGTCAGATATCTTGGTTTAGAGACGATGGCGCATTTGGCAGCTTGTGTCGATTCGCTTGAACCCATCAAAAGACACCAGGAAACTATTTTGCTGTCTCTTCGCGACAAGGATATTAGTGTTCGCAGACGTGGTTTAGACTTGCTGTATTCCATGTGCGATACATCTAATGCAAAGATTGTCGTATCAGAACTATTACGCTATCTTCAAGTGGCAGACTATGCCATGAGAGAGGAGATGGTGTTGAAGATTGCTATTTTGGCAGAGAAATTTGCGTCTACTTACTCATGGTACGTAGACATCATTTTACAGTTGATATCTACAGCCGGTGAGCAAGTTGGTGAGGAAGTCTGGTTCCGTGTTGTTCAAATCGTTACCAACAATGAAGAGTTACAAGAGTACGCAGCCAAAACCGTGCTAAACTACTTGGGATCGCCTCAGTACAACGAAACTATGGTCAAAGTAGGTGGCTACATTCTTGGTGAGTTTGGCCATCTGATTGCAAACATCGCTGGCTGTAGTCCTATCGAGCAGTTCAACGCTGTTCATGCCAAGTTTAACCTCTGCTCCTTACAAACCCGTGCTTTGCTATTGACCACCTATGTCAAATTCGTCAACCTCTTTCCAGAGATTAAGGGACAAGTGCTGCCTGTACTAAATCAATATAGATATGTGTTGGACGCAGAGCTCCAGCAGCGTGCTTGCGAATACTTTTCAATTTCGACCATGCCCACTGACGATTTGTTGCAAACAGTCTGCGAAGAAATGCCTCCATTCCCTGAAAGAGAGTCCACGCTGCTGCTTAAATTGAACCAAAAGCAAGGCGATACCGAAGATAAGCGTGTTTGGGTCATCGGTGGTCGAGAAGCCAATATGGAGCGTCAAGACAGCCTCAAGCGCATGGTATCTGTTCGCTCCAGCTCTGCTGATAATTTTCACACTGCATCATCTACTGTGCCTGCCGCTATGCCCGCTCGTTCCAACACTATGCCTGTCGCCTCTGTTTCGCCGCTATCAGACGAACCTGATTTATTGAACTTTAACGATCTGTCATTAGATGGTACAGATAAGCCTCTTCAGATTTCCAACATAAATACCAGCACACCTCTGGCTCTGGGCTATGAACTTGGCTATCAGCTTTTGCAATACACTAGCGAGGGCGTCTTGTACGAAGACTCGCAGATGCAAGCCTCAATTAAATCCGAATACCATGGCTCACAGGGTCGCCTTGCGTTATATCTCACCAACAAGACACAATACATCATGTCTGATATCAATGTGATGCTGACACCCGCAGATGGTCTAGAGTCCAACCTGACGCCTTTGGAAGGCAATAATTTGCTCTCTGCAGGATCACAATTGCAGCGTTTAATTACGGTAGAATGCAATGATGTGTTCATTGATTCGCCTCATGTCTTTATTGCCTACACTGTCGGTCCTGAAACACAAGTTTTACACTTGAAACTGCCAGTCGTGCTGACCAAATTCCAAGAGCCCATCACTACAATGGATGGCACCAACTTTTTCAAGAGATGGAACCAAATCGGCGGTCCTCCTCGAGAGAACCAGGTCATTTTCAAAAGCCAGGTGCCTATCCAACTGTCTACAGCAGAGTCTTTACTACGAGATTTTGGTGTCGGGCTGCTAACGAGTGTAGATCCAAATCCAAACAACTTTGTGGGCGCTGGTATTGTGGATTCTGGAAAACAAGGTGGTAAAATTGGTATCTTGTTACGGCTGGAACCGAACTTGGAGCAAAATGTAAGTCTGCAAATCATGCTATTCCAACCACTGTTCTTACGACATTTCTATAGATGTATCGTCTCACTGTTAGAACACCCACAGAAGGTGCGTCGGCTGTTATTCGCGAGATTTTAGAAAGACCTCTTACTTTTGGTGCTTGATATAATTTTTATTACATGTATTGATAAATATACTACAAGAAAGAGACTCTCTCATTTACTAATGCTGCCATAAAACTAAGTCTAAAATAATATGAAAATGTGTGTGTATATATGACAAGCGGATAAGGAGATAATATAGCAACCAGAGAGAAGGCTGATCATTGGAAATATACATATAAAACTTGTGGTAATACAGAGAAAGTGAGGTGACAAATCATGCATTGCCATCAGTTGATGTTGGCAACACGTTTGTATCAAATATAGGTGACCCAACCAGCGTAGAGGACAGTAAAGCTTCACCGCTACGATTTGTTCTGCCAAACGTTGATAAATGATTGCTGCTTACGTTGATGGCTTGAGCTGGGGTAGCAGAAGTTGTCGCTTCTTGGTCATCTGGAATAGAGACAAATGGCACAGGTGGTGTAATTGCATTGTCATTCGTGGCAGCTGAAGAAGGTGCTTGAAAATGAGGTTTGACAACAATGTCTTGATCATGGTTTTCTTCCAGATCGCTACTTATATTACTGTCGCTAGGATGCGATGACCCTTCAGTAACGTCTAAACGATGTCCCTCCTCGTCGTCTCCCAGCTCCTCTTCTTCATTTAATTCCGGCACTGTATCGATAGCTGAAATACAAGATTGTTGCTGCTGCTGCTGCTGCTGTTGCTGTTGCTGTTGCTGTGGCTTTTGCTGTTGCTGCTGATTTTCCTGTAAATCCTTGGCAGCGTTAATTGCATCCAATACTTCGTCTACTTCTACCGCGACACTAGCCTCCAAATCAAAGTAACTACGGCAGAGAGGGCATGAAAAACCTGGGTAATTCTGGAAAACAATGGGTCGAAGACACTTGAAGTGGAATATATGCGAACACGGAGCAATAAACAAAGCTTGGAAGGGAGCGATGGCATACAAACAAATGCAGCATTCTTGGATATCAGCTCTAGACATGTCTGTTGGCATACGACTCACCATTTTCGACAAACGTACTGCATCTGAAGCATCTGATGCAGCAGCAACTGCAAAATTACTCGAATGTTCATGTACTTTGGTTGGTTCACGGTGAAGGCCTAAATCAGCTGGTTGAACAAGGTTCTCGTTAGTTGGTGATCCTGGTTGCTGTGGCGACGATGTTGTCGTGATGTTCGCACCAATAAGATGGCTTCTCAGCTGCTGAAATGCAGTGCGGGTGAATGGACTATTTGGGTTTTGTGATTGTCTGTTCAGCTCTACACGGATTCGAACAGCTCTGTAAATAGGCTCCAAACCACCCTGATAATCCACACCTAGTTGAATAGCATCTCCATCTCTTACTTCGTGAGGTTGGCTAATATGACTAGGTGAGCTGAGTCTAATTCGGTTTAAAAATGTACCACTTGATGATCCAATATCACGAAGATACACCTACAACAGACACTAGCTCAATTAACCCACTCTCCAATGAAAAAAGAGCCAAAAGCCTACCTTGCCCTGGTCGGTCCACAGTTCAGCATGATTGCGACTTACGACTTTGCTTTTGAACGACAATCTATCAGGAAGAGCATTTCTATCTGAAAAACGGCCAATTCGATACATGATGCCAGGCTCTAATTCTCGGTCGATAATCTCAAACACAAAGCTGCGACTAGAAATTCCAACGTTGGGCACCAATCTTAAGCGTGGTCGTACTACATTACTCGAGTTTCCAGAATCAGCAGACTCTGCCGAAGGTCTGGAAGACGTAGCGTCATTGGACTGTTGCTGTTGCGAAGCAACTGCCTCTGAAGCGTTGTTGTTTTCTTGTGTTGAAGGAATAGGCGATGATGGACTTGAATTAGAAAGACGTCTATGAGCACGGCGAAGACTCTGAAATCCTCGAGTGATCAAAGCAGGAGGAGGAGAGCTGCTGGCTGATGCTGATGTTGATGCGCTTCTGTTGCGGGGCATGTTGGTTGTTCTTGTTGCTGGTGTAAAATTGGTATTTGTTGGGGATAATTCTGATGGATTAGACGTCAAGACAGGATACATGTACATCCAGAAGCAAAGAGAACCAATAAATGAGGAAAGAGAAAGAGAAAGAAAAAAAAAAAAATAGAGTCAAGAGCAGCTTGGGATGCTAGCCGACTACAATTTATATCACAAAAAAAAAAAAAAAAAAAAAAAAAAAAACCAGAGACAAATCAACCTTGCAGCGGTATGGTTTCACTAGACAAACCAAATTCGACCAATCAAACTAGTGGGCCTTCTACTTCTTTGAGTTGGCAGTTGCTATCGTACGGATCAAAATAGATTGCTCATCAGTGTGAACCTGTTTTCTTGTGCACAATTCAATCAGGCATGGGAAATGCCAATTGGAACCAATTAGAAATGTCGAAGGAATCGATCATAATACTGTCATAAGGGGCAAATAGCTTAATTGACAGCGGTCAGCCTCTTTGCCAACATCGATATCAATGACAACAGTATACGACTCTTCGGTTCTATTTTATTTTTCGGCAATTGTGATAACTGATTGGCAAAAAAAAAAAAAAAAGCTTGTTGTAAAATCTCGGATCTGCATTGTATTTGTATATAAATTACTAAGCTTGGCAAGGCATATCCACGTTTTTGGTAAATTATCGACTGCTTAAATAGTAAACCGTGCAGCATTTATGTTTGTTGGTATTTAGCATTTAATTTTGCCTAAATAAGCATTTGTTTTATAGGCTGACAATGTCATGCTATGTCTTTTTTCGAATCACGAAAGCACCTATGAATTTCAAACTTTACATGGATAGAAAATGACCTTAATTGCTCATGTCGCTCTCCATGAAAATTATGTCACTTTCAGATAGTAAAAGGCGCGCCATGATGTCATGTACCGTATATAGGCTCATTTGTAATCAATGCATTCTACCCATGACCTTTGTAAAGCATTGCACTTTGGCATAAACCAACCTCTCCAGCTTGGTTTTGACAGCTGCCATGTATTCCTTATAAAATACAGGAACAACATATTATTTCCCGCCTTGAAATGAGCCATTTTATTTATGGGATATTCTCTCACCGGTAGCTTCATCATGCTTTTCAAGTCTTTTGTTCCTTGTCTGTATATTACCAACCTTTTGCTTTTGCTTGAACAATCTTTTGCTTCTTGCTCTAAATTCTTTGGCTCGTTTACTGATTCGTCTGGTCCCTACAACAGTTTATTTTCTTTTGCTTCTAACTTTAGGGTTATATACCAATTAGATCATTGAGATGAAGAAAAGAGTCGAATATACAGCAAGCTGCAAATGCCACGTCTAAATTTATTACATGCTGATACGTAAGGGATAGTAGGAAAGCAAAAATGTTACAGGAATTGTATGCAAGATATGAGACTATAAAAGAAAAAGACTAAAATGTACAGAAAATCAGAAATCAGTCCAGATCCAAGATCAATTAGTTTGCTTCATCCATGCTGATGATGCTCACTAACAGACAAAAATTCATTAGTACTTTTTTTTTTTTCTTTTAATCATCAACAGTACCTCCTTGCTTTACATAAAGTGGGCATTTGATTTGTGTCAATGCTTTAGTGCGAACGTTCATTGCTGTCAACTCATTGCCATAGACACATCCAGTGTCGAGCCCAAATGTGTAATTTTTCAAATTTAATCCTCGGCTGGCATCGTGCCCATAAAATATCTCTGTGTTGTCTAATGTCAAGCTTTGTTGCTTTTCGTTCCAAACAGTGCCCCACTGGGTACCAACATTGTTTTCAGGAGTAGGTCCGTTCACGTCAATGTCTCTCATGTTCATGACTAAATAAGGAATTTGGTCTTCCAGTGATGAGATGTTTGGGTCTAAACCACCGTGGACTACAACCGCATCGTTCAGAAATGGCAGATGCAACATAACTGGGCACGCTGCTAAATAGTCATAATCTTCTTGGGTCAAATTCCTAGCCATAAAAAAAAAGTGTTAACATCTACCCCAAGGATTGCCGTCAAAATCCAAACACTTACTTTGCAATTGCAACATGGTAGTTTTTGAATTTCAAGGGATCTGGAACATTTCCCTCGGGCATTGTAGCACTGACAGGATACATTGCATTCTCACCCTTTTCGAGCTCATATGTCTTTAATCGAATCACTTTATCGTCATGATTGCCACGCACACAGAGGGCACCCAGTTCTTTAGCTCTACGAATCACACCAACACTATCCGGCCCCTTTGCAATAAGATCGCCTGCGAGAATTAGTTGGTCTGTTGATTGATTAAAGTTGAGTTTGGTTATCAGCTTATCCAGTTCGTTAACGCAGCCATGTACATCGCCAACAACATAGATGTTCTCCTTCTGTTTCAAAGATTCGTCGTTATTGGTCACAATCGTCGTCATGTGCGCATAGGGTGAGATGGGATACTGGCTATTGCTTGTGCCATTGTTATCATTGCTTCCACTGCTTTTGTTTTTGTTATGCTGTGTCACAACTACAGAGACAACTACGACAATAATAATTACAACTATAATTGCAACGCCAATTGCTATCCATTTCCACATGCGTTTTTGTTTGTCCGTCTTTTCGTTTCTTGGGATAGCATCAACATAATCAATGCTGTTGTTGTCAAACCTACTGAATTGCGTCATATCCTGTTTGCAACCAAAGAAAGAGATAAAGAAAAGCTTTAGAAACAATGGAGATGACCTACGTTTTTATGGTCCAGAAGTTGCAAAGTGACTGGCTACGTTTCTCCACCCATTGCAACAATCGCTCGGAAGCACCAAAAACCTCCCAAATGGCATCAAATCTCATTGCTAGCACAGATCGTGTTGGGCTTTGGGATGTGATCTTTTTTCTTTTTTTGGTGTTAAGCCTGCCACGAATATGGTATGGCATATGCAATACAAGTTTTTCTATTTGTCCCTGGCAATATGTTTTCTCTACTACAACCAGACTTTATTCATTTATGACAAAGATGATGCTACCATTTTGATAATAAAGACCAAAGCTTGAACTATTGTATAATTGATTCACTTTATTGGTATCATTGGAAGAGTATACAGTATAAATCATATTAAAAGGGTCGCTCAGTAACCCTCAATTCCCAG
Organism: Parasitella parasitica; assembly: GCA_025201805.1. Taxonomy (NCBI): domain Eukaryota; kingdom Fungi; phylum Mucoromycota; class Mucoromycetes; order Mucorales; family Mucoraceae; genus Parasitella; species Parasitella parasitica. Next base: position 73,894 of record MU619241.1, read on the forward strand.
GTACATGTAAGCTATAATAAAGAAACCTGTGCTATTATAATACGTTTTACATGTTGCCGTATCCTTTTGCTATATATTTAACATTTCGAATAATGTATAAATCCGCTTGCCGGTAAATCGTAGCAAAACTTGGCGAAAAAGACTATACTGATCAAGTTTGATCCAACTTTTTCTTGAGACAAGGGCTGAAAGTAGAGCCGAATCAAACATTCTTTATACGGTATGTGCACACAACGTGTTCCAATTTGCGCGATTTCAAATAATTTTGCATAGGATTCAGCTGAATTGTCGTCAAGTGGATGCTGGATGAAGAGCCAAGACTGGAAATAAACTGCTATCACATACAGTATCTTAGAGGAAGGGTTCAATTAGTTCAAGTGGTTATTGAGTCTTGACGTTTTATTTGGGACTAACTTGAAGACATAAATTAAGTGTACTACTGTCATTTTGCAGTTTTTGAAAAAATGTTCAAGTAAATGATAAAGGTCATGGTAATTGTGGTAATACTTCTGATGAAAGCTAAGAACCTTGTGAGGGAAGAGAAATGTCTCCCTAAAAAGATTACAAGTGGGAATTTCCATATTTAGAGAAAAATATTTATTGCTTTGTTTTGTTCATAATGAAAATAAAAAGAGAATGTGTTGTAGATTAAGCTATCTTTATGTTCAAGGTAATCGTTAAAAAAAATTTACGGTGATATATTGGTGATTCTGCGTTTAAATGTGTCTGTAGACTTTGGATCAAAAACCTTTAATTGGTTTCAGGAACGGAGAACAAGGTTGAAGATAACACATTTATGTCCTTGGGATATCATAAATTTCTATACAGATAATTTTTTATGAATGTGTGTGTTATTCTGGTGGCAGATTGCTTCCTTTTTTCTGGCATTTCCTTATACCTTCAGTTTATCTGAAGCTTTTTATTGTAGAAGGCCTTGTCAGATAAGTAACAAGCTGGGTTCTCAATATCCAGTTGCACAGAAGAGCAGCTAGTCAAACCTATATTATCTTTTCCATAATATTGGAACGATCAAAACTGTGCATCTTTGTAAAGCCAGCGTAGACTTTAGGCGTCTGATTTTTTTTGTGTAATATATGCGAACTTCAGTGTGTCTTTGTCAGAAAAAAGACAAAAATTGTAAGAAAACAATGTTTAGTAATCCCAAACACAAAGAAAATTAATTCAAAGTAAAGCATTAGACTATAAGACACTTTTTGAATACATGTTTTCATTGCTTAGAGCTAATTTTTGTACTTTTTAAGTTGACATCAGATGAAGGTAGCGACTTTTTTGACTTTTTACGGAAAATTATTCTTCAAAATCGGAGCGTGAGATCGTCAGGCCAGGCACAGACATGCAAGTATTACCATTAGAAAGCCAAGAAGCATACAATTTGAATAAACTAGTTTGAAATTGTTTTTCTTATGATTTGGTTAAGCTATGGCTCCTCAAAGCTAGCACTTTCTTCAAAAAACACAATTTTTCTTTGATAGCGGAGATTTAACGCTTTCAAAATCTGGAAAAAAAAAATTCTTTCAGAAACTCAATTTGGACTTTTCATGTCTTCTTCCACAACCAAACAGACCTTTACCTTGGGCAAAAACCCTAAAGCCTCGGGTACCAAATCACTTGATCCCCACCGCTCATGGTCTAATGTAGCCGCGGGAAAGATCCTGTCTTGCCACAGTTCTCAACAAACAGTTGCCAACGGATCCAAACCTACATCCTCGAAGCCTAAAAGTGGCCTAGCACCCC
>MU619241.1:85479-115004 GCA_025201805.1 Parasitella parasitica
TTAAATATATGTTCAATAAATCTTTCTCTATGTTTATCGCCTATATTCTTCAGACATATACATTCTATTCAAGAGTATCGTTTTGAAGCTTTTATAACGACCTTAACTCCTGATAATATATTAATACACACTCACATTTATGGTGTCCCGCCAATACATAATTACAGTTGTAAACCTCACTTAAAGTCAAAATAAATGTCCCGCGCGTCTCATAACTCAAGTTATGATCAATATAAGTGAATTTATTAAACAGCTTAAGCAGGCTGTCTTTTAAATGTGGGACTCTAACAAGTGTCCTCAGGGTGTCTCCTGTACCCTATAAATACAATAAAATTTCATTTATCTCGGAGACTGGCAGCCTCGTAGAGCGAGATAGACCCCGCGTAAACGAAGATCGATTTCTACCAGAGTGGTCGGGGTGATCAGCTCGTAAGAGAATAAAAAAAGGGTGGAAAAGCTGACCAACATTTTTATTCATTTCAACGCCATGAAATGCCATCTTGCATGAATCTTGCATAAAGATCTTTTTGAAATAGCAAAGAATTTGGGAATGGTTCTTTAATTCAACGACAAAATGTATTGTCATTGTTAATGTTTCAATCCGTTGCGGCACAGTTGTGTATGGAAAGGCTCGTATTATTTGCACACATGGGCGTGTATAAACTTGTAAAAAACGGTAGACGGCGAGGCAAGAAATGAATATCATCATCTTGGGTTGGGTGGATAGAATTATTTGAATTTGGGCTAGATGAAGAGCCTCAACTAGTGAACAAGTTTCGCAAATTCACTGATGTGCGATTCTGATCTATTCAAAGTGGTAACAAGAAGCGATATGCTTTACACTATTTCGGTGCACTAGCAAAAAACGTTTTGGTGCACGACCAAAATAAACTTGGTGCAAAGTTGAAACATTTTTGGTGCAAGGTTAAATGCACAGAGGTTCATGTGCATAGCTTTGTTTCGTATATTTTTCTTTCCACAGCCATTCTACCTGAAATTACAGTATCTACAGAAAACTCTAAAGCTATTGATAACTAATTCCTTTAAAGTAATAGAAAAGAGTGTGCACCAAACACATTTTAATTTTGCACCAAATTTATTTTTGGTAGTGCACCTAAATGTTTTGGCTAGTGCATCAATAATTTCCGAAAATAGTATATTTCATTCATCTTTGGTAATACCTACAGGGACAGTTTTTTTGTGTTATCATTTGCCGTTGATCCAAATCTTCAGAGAAAAATCATGAAAAATACAGGATCAGTCAAATTAAAGAGAGGATTGTTATTATAAAAACTAAAAGTTTTGGAATAAAAAATGCTGAACCCTTGCCCTCTTTCATATCAGATAGTAAATTTATCTCTGTTTTCAATTACGTAATATTATTCTTGCAATTGCTCCATGAGTTTCAATATGCAAAGCAACGTGTAACCCGCTAGCCCGCCTTTATTACTTCAAGTATTCTTAATTATGCACATTTTATACTCTACTCACATCACGCTAAGGGCTTGACAGCAATCCCGGATTGAAATTTTTACATACATATCATAATAATCAAATTCGAGTAGCATTTTGCTTGTCATGCCACAATATTTGAGCCCTTTTCCCTGCATAAAAATGCTTGAATTTCATATGCAAGCTTTACATGTAAAAAATCTTGGCAATTTAGCTGTGTATTACAGTATCAGAGCATGACATATTCAGTAATGAATAAGCTTCTTTTTGAGCTGCTGACAAGCTATAAACCATACATTATTTTTGTCTACACTTCGTAGCGATGTCGCATGCTATATCTATGATACCTATATATAGAGTCTTCAGGTGATCGAATCAAGTTATTATTGGAGTATTTCTATAGATCATTTTTGAATAAGCAAGGTATTAACGTATAAACACTTTATGATAATAAGTGTCTTTCACAGGATTTTAAAGGTACAAGAACACTGCAGTATTGCATACGGAAAAACAATGAATTCTCACACTAAAGTTCCTAATCAAAAATAGACTCAAACACGATATAAACGGGATAAAATGCCAAACAAAGTATTCTATGAGCAACTTGGCCATGTATTACGTTGGTATATTCAAATTGCATCATGATGCATCTTCTGCAGTAGTAATTCTGTTGATTTTTCTGCGCAACAGTATATAAATATTTAGAGGTAGACAGAACAAGACGTTGTTTTCACATAGGTTGGTTTTGACCCGTAAACAAAAGGCTTTATTTCATAACCACAAACGCATTAATCGTTTTATAAACGACTACATCAAGAATAAATATCATTTTTAATATCAAAGATACAGCTGAAAAAATACCACTGTTAATAACGTCCAACATTGTTGCATAAAATTGCATATATCATACATACACGAAAAAGAATGAAAATAATGCGTTTCGCTGCCTAAATGAAGCATAAATTACAAAGATTCGGTTGAGATTTTGCCAGGTCATGCTATTACCTGCTCAGAAACGATTTTAATGTTCATCGATCTAGTTTATTGCTATGGTTACCAAGAAATCATATTTTAACCCAATCTCCTGACACACCTCCTTTTCACCACAATACCAGAATCCTTTCTTTTGTTGACATATATAAATACAGGCTAACTTGTAACTTTTCTCTCTCTCTTTCATTCATTTCTTTTTAAATCTTAGCTAAGCAATCTGAAATGAAAGATACTATTGTAATTGATTACGCTCCTGTGCCCTTCAAAATCAAAGCAAAAGAATTGTTTAGACAGCTACCTGGTTTCTTTAAAAGTTACTTCGCAGGCATATTTCCCATTGTTCAATGGATTCATAGATACAACTTGACTGTAAGTAATCGTTGATGGCATGAATGACAAATAATTAACGGTGACAATAGTGGCTGGTACAAGATGTCATTGCTGGTGTTACAGTGGGTATTGTGATTGTCCCTCAAAGCATGGCCTATGCCAAAATTGCTAATCTTGACCCGCAATATGGACTCTAGTAAGTAAAAAAAAAAAAGTTGCTATAGCAATTTTTTCAGGCCCTCACCTCGCCGATAATATAGTACTTCATTTGTGGGTGTTTCACTGTATTGTTTCTTCGGTACATCAAAAGACATTAGCATTGGCCCTATATGTGAGCATCACCCGCTGCGCATAAACACAAATATAGCATTGACGAATTTTATTTCCATTTAGCCACGGTATCCTTATTAGTCAGTTCCGTTGTTAATTCCGTAACCAAGATGGATCCTAGCATTACAAATTCTGAAATTGCTGTGACACTCAGCCTGTTTGCTGGCATTGTCATGCTTATTATCAGCTTTCTTCGCTTGGGTATCCTCGTGGATTTCATACCTGGTAAAAGCGCAGACCATCATGCTAAAACTTTCAATCAAGACTGACACTTTTATTTTTTATTTTTGTTTACCAGAACCGGCAATAGCAGGATACATGACCGGGTCAGCCATCACAATTGTTCTTGGTCAATGCCCGAAACTGTTTGGTATTCCAGATGTTTCAACGCATGAATCGCCCTATCTGATATTTGGAAATGTGCTGGCGAAACTGCCTCATACCCGATTAGACGTTGCCTTTGGTCTGACCTCGCTGGTGTTTCTGTATGCTGTTCGATTTATCTGCGGGAAGTACACTTGCAAATCGCCCCATTTGCAGAAGGCTATCTTCCTATTTAGCATCATGAGGAATGGTTTGATTGTTATCATAGGCACATTCATTTCCTTTTTGATCAGCAGAGGTCAATCGTCAAGCCCTATATCCATTATTCAATCTGTGCCTGCGGGATTTGATGCCATGGGCGTGCCTTCTCTGCGCTTTGACATTCTCAAAGAAGCTGGCGGTATTGTCCCCTCAATTGTTCTCATTATGGTCCTGGAACATATTTCAGTTGCAAAAGCATTTGGGAGAATCTACGATTATCAAATTAACCCTGATCAAGAAATATTAGCTATTGGGGTTAGCAACATTGTTGGATCATTTTTTGGGTAATAACAGAAAAACTAAAGCATTCTATTTCCTGATCTAACTCTATACTCTTTTATCAGCGGTTATCCTGCCACAGGAGCGTTTAGCCGTACAGCCATTATGGCGAGATCTGGTTCAAGAACGCCTATTGCAGGTGTTTTCTCCGGTGCCATTGTCGTATTAGCGCTCTACGCCCTGACTCCTGCTTTTTACTATATCCCTGACGCCGTTTTGGCTGCCGTTGTCATTCATGCTGTCTCTGATTTAGCTTCTGGAAGTAAATACCTCAAAGAACTGTGGCTTGCGAGCAATGCAGAGTTGTTTGTTTGGGTGAGTGCAGTAATTGTCACCATATTTGTTGATGTGGAGAGTGGTATATACGCTGCTGTGGGACTTTCGTTGCTTTTAATGCTGTATAAGCTTGCAAGACCACCTATCAAGACATTGACTAGAATCTCCGCTCACGACGACAAGCCAGTAACAGGGGAGATGTACTTGGATGCTCAGGGCAACAAAACTACCACCGATGCTTCATCTGACAGAGATAAACATTATATCTACGTTGACGAGGCCGACCCAAATTTCAAGGATTATATCATTGCCGTACCCTCTGGCATCCTCATACTCAAGCTGTGTGGTTCGGTCCTCTATCCCAATGCCGAGCACATTTCTGATGCCATCGTCCATACAATCAAGCAAAAGACAAGATGCGGAAACACTGCAGATATGAGCAAAAGCGACAGTGATCGTGCCTGGAATCACAACAACACCCAAACACAAGATCTCGATGGTCTGCAATTGCCTATTTTGGAGGCCGTGGTTCTCAATTTTGATGCTGTTTGTAGACTCGACGCAACGGCTATCCAGGCCCTTGCTGTTACCCGTGACACAGTAGATCGATATGCTGGATGCTCGGTCGAATGGCATTTTACTGGATTACAAGGAGAGAGTGTTCGACGCGCTCTGCTGAACGCTGGTTTCGGTTCTTACTGTGAAATGACTGGACCAGACAGCTCTGGGGATTGCTCTCTGGTCTCATTAGCCTCAGCAAATGAGCAGCCTGTGCCTTTGTCTTCTTCCTCAAACGCATCTCCAAAATTACCCATGCAAAATGTGGTTGTCAACCATAAGGAAGGGTTGGATTCAAGAAATTTTATTTATGACCTGGAAACAGGGTCTGCGATAAAAACAGGTGAATCGCTCTCCAGAACTGATGCATGTAATCAAAACGCACCTAATCATAATAATAAGGAAAACACTACTCCTGCGACGCCAACAGATCGCTTTCCGTGCTTTCATTGGGACGTGGATTCAGCTGTTCGCTCCATCTGTAAAAGATGGCATGAAAAAACTCGAAAAACACTAAAAATAGAGAAAATGGATACCGGCATTGCCATCAATTAGCTTGCATCCTTTAGTGTATCCATATTTTGTTACAAATATATTATTCAATAAAATAGATTTCATTTAGTTTACACAAGCATATTTTACTCTGGTATCACCTTATGCACTGTAAACATGCAAAGCAGACCATGATGGATTAGCTTTACAATTCTGCTGCGTCAGAGCCGAGTGAAAATCTATTTTTACAGTATAATACAACTTTTTACAGCATACAAACTTATTGCTGACAGCCACTTCCTGAGCCTATATGGATGAGATTACAAAGAGGCTAGACCATCGTATTTCTCGTTTCTCGATCCAGGCACCAAATAGATATTGTTCGATTGAGCCAAGCCATTTTCATTTCTAAATCTATATTTATATTTGTTTACAGTGTTTATGTCTCCTGAATAATTATAATATAGTAAGGTATATAAATGGGTGTAACATCATCATCATGAAATGACCTACAAAACACTTGTTCTTTCGTCTCTATCTTTTGTCATTATTTCAATATGGTGAAATCTGGATATATTTTTGTTTCTCTCGCAGTACTTGGTTCTGTTGTTATGGCTCAAGAAGGTATGGACGATAGCATTATTATCGTTGAATCCTTTACTGATTTAGTCAATCTTAGCCACGCCCACCGCTGCAGATGGAATCACTATCCCTACTGCTATTCCAAGCAATATCGCACTTCCCACTGAAATAGCTGATGTTGTTAGCAGTTTGATCAAAAATCCCTCAGGAATAAACTCTTATATTTCTATGGTAAAGTCATATAACTTGATTGGTAAACCTCAACCACGACTGATTAACCTGTATGCTCTATCTATATACTACAAACATAGGCCTCCGATAAAGTAAGCCAGCTGCCTTCTCAATACCAAGCTTCCGCTTATTCTGCACTGTCAGCAGCAAGTAAATCCGCCGCTGTCTTTCAGCCTACTAAACCAGCAGGAGCATCCCATTCTTCTTCTGCTGCAACTACTGGTAATACTCCCGCTTCGTTTGCTATAAACGCTCTTGCTATTGCATCTGTGTTTGCTTTTCTTTTGTAGTCATATTCGCTTATCTTTTTTTGCTTGAGTTTTCTACTCTTCTTTACCCAGCAATAAATCACTGTGTGCCCTATACAGTAAAACTGTTTTTCAAGTCTTTTATGTTCATAATCAGCAAATGTTTGCTGTTAAACTCGCAAAAATGCTCATACATGACAAAGTATAGCAAATTATAGGTAATATAGCAAGGATGGGTTTATTTGCAGTGTGATATAGTATTCAATGCATCATACAACTATAATCAGGACAGTTACAAGAAGGCTCAGTTTAGGTTAGTGTAGTACAATGCAGTTGTGCAGTAAATACATAGTGGGGTTTGTTTCTTTCAACTTGAACTCATGAAAAGCTTATTCGATTTACAACAAGTATGAACAAGCCATATGTACCTACAAGCGAGAGATTGTCTAAAATGTAGGTAATTATACAGGAAGAATATGACATCTTGCACGCGATATAGAATGCTTCAAATGATCAAGACGCTTAAATAAATATGAGAGGTACCCACAAAATAAAGACTATTTTTTACTAAAACAGAAAAGAATCGACCAACCTCGAAAGACTGGGCGCTCTATAAAGTTAAGACACGATTAGATAAAGAGCAAAAGTAAGTAGAAATGGTCGTCTATAAAGCAGCTGTGTTAGATGCATTAGGGGCAGCTGGAAGGCTATCATCATGAGCTTTTGCTTGGGATTTAAAATTTTTCAAGTCAAAAAAGATACAAAGAGTAGTCCAGAGTACACAGGAAGCAAGGAAATTGCTATCTAGGCCCACATGAAGGCAAAATTGCTTGTAAAAATGCTTTAAAAGGTCAAAATTACCCATTTATTTCTATATTTCTCGCCTCATCGACCGTTTTAAGCTCCCAAAAGCACACCAAACAGTCGCTGTGGAACAACATATTCGTTTTAGCTCATTTTGGTGAATTTTTGCAGACCTTTTTTTTTCACCCAAACTTTGCCTTATGATACCTCATCTGATATCATTTTTTTGACAAGTGTCGATTTTTCAGTCGAAAAGCGGAACTTTTTACTAAGGTACACATGAGAGAAAAATGTTGGTGCGGGTTGTCTTTATATGATGGCAGTGTTTATTTGGAGACTGTATATTGAATTTTTTGACCTTTTTTCAATAGACTAAAATGCCATATTTTTGATATTATTATTGTATTTTATTGATGAAATTAATAGATATATGAAGGTATTAAATAGAGCACATTCGGTTGCATAATTTTGCTTTGGTGCTTTTATTTGCCCACTATTTGTTTTTGGATGTAAAAATTCTTCAAAGGATATATTATTTCCAAAAATGTCAAAATAGAACAAAAATGAACCAAAAAGTACCACTTGTTTTCACATTCCGCTGAATGCTTCCGTTGACAGAGCTGCCAAACAAATGTCATGTTTTAAATGGAAATTTTATTCCCATTAACGACATTCCTTGAGAGATAATGAATTGTCAATTTTAGCAAAGAACTCAGAGGGCATAATTAACTTTGCTTTATTCATTTTTCTTTGATATCATCATATACTGAGGTAGATGTCAAATTTACTTGGATTCGGCAAGACCAACTCTGTTATTGCCAAGGTCATAAACACTATAAAACTTGCGAAGGAAGACATCGCCAACAATCCAAAGAGGGCCAGCAGGCTCAGGGATATCCATTCCCATGAAACCAGAGATGCATTGATCTTGAACTTTGAGAACATAATCTTCACCCTTCAAACAGAAATCTTTGCCGTTAAAGACAAAGCAGAACTCAGGAAGTGTATGGACAACAGAGCAATCGAGAGTGTATTGACCAGCCCAATTCTTTTCTGCACCTAATTCGTGATTGATCAAATCAGCAATTGTGGTAGGGGCAATCAAAAGAGAGGAACCGGTATCAATCGCAGCACCAACAGGATCTAAATTAATGTAATCGCCACCAAACTTGATGTTCTCAAGTTCAATCTCCCAGTAGCCCTTTCTTCTAATAGGAGCCCAAGTGATGTTGCCCTTAAAATGATCAGGATCGACACCACCAAAGATAAGCTCGCCACCACTTTCAGAACCTTCTTTGTTGATATCGTTCAACCAGAAAGAAAAGAGCTTTTCATCGACTAAATCTCTGTTTACCATGTGGTAGAAAGGAGGGACAGTATGTTGGACAGAGATCGTGTCATAACCAAGGCCAAAAATGCCATCAAACTTGGCTAATGCAAAAGTGAACCCTGGTTCTTTGACAGATTCCGCAAAACCTTGGTCCTCGACCTTAATGCCACCGACACGTAAAGTATCTTGACTGATAAAGCCTTCCAAAGAGCCAGTGCCGTATTGAATAGCAAATTCAGTGCCGTTCTCTTTGAAAGTCTCTGATTGAGCAGAGTTGTAGCGGCGATGCATGAAACAGGCAATCGAATTGCAATGGGTAGAAGGAACCCAAAGGTTAGAAGAGCCGGTATCGAATACAACGGAGAAGGTTTGAGGAGGGGAACCAAGTTCAATATCACCATAATACTACGTATGCATGAAGCATGTCAGATGATCGGCATTTGACAACCTAAATGATTCCAACTTACTTGAGCATTCATGTAGTTTGAGATAGGGACACCATGCTCCACACTTCCATCAGGCTTGATTTGGAAGGGAGTAATGCTCACATCTTGATAACGACTAGCACCAAAGTATTTTTGGGTCAAATATTCACCGGTATGAGCATAACGCTGAAGTCTTTCAGAGGGAGTTTCCTCTACCTTTTTGATGGCAATTCTGTAAATTTTTACAGTTAGTCAAGCGGATCCCTGTATTTTCCTTGCTCGTATGCTTGGGGAGGGGTATGACAGCAGAAATAATGCTGATTACTCATGCATAACCATCTCGCAAATATAGCCCGAATATATAAACCAAATGTCAAAAATGTGCTTACCTCGAGACAGCAGCTTCAGATACAGATGCAAGAGCAGTAGCAATAATGGCGGACAACGCAAAGATCTTCATTGTTTCGTTATGAGTGTCAAAATGATGAAGGAGAAAAAGGAAACGAAAATGAAAAAAGAAAACAAATATAGCTCTCTTCGGGCTTTTTGGTGCTGTGGACAGTATTGAGACAGTTCATCGTGATGTCATTTCTGATAAGAAGGTCTTGTGCCAAGCGAGAAAACACAAGCAAGAGCCATCATATGGGAAAAGCATCAACAAACCGTTTATAAACTTTACATGCAAATGTTGGGAGACTTGAACTTGTGTCTTACATGAATACATTTCCCGTTTTGTCAAGATCGACGTAAACAAACCACATTCAGATGATTTGCATAGAAAGAATTGTGAGGGCTCTCCAGGGCTTTGAGAATTTGCTGTAAATGGCCTTGCTTGATACCAACAGTTTCGTATTAGAGAATGCTGTTGCAATTGGAAAAGCGGAAACATCTCCATCGCAGACCCAAAGGCAAAAATATCTAAATACTCGGTATTATGGCATCAAATGCAATAAGGAACAATCTGTCTCTCTCTCACTCTCTTTTCCCTCAACCCCTTTCATATTGTAATATCACATGAATTTTATTAACAAGAGTCTTCAAAGCTATAATCAAAAAACTACAACATTTAGAACTTCATGTCGTGAGGGAATTGACCCTTGTTCAAACCAAAGTTGGAAGTCAAGTATTGACGGAGGAAAGGAGTCTTGGCAATAACTTGGAGAAGAGCATTGTCGACAGTCTTTTGATCAGCAACCTTGGACTCGGGGTAAGCAGCCTTTTTTTGCTCGCCTTCGAGGAAAGCCTTCTCAGTCTTGGCAGACTTCTTAAAGTAGGCATCGTTGAACTTGGCATCAATGGAGACGGAAGCAAGGTCGAGCTTGGTAGAAGTAGCAATGACATAAGCTTGGTTGACACGTCTCAAGGGGACACCGTTGACCTTGAAGGGACCAGTGACCAAGAGAAGGCCAGAGTCGAGTTGCTTCAAAACAACAACACGCTTTCCACGGTAGCGACCTGCGAGGAGGATGACAACAGTACCGGCAGTGATGGAGGCACGGAGAGTAGTCTTCTTGGCAGCCTTACGGTTAACCTTGGGTTGAGGGATATCCTCGGCAGGATAGAAACGAGAAGCCTTTTGAGCAGGGACAGTACGGTTTTTACCGTTCTTACCACCCTTTACCTCAACAGTCTTGTCGGTAGCAGCAGCCTTGGCAGGAGCAGCAACAGCGTTGTGCTTACGCTTGTACTGAGCCTTCTTGGAGTAGGCAGCAGAACGAGAGAAGCGAGAGACGCCAGGAGCAATGAAGCTGTTTCTAGGTGCGTGGGGCATAATAGCTAAAATGAGGCGAGTTAATATGATATCCTTTCTAATTCCTTCAAGCTTTAAAAGTAAATCAGCATCAATTTAAGAAGAAGAAGAAAAGTACAGATATCCAAATGTCCAATGTGATTTTCAATTGAGTGCACAGATGTGTTAATTGCTGATTTCAAAGAATAACAGTGTTCAATAACATAAACCACACTGTCATACGTATCTGTTACTTTTACACTGGTACGCTGTATGATCCGTACAATCCAAGCGACAAATTAATCTGATCGTGCGAATTCAACTGAAAATGGAACACACAGTGATTGTGAGAATCTTTACTGATACAGATGCACAGTTAAACTATCAACATCCATATGATCAAACCAAAGGATGGATGGCTGACTGTCAGCATCTTTCACTGGATGTGCTGGAATATTGATGTATATTCCTTTCTTCTTCTTCTTTGCTTGATTTCAATGATGGATAGCATAATCCTTATGGAATTATACCCATCCATTATGCTGATTTAACCATCTATCTATTATTCTCCTTCCTCCCCTCGTTATCACTATCTCTTATATGTACCTTTGGCAATCACGAAAAAGAGGATGGTTTGTTAAAGACTCACCATGGATATTTAACAAACCTTCAATGTCCCGGGCGCCGCAAAACAATCGGACAGTCAACCAAAAACTTAAGCTACAGCCAATCATGGCAAAGTCAAACTATTGATAAGAGTGATTACAATGACAAGTCTCCTTGATGAGAGGTGAGAGTGCGCATCATTACAAGATAATGTTCACAACTAATCAATCTATCTTCATGATTAAGCATGTCATCCCAAAAATGAAATTACATCTGCAAAGGCATAATATCAAAAATACCTTGGATAAATTATACATTGAAATTCTTGGCTACTCTGCAGATCAGAGATGTTAAGAGTAACGTTATTCATCAGATCGCTGTATTAGCTTTCCCTTTACACATTCGCTGAAGAACACTTTTGCTGTAGGTATCAAGGCGTCAAGGTACATTTCTCCATGGATTAGCATCAACAAGCAAATATCGCACAATCTATAAAATGTCAAGTGGTTGACATTTGCTGTTCTTCGTACAACTTTTTATATGCGTGCATTTCCATGGTTAAGACGTGTGCCCTCTTTCTACTGTGCATCATTTATTTGTCTTTGGTTGTTTTTAGTGAAGAACTGCCAAGATTGCTGCCTCGTGATGATGAGTTAGATTTCGAGCAATGCTGTAGCCGAACAAAATGGGAAAATGATATTGTAATCATACACAAAAATAAGCAGTGTAATCTAAACCGCTCACAATAAACGCTGGAGTAGCTTGCGAGATTCACTGCCAACTTCTTTGGTGATTTTATCACTGTCAACGCTCAAGATATTCTAAAATCTCTTGCTGTCAAGGGGATTCTTCAGCATCAAATTATGTGGGGAATGCAAGCCATGGTATGTAGGACTTTATCATGAAAAAAGCATCACCACCACAACTGAGACAGACTCGGCAGAGACCGTTACATTAGTGCTTTCGAAACCGACATGAAATAGGTCAAAATCTCTGGTGTAATCACATTAACTTCAACCGACACTACAGTTGTTACCGGGTCTAAATGCTTTAAAGCCGGTGCTACTTTTACAACAACTACTGTCGAGGATTGTGCCTTTCCAAAATCAAAACATTATCAGAAATGATTTGATAAAGATTGCTACGAAGATGATGGCGATGGCAATGAAAAAAAAAAAGAAGATGACAATTGGGAAAATGAATGATTTCCGTACAAAAACCACTGCATCTATACTGTCTCAGCAACCGAAATCCTGGCACAACTATTTATTTATACAGTTAGCTAAAAATATAATCTTGGTTATATATCCACAAATTGCAAAAAAAAAAGTTAAAAATATATGTATAAATTTCCATGATTGATTGTGGTTATGGAGCTCGAGCGCGTTGGAGTGATTATTAGTTACTGCTGTAAATGTTTTAAATAGTAGATATATTTTTTGCTTCTTTTAATCGGTCAAAGCGTTATCTGAATGAGGCAATTCCTCAAGTCTTTCGGCCTTAAGCTCCTCGTTCTTCTTGGCTAAGGTTACTTCAGCCAACTCTGTGCGAAGTTTGTCAATTTCAATCTCAAGAACACGAATCTTGGTGTCCTTTTGAGTAATCAAGTTCTTCAATTCTTCATTTTCCTTACAAAGTTCCTTCAGCTGATTCTGAGTCTATAATTATTATTGCGTTGGTTTATGCAAAAATATAGGCGCATAATAAAAACTTACATTCTTCTCGGCAGAAGTGGCACTAGCAGATCCAGAGGAGGCAGATGCAGTATCCGGCTTGACATCGTCAACAGGCGCGGAAGGCGTGAATTCTTTCTTTTCCTTGACAGTGAAGCCAAGCTCAAGATCAATCAGCTTAGGATCGGCATCTTTACCCTCAAACCATTCATCAGCAGTAAGAGCAGGCTCATCGCTGATGCAAGGGGGGAAGATGTCGGATTGGAAAGCGTCAGACTATAGAAAAATATACGGAATGTTTAAGATCTCCTTGATTATGATATACAGGCAGAGACAAAGATGTGATATACCTTTCTAGGCACAGTGAAAGAGATGGGCTCAATCAAGGTAGTGCCAACCTTGTAAGCTCTGGCGATTTCGCATTCATTGACATGAACACCACGCTTGGGTAAGAAGCCCATACCTCTTTGAGGGTCAGTAGCCTTAAACTCAGAGAGAAGGAACAGGTCGTCATTATCGTATTCATAATAACGAATATTACCGTCACTACATGTAAGAAAAAAAGGAGGGGGGAGGCGTATAAGGAGGCAGTTTTAGCATAAGCAAAGTAAAGCTTACCCTTTGCCAGCAAGATACAACATTTTGGTACCTGCATCATAGAAAGGCATGATGACACCAGAAGAAGTATCCAAAAATTCAGATTTGATGGGCTTAGCGAGATTAGTAGCGTCCCACAAGTTCAATTGACGATCACTCATGCGAGAAAAGCCTGTGGTTGCCAAACGGTCTGTCTCGCCAAGCCATACAACGCGAGAACCTTTGATACCTTGATGGCCAGGACCTTCCTGAATGACTTTGTTGGCACGGACATCAAATACGCGAAGCTTTTTATCTCTGCAGGTGGTTGCTAAAAGAGACCCATTGTAATTCCATGCCATGGATTGAATGATTTCATTGTGGCCCGTGATTTCCTGCTTTTCTAATCCCTTTTCAATATCCCACAACTTGATGGTGTGATCAGCACTTGAAGAAGCCAAAACATTTTCAGCAACTGGGTGGAAAAGAACATGGCCAACTTTGCTACAAATCATGGGGTTATGCATTGTTCTCACAGCGTTAGTAAACAAACTTACCGGCCATGACCAGATAATTTCAACACAGGAGTAACCTCTTCTTGATTTTCGGCGTACTCTTCGGGGATGTTCCAAATCATAATCTTACTGTCCTCTGCTCCAGAGGCAATAACATAGTCGTTGAAGGGATTGAAGTCGGTATCAAGAACAGGGGCAGTGTGTCCTCGGTAAAGAGGATAGTTGTCAGGCAATTTGCCTATCCATACCAGCTCAATATGTTAGGCTTTTTTGCGCCGTGCAAACAAGAAAAACTTACCAAGTTGAGTGTGAGGGATTACAGCAAAAGCACCTCCACCAGAAGCGTTCCAATTAACAGAAATGAAAAGCTAATCATTGTACCACCATATTAAGTCTTCTTCTTCTTGATTTTTCTTATTTTTTTTTTTTTTTTTTGAAAAAAAGGAGCATACCTGTTGCAGATTTGTCGCCGTGCCGTATTTTCTTTTTAATGGTATTTGTCAACTCAAGGCACACGTTATCTGCAGCTTGTGGCTTGATAATCTGATTTGTCATTTCAGGTTGCCAGCCTTTTTTTGAAAACTTACAGGATTTGCCTTGACCATGTTGGTATCCCAGGCATTGGCACTTACACGAAGATTATCATAGCAGAAATCTCGCTTGGCGCAAGTACCATAAACGTGGCGATATTTAGAGGGGCGAACAAAGAAAGCCATGACTCAGTTGCTATGGTAACGTGTTTGTGAATGAAGCCTTGTTGATTTGCAACCGTTGACACTTACATTTAGAGGCGAGAGAAATGAATAGAATGGGGAAAGGAAAAAAAGAAAGAAGAAAGAAATTAAGAAACCAAAGATGGTATATTTAAATAGAAACAAATTGAACGCACACGACGACCACTACTAGAAAGTCCGGCTCTGATCTTCCTTGAAGGCACAATCCCCCTCTTCACTTCAAATTATACATCACAGCTTGCAACTGTTGGCTTGCATTCGGGTTTGGACCCGTAATTTCATTGTATTTTTGTACAAATACAGATTGCAGCATAACAACGTAAAATTTTATTAGGCGTGTAGTTTTCCTAAGGCTTTGTTTTTAATTTTTTAGAGGCTTGTTCTTCACAAATCGAAGGCTCTTCTTCGTCTGCTTGCTCTTCTTGCTTCTGCTTTTCAATTTCATCCTCTTCAACTGTAGCCACTTTGCTTTGCTTTTCTTGCTCTAAAATGTGTGTCAGAAATGTGTTTACTTGTTCTTTCAAGCTGAGAATATTGTCAGTCAAGGTTTTACTGTCGTCAAGAGGCACCTCTATGAGTTTACTAGTTGTGTTTTCTGTGTTATTGTACGTTGCTGTAAGGTTCGGCATGGCTGCTTGTATCTAATGGAACACCTAGAATTTCGTATTGTTCAACAGGTAAAGCAAAAAGAAGAAAGAAAAGAAAATCAATAGGCTTCAACCCCGCCAAATATTTTATAGCACTCTAGCAATGATGGTTGTTTAAATAAGTTGAGGAAGATAACTCTTGGTATGAACGCCCTCCAACCCCAATAATGCAGCATTATTTGCCACGTTACAAAAAGCGAAAGCATGCCATGGGATTGTGTTTCTGAACAGCGTATTTGATTTGTCGGACCATATTTACAATGGGCTAAAAGCGATTGTTCACTAGCGAAAAATGGGAGATCATCAAGCACATCAATAAAGCTCTTAAAAACCAAAATACTGGATGCCTATAGAGTTGCTTGAAATGCCACACTTGCATTTCTTAACTCTAACCATGAGCACATTTACAGCATCGACGCTCACATTGTTATTTTTTTTTATTGAACAAGAAACGGCATGGTGAGCACACAGAAATGCACAGAACTCGATAGACTTGTCAAACTCTGGGTACCAATTCTCCAGACATTGTTTCAAGGCAACAAATCAAGTGTAAATGGGCAGAGTCGAAAGCTTATTACGATGATTACAAAATCGAATACAGATTTGTAGTGTTCAAAAATGACCAGGTGGTCGCTTTGCTTGATAGCGAAGCTGCAAGATATCTTTACAATCAGAAACAAATGATGACCAGCTTGAACTCGCCGTATAAAGCAAATGCAGCATTGACTACATCATCCAGCAATCAGCATCTTTAACATTCGGAAGACCTTGATGCGCATGATTCAAATCAGCCAAAACCTATGGAAAGTCAAAAACACTGCGCTTATGTGATTGTGGACTTTATTGTATTTAGCATCACGCCATATTGTTCTTGGTCACAATAAATTCTCTGAATAGTAATAATAACAAAAAAGATTCATAATTCACATAGGAGCAAGTAAATGTGTTTGGAAAACTGTAGACCTACTGCACCAATCCCAAGGAATTACTCATAGGACATGGTTGTGAACATAGAGAAAAAGGAGGCTGCCCCATTTGAGGCTAAATGCGATCCTTTAAAGATTGTGTTGGGCCTGTCAACGGAACATAGACCTAAAGCAACGAGTATTTTGTATTCGAGTTATAGGTGATGACTGTAAAAGTAACTAGTTTTATTGACCACAAACTTCAAGGTTTTTGATAGAGGCATCGAGGATTAATTTTGCTTTTGTCTCTTTCATGTGGGCATTGAATTGAGCTGCGGAATTTACTTTTGGATATGGCATGTCAACAGGTACATTTTTATCAAGGAACTTACAAAGCCCATCCCATCCCTCACCGAGCTTGTAAACATACAGTTGATCGGCAGGTATCAACTCTTTCACCTGCTTTATGTGATTTTCATAGTACATTTTCATAGCCTCCCTATCCAAATCTTCACCTTTACGCTGAAGAGGGCCATCACAAATAATTTCTTGGACAAGCTTTCTGTAATAAAAGCGTGGGTTACCTTCTTCTATAGGAGGGGGATTTTTTAAGGCAGGCCAGATGGTATTTTCCATTGATGTGAACCAATCTTGAAAATCTCTTTCAGTCAAGATAACTTTTGCGTCAGGATATTTGGCAAAAAGATGCTTGTAAAAGTAGGCTCCAGTGAAATCAGCACAAGCATCGTAGCCAGCATATACTTTATCCCAGTCAGCAGTGTCTCTATTTACTGCAGCATTGTAAAATAGCTCACTATCTTTAAAATCACTATGTTTCATTTCCTTCAAGTGGTGGCATTTATACCTATGAAGCATGTATTAGTATTTTGCCTAGATGTACGCTACACTTCCTCACCCCAATGAATTCATAGCGAGACTGAAGCTGCTGGTGCCTGTGCGGCCAAGACTTGCATTAATGACTTTCATAGATGCTGTATACAATTGCAATAATATTAAAGAAAAGAGCGCGATACCCAAACATAAAGTTGATTTTTATACATGCAGTAAAGTTAGGACTGCAGGTATGCATTCGTGGCTCTCCTTATGAATAGCTGGCAAGTTCAGGACCTTGTGTTTCATGGATCTTCAAACAAAAAATATTTCCATGGTTGCACGAGTCTATTAGTACAACTGGCCATTCATCTTTTGAAAGATGGAAATTACACTCTCCGTGTTTTTTTCGAGCTAGAGTTCAGCAAACTAAATGTACGGTTTATTACGTTATAAAATGGTGCATGGTCCGTAATGATATAAAGCATTGGGGGGTAGTAGTTTGATGACCACGATTATGTATAATCAAGCTAAATATTTGTGTTGGAGTTATGTTATATAATAAAAAGTAACGGTCGTTTGAAGAGTATCGTGCATACTTTTTTTGTAGATCTTTATACACAAACCACAGTAGATAAGGAATCCGGGTAGAATCCAGTAATCTAACCAAGGCAAATGTCTCTCAAGTCATGACTGTTCCATCACGAATAGATCTCTTGATACGATCCGACATCATTCTATCCTTGCGTCCGATCAATGATGTAGCCTTCCCTGTTTGACCAGCACGAGCAGTTCTGCCTACTCGATGCAGGTAATCCACAACAGAAGTAGGGAAATCATACAAGATCACATGGTCCACAAACGTTGTATCAATGCCTCTTGAAGCAATATCCGTACTAACCAAAACATTGTGGTCCACCTTGCTTTCTTCTCCATCACCTTCTCCCGTTTTAGGTTGTGAAAACAACTCCAAGGCTTCGGCTCGACTCATGGGAGCATCTTTATACAGCGCCAAAGCATCTAAATTCTTGGTTTGCAAGAATTTATGCACAAGCTCTACTGATTTCTTGGTATTGCAAAACACGAGCGTCTTGTCGTCTTTGATGTTCTTTTTAAGCACTTCCAGCAATGCAAGTTGTCGATTTCCTTGGAAACGTTGAAGATCAACAAAAGACTGCTTCAAGTTTGGCAAGGCTTTATGCAATGAAGGTGTCGTAATCTTGGCAAGTTGAGGGAAAAGTGTATCCAACACATTGTGAACAGAACGGGGTAACGTTGCAGACACTACAATAACCTTTTCCGGCGTCCTTCTTTTTTCAGCACTTTCCTGCACATGTTTGATAATCTTTCGACAATCGTCTCCCCATCCAGCATCAAACAAGGAATCTGCTTCATCAATAATCAAATAGCGAGTATCAGCCAGTGAAAGTGTACCATCTTTTTGATAGGCAAGTAATGTAGTGGGCGTCGTTACTAGTATGTCTATAGGTCCGCTAGCGAGCATTTCAGATATTTGACTTCTAGGTGTGCGTCCTCCCAGTCCAGCAGCACGAAATTTGGTTATATGGCTCAATCCTTTACAACTCTTCACTACCTGACCCACCAACTCTCGCGTTGGCACCAACACAATAGCTCTGGGATGATCTAATCGTCTTTTCACAAAACCTTTTGTTTTTTCATCTTGTTTCAACATGTCAACGGTGGGTAATAAATAGGACAAGGTCTTTCCTGATCCGGTTTCTGCTGCTACCAATACATGTCTCTTGCGACGATCCAATATTTGAGGTATGGCCAACCCTTGAATCTCGGTAGGCTTAAGTAGCTCGACGCCTCCCAACACTGTCTTTGCTGCAATAATAGTTTCTGAACTAAGCCCTAAGTCATCAAAGGTTTTTGTGGCTAAATATGCAGACAGCTGCTTTGCATTGCTAGGTAGTTTTTCAGTGACTAAATCAGGATCCTTTCGAAACGAAAGTCGAGCGCTAGGCTTGATGGCTTCTAGCCTTCTTTTTACTGGGACATAGGGTGCATTTGTTTTGGGTTTACTGGTTTTAAGGGCTGTTTTAAGTAGATCACGACGCTCACGGCCGTTCAGTCCATCAGGTTTCAAATGCTTTGTCAGAGATGAAACATTGGGTTTACGCAGTGCTGATCGTTTGGAACACGCTACCGATGTCGTCGAAAAAAAACGAATACAGGATTCTAAACTGTGAGCCATGGCTATTGATTTGCGTAGAGCGACGGAATTCATGTCTTGTGCTAATGTCAAAGAGGAAACATTGCTGAGGGGCCCCTAATTTTGTTTACAAGCAGACCATCATCAACAGGAAAACCAGTCTTCAGATGTAGCAGTCTGCTACAAACTACTCGATTGAACCAAACATGCAAGTGATGTTTAAATGGCCTCAAATTAGGATGCATAGATTAAGCAGATATGTTAAGACAACAAAAAGACCATGATATACATTAATCAGATCTCTGCAAACACAACAGATACTGAACTCTAGCAGCCGTTAACACAGATCTATTTAAGCCCAATATAGCATGATCGCCTTATTTGGGGCATTGAACGCTCAATATAAGATTGCTTTCAAAGCCAAAGGAATGTCCAAACGCAATACTTCTTTAGAATGCGTTACGTACAAGCATAGCTGATGCTCATATTAAAAAGCCACGATCCGAATATCAAAAAAGTGCAGAACCTCCCTAAGTAACCATTTATCTTACAAGGAGATATTTTTGTAGGTAATATTTATATGTTTGTAGTAATAATAAGGTTTACAGAAATAAAAGTAGTAATATAAAGTAATATAAAAGGGGAACAGACGGACAGACAAAAAAACTAAAAAAAAAATAAAAAAAAAAAAAATGCAAAAGCTTAAGTGAAAAAAAAAAAAGAGTAAAAAAAAAAAAAAAAAAAAAAAAAAAAAAAAGGGGGGGGGGGAGGGAGAAGCTGATAAGATAAGTATAGTAAAATATATATGCTAAAGAAATAAAATATAGAAATAATAATGAATACGGTTGGTCTGTTATAGTCGATTATTGAGCATAGATTTGATTCAATCGCCAATCAACATTTTGTTGTTGTTGCTGCTGCTGCTGCTGTTGTTGCTGTTGTTGCTGTTGTTGCTGTTGTTGTTGAAGCTGCGGCTGCTGCTGCTTGTGGTGTTGTTGATGCAGAAGAAACTTTCTATCCTGTTCAGCGGTGTCCAACAAAGATCTAGTAACAGAGTTGAAAAGGTCGTCGGTGGTTGCATCAAGCAAGCTATCAGTTGATAAAAATTTGAAGTCAGCAGGATAACTATGCTGTTGCTGTTGTTGCTGAATAGAAGGAAACGGAGACTGTGGAGGCGGTGAATGCTGCTGCTGAGCAAGAGGCATAAACGTCGATGAGAATGTTGGATATCCAGCGCTATACATGGCAGCAGGATGAGGCAGATTAATTGAAGGAGGAGAGCCAACAGATGAAGGAGTCGTATTTACCGAGGTGGTGGTGGATTTTTCATTTTGAGACCTACCCCAAGATAAACGAATACGAGAATTGCCAATCTGATATCCATTCATTTGTCGAATAGCCAATTCAGCGCAAGAACGAGAGACGTATTGAACAAACCCACAACCTTTTCCAGGAGGAATCTTCACATAGACGATTTCTCCAAAATGCTGGAAATATTGGCGCAACTCTTCTTCGCAAATTGGAGCAGATAATCCACCAACAAATACGGTTGTGTTGCTCGACTGATTCATGGGCATCATCTCTTGCTTGTACAATGGTGATTGCAGATGTTGCAACAATGGTGATTTATTGGGAGACGTCAAGAGCGAACAAGAGGACGGAGTAGACACAGCTGTACTTGCAAACGTTTGCTGCTGCTGTTGTTGCTGTTGTTGCTGTTGGTGCTGCTGCTGTTGTTGTTGAAGCTGCAGCTGCTGGAGCAGTTGCAATTGCTGAGACTGAGATTGCAATAAAGGCTGCTGTTGCTGAGAAGGCCTGTTCTTTGGTGTTGCAACCGAAACGCGAATAGCACGAGAACCGATAAAGTATCCTTGCATTTCAAGCAAAGCTCTTTGCTGATCCAGCTGCTCTGCAAAACGAACAAACCCATAACCGCGAGTCATTCCTGTCCTAGGGTCTGTCATGATTTTAGCAGATTTGCAAGACATGTATCGTGATTGAAATGCAACCAAAAGATCAATTTCAGTAGTTTCAGGGCTCAAATCGCCCACGAAAATAGAGTATTCTGGTTGTCTGTCCTCTCTGCAATCAAAGGAGGTCAACATTAACATTTGGTTATAAAACATGCGGTCGTACGTACCTTCTGTCGATAAGACCACCGCCAGACGCCCAGTTCAATTTAAACGGCTTGAGAGAGTTAGGCATCAACACACCATTGTAGCTGTGCATGGCCCGTCTTGCAGCAACCGCAGTACCGAAATCAACAAAGGCGTAGCCGGCGCTAATACTGCTTTTACCAGTTAGCACAGCACACATTACAACACGCTATTTTCACACTGACTACTTTACCCTGTTACTTTGTCTCTAATCACTTTCACCATGACTTTTTCGTTCAAATTAAACCACAACTGTTGGATATAAACTTCATCTTGCCACTGTTCAAGTTCTCCCATCCTAGCACATGTTGTTAATAAAGAAAAAAATCGTCATTTTGTTTGATAGAGTGAAATTTACCAAAGAGTTGTCTTTTGTTGTTCATTAGGAACCAGTTGAGAATTCAACTCAAATGGATAAGACATGTAGCGAGGTAGAGAAAAAGAAAGCCCTCTTTTATTTTATTTTTTGTGTGTAGTATTGAAGAAAAGAAAGCGGTAGAAGGAATATCAAAAAAATTTTAAAGGATATCAAACGGTGTCAGACACTAAATTCTATAGGTGGGAAAAACAGATTTGACTATGCTGCCAGTCTTGATTTTTTAATGACGCGAGTAAATCCAAAATTGGCGTTGCTGGCCGTAGCAGTGTTTCTGCGTTTCTTGCTGTTGAAAGACGTCGATGTTATACATTTGTTGATAAAAGTAACTGCTGCCTCTGTATTGAGATCGATGGCACGCACGGGGTCGATTTGGAAGGGAGACCTAAAGTCAAACAGCGTAAAGTATCGCAACACGAGCAATACATCAGACTGATGCTGGTGTTCAGTTCCGTTCAGCGTCAGGCAGATACTTTGGCTGGAGCAGGTTGAGCTATCAATTAGTTCCTTCACAGACTCAAAGTTGTCAGGCCAGAATGTAAATTGTTCGCTCAGTATCGCAATCACTGGTTTTTTTATTTGAACTTGTTTGTCCACCATCATCATCAGCGGTTGTGCCCAGGGATCGAGTAGGACCCCACATTGGAATCTGCAGTTTTTCGCATTCAAAACGAGCATCTATACGTACACATTGTAAGCATGTCAAAATGTATTTTACAGCAATTCTGTCGCCTAGTTACCGTTGTTGCTCCTCCAAAGCTATGGCCTGCCATCACCAAGGATTTCATATCTAGCTTGCCTTTAAGCTGTGGTGCATTTGCCTCATTCAGCCCCTTTACAGCAATTTCGTCTAGACCAGCTACACACAAATCAACTTCAGACACTCTATGTCGAAGTTGGTGATGCCTGAACCCCCAAATTTCAGGGGGAACGTTATCATATTGTATCCATTCATCATCAATGCCTTTTGCTAAACTTGCAGATCCATCTCTATGCTCAATGGCTACAACCACAAATCCGTGGCTGGCCAGATCAGAGCAAATGCTTGAATAAATTAATCGATTGCCACCAAGGCCATGCGAAAATACAACAACTGGAAATGGCCTTTTTTGGTCATCTAGTATTTCTGCATCTTTATAAAATCGTGTTTTCTTGATGGACGCCAACCCCGACAACCAATTTGATAGAAATGCCGGCAATTTAGCAATATCACACAATGCTACATACCGTCTCATATTAGCGTCCTTATGTTATGATGATGTTCAACAGCTTGCATAAATACAAACCTTTGGCGTATTGTGAGTCTGTAATCCAATTGGCTTTATGGTCATATTTTTTAATATTTGCAGGATAATATAGTCGCATCAATACAGATCTCGCCAACGACTTGTTATTATCAACTGCGGGATTTCTATTCTTCCATTCAATGTCGTGGCAACCAACAGCAAATTTACCAGTTAAAGAAGGGAAATTGGCTAATATTAAAGACATTTTTTTTGCATCTAAATAGCAAGGTTTATAGAGAAAAAAGAACAAGAGTTATCTTCGCGTAATATTATATATATATTCAATCATCATGCCGAATTATCATATCATTTTGAAGCAGGAACATTCATCCATGTCAGATGAATTCATTTAAAAATCAAAGCCATCTCTCCGGCTTGATTTCGGCCAGGTCAATTTTGCCCTGAATTGATCAATGACTCACAAAAGTTAAAGATCAAGGGTTCAATAGCTCATTGTAAGTTCTCGACCAATTTGATTCTTGAACCAATATTGTCAAGTTTATTGTAGTACCCAGGGATGCATAACGCTTCTTCTTTCTGCCCATCAATTTAGCCTAGATTCAGTTTCTAAATATACTGAAAACATAGTAAACATTATTGTTCTTGCCATCGATATATATTTTTATCTAAATTTTACTACAGTTGCATGCTCTGCGGTTATAGTCGAGTCAAGGTTATAAATCTAGTGGTAATTCTACCGGATGTGGATATAAACATCCTCGGCATTTGACGTTAAATCTACATTCACCAAAGTACATGTATAAAACGCTTTTGTTTCAACTACTGTGATATGTAGCGTACATATATGATACACGACATGTGTTGGGAAGGCATATACTGTAATTTCTCGTCTAGAACGCCTTCCTGCATCTGTTCAACCCAAATTAGCATATCCCCTGACACTGTTTGCCGTTCCTGAAGACCGTAATGAACTTGAACATTCAACTGTGCATCTAAATCATGTGGAAAACATCTCTATAATTTCCACTAGAACGAAAAATCATGTAGAGCAATTTTTCTTCTCTTTTCAGAATATATGGAAATCAGCTCTTAAAGAGACGTATACTTCGGCTTATTCTTATCAGAACAATATCCATCTTTCGGCTTATACAAACGAGCATCATCTACGTTCCAAATTATATTGTAATTTTAGATATATCTGCATTTGTTCGCATGATGAATGATGCTCGATGCAGATATATTAAATTCATTTTAATTCTAGTTGACAACACTGCCTCGAGACATAACAAATAATATACACATGTACATAAACTGTACAATAGAGATGATACCATGCAATGTCAAGCCTATTCTTCTAATTTGGCAAAACATGTAGTAAGCAACACACATACATATCAATCGCTTTTTTGCCTTCTAAAAAAGAACAAGTTATTTTATAAGCAAACAGTATAGTTTCTTTCTTTTTTTTTCCCGTTGTTTTACTGTTATACATGATAAAAAAATGGGGTGGGGGTGGAGTGGGATAGAAAGAGGTTCAGTGAGTCAGGATTATAGGAAAGCAGAGTGTTTTTTTTATGTAATACATTTTATAAGATCATTTAAACCAAACCAGCATCTTGCATAGCTTGTTTCAAAGTAGTACCCAGCTTGGCAGGGGAAGGAGTGACATGAACACCAGCACGTTCCAAAGCCTTGATCTTATCGCCAGCACCACCCTTACCACCGGAGATAATGGCACCAGCGTGGCCTATATATAATACACTATTAATCTACATAGCCCACATATACACCAATTAGAAACTTACCCATTCTACGACCAGGAGGAGCAGTTAAGCCTGCAATGAAAGAGACGACAGGTTTAGGAGTATCTCTAGTCAAATTGTATTGGGACAAGAATTCAGCAGCTTCTTCTTCAGCAGTGCCGCCAATTTCGCCAATCATAATAATACCTACACGCACAAGAGTCAGAACCTACCTCCAACACGATTATTATAAGATAACCCCTCGATCACTTACCCTCAGTCTCATCATCTTCCAAGAAAACCTTGAGACAATCAATAAAGTTGGATCCGTTCAAAGGATCACCACCAATACCAACACACAAGGTTTGACCGAGATCAACGTCGGTAGTTTGTTGGACAGCCTCATAAGTTAAGGTTCCAGAACGTGAAACAATACCGACCTTACCACGCTTCAAGATGGAACCGGGCATAATACCAATCTTACATTGCTCGGCAGAGATCATGCCAGGACAATTGGGACCAACCAAACGAGTCTTGTTTTGAGTCATCAAGGCCTGCTTAACACGGATCATGTCATGTTGAGGGATGCCTTCAGTGATGGCAACAACCAAGGGAATTTCGGCTTCAATTGCATCCAAAACAGCTTGGGCTGCAGCGGGAGGGGGGACGTAGATTACACTAGCATCAGCTTTGGTAGCCTCAGCAGCCTAATTATATATATATATATATATACATATATATATAGATTTTTTTTTTAGTCTAAAAGTTTTCCTTTTTCATTATATCGGAATCATTTACCTCACGGACTGTGCCGAAAACAGGAAGGCCAAGATGAGTTTGGCCAGCCTTCTTGGGGGATACACCACCCACCATCTTGGTGCCATATTCGATAGCTTGTTGAGAGTGGAAAGTGCCCTAATTACCAAAAGTTTCTTTTCAGTATTTCAAACACGTAATATTATTTCCCAGCGAGTTTTCCCCACATCCATTCAGATATTTTAAATGGATATCCCGACATTTCTGTGAATATTTTACCTGTTTACCCGTGAAACCCTGACAGATAACCTTGGTGTTCTTGTTGATCATCAAGTTTTTATAAGTGGATTCATAACCGCCTTGGTTGGTATAAGTACGACGAGCGACTATTGAATAAAAATCAGTACATTGATGACTGATGCGAGCTTGCTGGGCAGCGGATAATTCACTATCGCCATCGTCACTGCAACTTGGTTTTTTTTTAACAAATTACCATTGAGGGTTGAGCGTAAAACAGAAGACGTCTTGGTAGCTAATTGCATTTTTGTTATTAGCTAGTTTGAAGTTTTGAGAAAGAAAGAGAGAGGCGAGATTAAAGAAGAAAAAAAAAAGGTCGTTTTTAATCAGGGGTAAGCTTTCAGGGTGACGTTGGATATTACTGCAATGTGAGCGACCTGACTTTATAACAGAACGCAACCAGCACGACCCTACTGGTGATGCCCTGAGTAAACTGGCATCGACTCATTTGTCAATGAAATCGAAACGATTTTAAACTCCTAGAAGAAAACTTTTGTAGCTGCTTATAACATTTCCATTAAAATTGTCGCCATTTTCCTTTTCTTTTCCTTCACAAAACTATATCCGGAAATATGAATGATTTTGCCAGTGAACCTAGTGAAGGGGCAACTTCCAGCTTATTAGCTCAGAAATCCCAAATTGAAAGAGTAAGTTGTGATAATTTCTTTGGTGGGTCTCCATTAATATGTGATTGTTAGCGTTTTCAACAGATACTCGACCAAGTTACACCTTTTACGCCTTATCGATGGATTGGGACAACTGTACTTTTAATATTGTTTATGTTTCGTGTTATCTATGCTGAAGGATGGTATATCATTGCGTAAGTTTTGCTTTGTCAGTGCTAAACGACTCGACTATGCTTGCTAATTTTTTCGGTAAATCTAGATATGCTTTAGGTACAAAAAATAGGATAGGACAACTGTATCAGAAATAATATTAAATCTATTGTAGGCATCTATATCTTGAACTTATTTTTGGCATTTTTGACACCAAAGTTTGACCCTTCTATTGAAATGGACACTCAAGCAAGCGAAATGGAGGAGGGACCTTCACTTCCCATGAAAAATGACGAGGAATTCAAACCATTCATTCGTCGTTTGCCTGAATTCAAGTTTTGGTAAATAAAAGAGTGTGAGGTAATCGGAAGATAATTGTCTACTAATAGATCAATTTGTTTTATAGGTATTCTGTAACCAAGGCAACCGTTATTTCGATCGTTTGTTCATTGATTCCCTTTTTCGACATTCCTGTTTACTGGCCCATTTTATTAATGTATTTCATCATTCTTTTTGGATTGACCATGCGCCGACAAATCAGCCATATGGTAAAATATAGATATATTCCATTTGATTTAGGTAAAAAGAGTTATAGCAATAGAAGAAGAGTATAGAAAAATCAGAAGGAAAAATTAATACAACTTTTATACATAATAAATTGTAAATCACTTGATAAACAGATGCCAAAACATGTATTTAAGGCAAGCAGCATTCGACAATTATATATTTTTTAAAGAATTATGTGATATCTGATTAGGTACCTTTGTCTCCTACTCAAAGCATGTTGCATTATTATACAGCAATTTTGAAACTAGAAAATATTTTCAAGGTAACATTTTCTTTTCAGTCCTCAACAACTTGCTTTATTATCCTTATCTTTTCGCTGTGTTGTACATCTAGTAAAAATGCACAGTCTTTTTTAACTGTGCAGAGTTGTTCTTTTTTTCTCAGCACTGCTTTCAACTTTTTAATACACGTGAAGATGAGTATGATATTTTCAAAAGAGTTGCCACAATCCTCTCTCACAAGCCAAGATGATCAGTCTTCATTATGCATGGAGAAATTTGATAATCCTCCTCGCACATTATATGATGAAATAGGTCAACAGGAACAAGATTTCAATGTAAATACCCAAATACGAACACAATACAGTTTCATAACAAGCTTTTGTATTTAGTTAGCAACACAAAATCAAGTAGAAAAAACTATTAGCAAAAACTCTCCATTTTTGTGTTCATATTTTTCTTCAATAGGATGAAGATTGGAAAACCCTAGTTTTTAGATTACAAGTTGAAAATACAAGCTTAGTCAATTCACTACATGAAACCAACAATAATTTAATACGATCCAGACATGAGAAAGAGGAATTAGAGGAATTTATCCAACGGCAAACAGAAACAACCGATAGTATTGTCGCTCGGTTGAAAGATACAGTGACAAATTTGATTGAAAATCAAAAGGTAGTGGTCTACATGTATAGAAAACACGCACTTTCAAATTGATTGATAACTACATATAGCAACAAACGAGTAGTCAAAATAAAGAAACCTTGCATGACGAAATTATCGAACAAAAGGATAACCTAATATTAGATTTAGTTTTTCAAAAAAAATATCTTTTGATAGAGAACCGTGCACTACGAGAAAGGTATAGCTAGGTTTCCATTAGGCAATGACTCCATTTGTTAATATCCAATACCTACGAACTTACATAGCCAACAAGAGATTAACGATTACTACGGTATTCGACCAAGAAAACCAAATGACGCACTGTTTAGATTACGATCCTGTGTATATGCCCTGATAGCTCTACAGCGATTTATTAGAAGGAATCAAATATAATGTCAAATTTCGCTTTTCCAGTAACATCAGCAAGCCCTATTTGAGCTTGCCGTTTCATATACAAATAAATTGATGCTTTTCCAGTTAATAAGTAGATATTTTTGGGGAATAACTCTTGTCAGTAGTATCGTAAAATTACTTGACCACAGAATGAGAAATTATCAAATGATTTTATTTCAAATTTCGACAGTGAAAACGTGAAACTGTTTTTGCGATAACTTTTGATAGAAATATCGCCTAATAGAAAGCAAGTTAGGCTCGAATAGCGATGATCATGCTTGATTGAATGAAGCATAAAACATGGTTTCCTTTGTTCTTAAACGTAGTCTACAAGCGCTTATATGCAATTTTCATATGATTTCTGCTGATAATTATCTAAACAATATCGATTTTATTGTGGATAGAAATGTTTTTATTCTAGAGAACTGAGCTGTCGTTATTTCTTATCATAAAACTTTAGATCCATAAAATTTTACTTTTGATTTTGCCATTGTTCAAAAATAATACTAATGAAGTTGAAGTTTTTAATCCTAAAACCAGTTATAAACTCAACTGAGAAGTACAATAATATCAGATCATGAAACATATTTCAACACGGATATAGATATGATGATATGGCAATAATAGGCATCGTTTCATTGCAGTTATGTACAAAACTGGTTTGATTTTATAATCTCAAATATTTTTGCTTATACAAACTTCTGTTGTAGAACCGAGATAAAACTTGGAAAATATAGCGAAAATTCGGCACTATCGCATAAAAGCAGATCTATTCATGAAAAATTAACATATACAAAGTTATCAGCAGAAAAAGCGATTTGCATATAACATATAAAAATATATACCTTGTCGTAAATGATACAAGCATGGTCAATGGTTCATTCTAAGCTAAAATGTAAATGAAACTCTCGTCAGTCAATGACGAGTAGAGGTTAAAGGGAATCCGGTGAGAATACCTTTAGAACCGACAAGAAGGTTTATTTAGGGAAAAACTTTCCCTTGAGAATTAATTACTTGTTGAGTTTAT
>MU619241.1:115014-152673 GCA_025201805.1 Parasitella parasitica
AAAAAAAAAAAAAAAAAAAAAGCTTTATTTGTCATCAGCATCAAGTATTGAAAATACACGTGCAAAAATTCGGGAACTTACTTCTCTCAAAATATGGCAATCATATATCATAGCATAACATTAGGTAAAATAGTCAAAATGGCAAAAGATCCCGTTGAGTTTCTGTTTCTTGAAAAGGTGTAAAGGCTGATACAAGATTCGCCAGCAGGAATGTAAACTTATGCGAATATATTTCTTGGATTATGGTGTTGTTGATGAACGCGAAATCCAACAACAGTTAATTAAAAAAAAGTTCTTGCTTTCATCTAGTTGGTGATAGCGTAAAAACAGGTGAATCGTTTGTTTTTGCTTTTGCGGCTAAAAACAATACATAAATTGACATGTTTTAAACTGTGCCTGGATTATATTATGTGGCAGCAAAGTAATAGACTAATTACCATGTGTCGTTCAGCTAACTTTGAATGGTTTTAAGGGTGTATTATATATTATGCATAGAAACAAAATTTTCTGATTCTATATGCATATGGATATATTCGACAATTTGTAAACAGAAACTTTCACCCATTTCCTAATATTCTCAACTCCCAATCTAATTGCAGCACATGTCTTGTTGATAAAGAGGATAGTCTTCTGATAGATTCAGTGGCTGGTCGTTTAGGCACGAATCTGTCGTACGTGTGTGATAAATTAATAAGCTTTATAATTCGAACATGTCCTTATCTTTTCAAGCCAAAGGCGTAACCCTAAAATTCACATTTGACCGACTTAAAAAAGATATATCGCTATTCAGACACAAGCCCTGATTCGTATTTGATACATAAATTAAACGTACACAATACAGAAAGACATTCCTAAAGGACATTCATACAAGAGGCGCAGAAGCAAACACAGGCAGACACGTATTAGACAAAAAGATATTTATTAAACTGCTTCATCCGAATTTGTGGTTGCAAAATGGGTAATTGAAGATGAAGGTCCGCTTCCGCCACCAGTTCTTTTCTTATTGTTATTTGTAATGTCCGTATCCATTGGGTCATCCACAATCATATCGCTGCTACTTTGGTTTGATGCATTTGAGCTTGATCTTCTTCTTAGTTGGTTGTTATTATTTGGGTAAGGGCAGCATGAATTAAGCATATCTTGCTGTTCTTGCTGATCTGTATTGTTACTATTCGTGGTTGTAGTTGTACTGTTTTGACTTAAATGAAGATGTGATAATTCACTGCTCATCATACTAGGTGAGGCTGTTCCATTGTTATTTGAAGTGGTGTTATTTGAAACACAGCGTAGAGGAAGATGGTGAAGGTGATGAAGGTGGTGATGGTGGTGATGATGGTGATGGTGAAGATGATGTTGATCAGGGGAAGCAGATCGACGGTTACTTGTGTTGATCAGGGTACAAGTATTTGATGTGGACGATGCATCCACATTTAAATTAGCAATTGAGCTAGCTTCATTATTATTAGAAACCATATCTGAACCATTTTGATCTAGTAAATCAGGTGTAGACAAACGAAGTCTTTTTATGTCATTTACATCGTTACTAGATGTTCTACGATGGTGTCTTCTACTGGAAGTTGTGCTGCTGCTATTGTTTGATTCCATCAGTGGGGAAACTGTCCCTGTAACTGTCGTCATGTCCTCAGTGCTTGCTGATGAGGATGTAGCAGCAGTGCTTGGAGAAGCGCTGCCAGACGCATTCTCCATGATAACATCATTGTCGGGATGTGTATTCTCTGCAACTAACAAAGAAGTAGAGCAAGGAGTCGAGGGCGGAGGAGGTGCCACAACAATAGATTGATCTGTGTTTACAACAGGGATGCTACTTGATGATGCTGCCGCTGCTAAAGATGTTGACAAAGCAGATGGGGATAGCAGAGAATTGTTATTATCAGAAACGTCACTAGCAGTAGTAGATGGAACCCCACGCTTTTTTCTGAGCTTAGCACCCAGAGTCTCTCTTTCCTTTCTAGCAGCTTCTTGAAGCATGACACATTTCACTTTATAATCAATATTGGCTGGGCTTTGAAGATACATAAAAAATTCAGACAATTTTGAGAAATCCCATTCTTTTGTAAATGCTCTTAAGAATCTTTCTCTTTGAAAACTTGATGTCGTTGTATAAGGTGCAGATGATAAGACCATTGTAATCAGTGTGGTTGTATACTGCGTTGCCCAACTATGTGTCAAGTGACGCAAAAGGTGCGCTCGCCGTAGGTCACCTATTTTTGTTAATTTGTTTAAGGGGGAAGGAGATGAAAAACCATACATTTTATAAATGTAATAATGCAAAGGAGATAAAGAAGATGGTAAATAAATGTTAATATCATCATGTCTACTATTTAGGGGAAGACCCTATACAAGCGAATGTATTACTTGCCTGCTTCATCACACCAGTCTACGGTCACATGTCGCACTAGAGTACTTATACTCTCTAGACGCCAATCGCTTATAAGCCATTTCAAAGCATTTATAATACGAACCAAAGGATATTCATTAGCGATGCGATGCAAATACATGGCAGTGACCAGGACATTTTCTTCTGATTTTAACCAAGAATAAAATGAAGCATCGTACAATTGATCCATACATTTAATATTGCGATAAACATCTTTCCAATTATCTTCAGTTGAATCCTTCAATACCATTGGTTTGTTCAGATTGCAATTGGCTGTGGTAGCACTCGTGAATGTGTGTGATGTGGTTGCGGATGTGGTGATGTTTGTGGATGATGTTGTTGTTGATATTGTTGATGCTGCTGTAGATGCTGCTGTAATACCTACTGCAGTAATATTTATGGTTGGTAAAAATAAAAAAAAATTTCTTTATTTGGTTGTCATAGCAACCAATAAACAAATAACTTGATACTTACAAGGACATCTATTTGATTTTGTGCCTGCCCATTCAGCTACAGTCAGCCCATGAAGCGGCGTACGAGAAGGTAAATGAAAATCCAATTCTTGCGAAGGAGGTGAAGTGGGTATATAATGTAAAAAAGGGGCAGTTAATAGCGGTATATCACTAGTGTGTGTATTGGATCTTGAAGAGGATGAGGAAGACGTAGCAATAGATGTAATATTATTCGGCGGCAAGGCTGAAGAGTGACTAGGCATGATTCTGCGATATAAAGAGAAAGCGAAAGAGAAAGAAAGTAGAAAGAGGAATAAGAAAAAAGAAAAAAGAAAAAAAGAGGGAAGATATAAATATCCCTGTTTTCCCTATACTTGCTGAT
Source organism: Parasitella parasitica (assembly GCA_025201805.1). Classification (NCBI taxonomy): domain Eukaryota; kingdom Fungi; phylum Mucoromycota; class Mucoromycetes; order Mucorales; family Mucoraceae; genus Parasitella; species Parasitella parasitica. The sequence continues at coordinate 118,247 of MU619241.1, forward strand.
ATATAGTGAGTCCGACTCAAACCGAATCAACACAAACAAAAGAGACATTTGAACTGGCTGCTCGTTGTGCAACCCCCACAAGCGCTTTATTTGGTATTTATAACTTTGTGGATGGTGTGCTACCATATCTTGGAATAGATCTCTGACTAGATCGAGTGTTTCTAACAAAATAACCACTGCTGGGGTGGTAACTAGACTCTCCATGATTTAACCAAGAATATTGATGATCGTTATTTTGACTTGATAAGAGTGCCATGTAGGTTTCCTCCTCCCTTGTTTCGCGATCAATGATAAAACTCAAAATAACTGACACTAATAATGCGATCAACTAGAGCTGAAATGAGTATCCACTCAATTCATCAGTAGATGTAGTTACCTGTGTTGCTAATAGAAAGATTACCGCAATCGTTATATATTGATGGCACTGTTGAATACGACTGACCACTGCTTGTTTGCATCCGATATCTACACTCAAAGCGGCTGCACATGTCTTTGGAACAGCTCTGTCCTGTATTGATTCATAGCCACAGCATTTAATGCTGCGAAACAAACTCAATGTTTGTCTGGCATGGCTTTGCTTATTGTCCTTACCTTTGCTCTAATTCCAGTAGAAATCTAGAATCTTTTTGCTGGAAAAAATCCCAAGATTTGCTTCCATAATTGTCGAGCTAATTAAGAAAAAACAATGAATGGGTTAAGGAGTGAATACATTATGCACTTTTTTTTTTTTTTTTTTTTTTTTTTTTTTTTTTTTTTTTTTTTTTTTTTTTTTTTTTTTTTCTTTCTTGATTTACTTGTGTTTGGTGAGTGTAGGCCAATCCCATAATAACTGCTTGATTGCTTAGTACAATAAACGATGTATTAAGTCATAAACCTTACTCAATTCTAGTATTAGCGCAATTGCAGTTATGCTGCTATATGTATTCAAAAACCCTGTGTGTTCCAAATGTGCACCAAAACATCCAATAAAGCTTGCTAATGTGATGATCCCACCCAGCACTAACAATGCAATGGATATTGTTTTGCTTGTCGCCGAGTTGATTAAATATGCACCTTTTCTCTCTAGGTAAGTTTTTGGCGTCTATTTATTTCATTCAATAATGTGCTGTACCTATGGATGTGATGGCAAGGCCGATAAACTGTTGCGGTATGAGTGTCTGATGTCGTTAACAAAGTGGGACTTATTTTACCATCATACACAGCTGAAAAGAACCGACATATTCACGTAAGGTTTGAGACCTTTTATACATTGCTCGATCGTCCATTTTATTACAGTGTGTATACAAAGAGATTCTTTGTTTTTTGTTTGATTAAAAATACAGATTAGAAAGAGGGAAAAAAAGGGGGTGGGAGGGGGTTTAGAAACGAAGAAAAATACAAGCTACGCAATGGGAACAAACAAAAATTCACAAACACTGCTGACATTATGCAAAACTTAAATGTAACCATTCACTTGTAGCGTTTTTTTGCCATAAATGACAGTGTTTAAAGTGACAGCGCCGAGTAAAGCAATTGGGATAGGCTTCATGGATTTCATGGCAGTCTTTGCATTCAAGAAACTCCACGACAAACACCAAGCTACTTGCTTGTAAGTCTCTAATGTAACCGTAATCCTAAATTTATCTTACCCATTGCAATTCCAGATCCATTCTCTGCATCACCTGCATTAGTCACATAACTATATTCCAGATACTGAATCGCACAACTCTCCATTCTGTTTCTACAAACTTACCCTGCTCCAGCAAAGATGCCCGTAAATGCCATGGTTTGAAACAAGCCTGGAATGCCTGGAGACTTTCGAACAGAAAGCGGCAACGTTGCCAATGCTATATCAGAATATTAGATGGCCATATCATCCAAATCCTTGCTGTACATTTGTATTACTGGCAGCTGACAATGCCCACATAGGGTAGGGCGACTCTGACTGTTTGTCAATCCATGTGCTTAACTTGTCCTGTACAGACGGTCCTGCTGTTGCTGCTGCTGATTCGGTTGACATGCTTCAGGGTAATACTTGAAAGAAACCTTGTATTGCTCAGGGGTACAATAGATGCCAGGCTTTTGTCAAAGAAAATGTGACGTTCATTGCTATGTATGCACCGAGCTGGTCTGCATGTTGTTTTGAATGATCCCAATGATTTACAATCCGCAAAGAGATGCTTTGGTCTGATTAGTCGACATAAAAATGCTATCGTCGTAATTTGTGTTTGATCAATAGCGTGCATATTATTTTATGCATGCAAGATTAGATACAATGGCTGACGAAACTTGAAATGCTAGTAACCACCATCTAGCTTTTTGTATCATGCTGACATGGCCTTGTCCCATAGCATAGCTTCTCAACAAGAACTGCTCATTTGAGAGACTTACATTCTTTACTGGCCATCTTTATTGTTATTTCGAATGCCATTAGACCTTAATACTGACTAGCCGCAGCTAGCACAACGGACTGCAACTCAACTTGTAAGTGTAAGCCTTCTCCTGCGGGCGAAAAGGTATTTAAAAAGGGGAAAATGCTCGGATACAAATTTCGGCGATCTGTAAGAATCGAGGTCAAGTACAGTACCTAACAATACCTTTTGGAAATATATTTTGCACTAGTATAGAATATCCAAAGTTTATAGCAAAACCATCCTGCTGCGATCTATCAGTATACCTCATCATGATTCAAACCTTGGTCGTGGTTCGTGACGGTAATGGCATGCCAGGTTGATTTTGTCACCCCAAAAAGACAATAGCAGCATTTCCCTTCGATAAACAAGACACAGTACATTAAGGATAGGCCTACAATCATTAGGTATAGTTGCGACAGCATAAACAAATGCAAAAATTAGTTTTGGTTAGTATTTGGAACATTTAATAGTGGCCCATTGTAGAGATTTTTCATAAATGCGTTCATCTCTTTGAACCAACTATTAATACAATAGATAGTCGGGTATTGAGGGAAATTTCATAATTACAATCTTTCACAAAGCAGTGGCAATAACAGTGGTACAGGATGTATCAACTGCAGAACCAGCAGCTACAAACACTGCTTTGTTGATAGCAGCTTAAGCAAAAAAAAAAGTGTTTCGGGCTTGTTGTTGTTTCGCTCTCTGCTACCTTCTTTTCTCTATATCTTGACTCTTTTATCGGTCATGTCTGATATTGATGCACCATTGATTCCAAAAAGAACACACGATCCAGAAGATCCAGAAGATTACAACCAAGAACAGCACAGTTTTGATGAGGACGATGAGCAGGAGAGACGTACCACAGATTACGGCACTGAAGTATACCCTTATCCAGCACATCTTCAGCCTGGTCATTTCACATCTCTGGAAAAGCTGTTCTTTTTCCTCTGTTCGCTTTTATTGATTCTGCTGTTCGTTTTCGTGGGGCTGTATGCAAGAAGCAGCCAAAAAGAAGACGATGATCCAGCGTCCAGAATGCCCTCACCCAAGACACCAAAGAATCATACTAAAGATCAGGTACAGCGAATCGACGGTTTTATGAGATTATACATGATTATTTATTTGTTTGTGTTTCTTCTTTTATAGTCTTATTGTTTGGATTACAGCTGTATCATCACTGCTGCTCATATCTTACAGGCAAGTTGGTGTCTTTTCGCTGAATGCTTGTAGTAACATTTTCTTAGGATGTGGATCGCGAATTGGATCCTTGCGATGATTTTTATGCGTACACTTGTAAGCCTTGTTTTCCGTTTGATATCTCATGTAGTTGACTGTTTGTTGTATATTGTAGGCAGTAAATGGGTTCAAAGCCATTTGATACCAGATGTTAGATCAAGGATTGACGCTTACACAATGACAACTGATGCCATTCATCATCGGTTGGATCAGATCCTGAGCCGAGATTTTGACAGATTCAACCCAACTGAAAAGGAAGATGTCTTTTTACCCAGCCCTGATCGCATTCTCGACAGACAATTGTTCATCAAATTAAGCGACTTTTACCAATCCTGCATGAATCAGGATGCTATCGAAGAAGCAGGTGTAGCACCATTGTACGATATATTTCGCACCATTCGCCAATTGATTCCTTTGGATCAACCCGTTCATTCAGATAATCTGCATAATACATTAGCATTCTTGTCAGATCGAGAAATATGGGCACTTTTTGAAATGAAGACCCTACCTGACTCTCTACATCCAACCAAACCCAGTCTTTCTTTATCGCAGGGACAATTAGGCCTACCTCATAGAGAACTATACGATGATCCCGAAATCATTTCGGTTTACATGCATGTAGTGACCTCCTTGTTGGATATCATATTCAAACAGGACACAGATAACGAATTTGGCTGGAAAACATGGAGTACCATTGCAACAGCGCGCCGCATTGTAGAATTTGAAAAGAAACTGGCGCTAGCAACATTCACTGATGCCCAGCATCCTGAGAGATGGAGTGTGGAGCGACTACAGAACGAGGCGCCCAACATTGATTGGCAATCTTTTATCAAGCATCATACAGCCTTGCCTGATCATATTCTAATTCCAACGCCAACGTTTATTGCAAATTACAATGAAGCTTTGAGATCATCTAATGGACGCACGCTGCAAATGTATTTGATTTGGCGGACCATTTGGAAATATCTCGATGTCATGGGAGAAGAGCTTGTAGCGCCTAAAAGAAAATTAGACGCTAAATTGAGTGGGATTGAGCCAAGGGCAAAGCCTGAACGTCGTGACACTTGTATTGAGCTGATTGATCATAGTGCAATGGGTTTGTTGATGGGTCGATACTTTGTAATGGATCACCAACAGCAACAAATAGCCCAAGCTAAATCAAAAATAGAGGAAATGGGGCACATGATTGTAAAAATACTGCAGAATCGTGTGCCTTATTTAGGGTGGGTACCGAAGGACGATGGGACTACTCGCAATGAAATCTTGACCAAACTGCAGCATATCGAATTTGAAATAGGATTCTCTACTGCAGAACCCAGTATCCACAATGTCATTTCTTTAGCCGAGTATTTTGGAGATGTTGTAATTGTTAAGGATAGTTTTTTTGACAACATGATGAGAAATAACAAGCATCGCGTAAGGCAAACTTGGAGGTCGCTGAGCCAGACCACTGTTGACAAGCATGCATGGAAGATAAATGCTCAGAGTGTAGATATTTCGTATAACAGGGAGCTGAACAAAGTAAGCCAGTAGATAAAAGGGAGTTTGCAGTATCTGAGTCCTATCTGCTTAGGTGATTATTCCTGGCGGCTTGTTGCAGCTGCCATATTTTGATCCAAACGGACCTCAGTATTTGTATTTCGGAACAATTGGGTGGCTGATTGGTCACGAAATCATGGTAAGTGGAGACACCCTCCAATCATATGAAGTAAACCAGCTCGTCTGACCCCACGTGGTTTGTTAATATAGCATGGATTTGATACAATCGGAAGGAACTACAATGTGGAGGGAATATTCGGACAGTGGTGGACAAATGACACGATTCAGCAGCTAGATTCTCAAAACAAATGCTTGATAGATCAATACAATGCGTTCGGAATAAACGGAGAAAGAACGCTCGACAACAACTTTGCAGATCACGGTGGACTTTTGATAGAATATTTGGATGCTACTGCTACAACAATAGCAACAAAGATCCCCGGTTTAGATCCTTGGACAGAGGACCAGCTAAGTTACATACAGTTTGCTCGAATGAAGTGTAGTAAGAGTACCGCAGAACAACAGGTAAAAGTCAACTGGGAGCCACGACATCTATTATTTAGCTCATTTTTACTCGGTTTAGCTTCTTGTTAAGGACTATTCACCTGATCGACTTCGTGTGAATGGTCCATTGATCAATTCCAAGCATTTTTCCAAAACTTTTCGATGCAAGAAAGGCTCTTTTATGAACCCGAAAGATGAAAAATGTCGAGTTTGGTAATAATTTTTCCCTCTTTTCTTTTTCCTTTTTTTTTTTTTCCTACATTTTATTTATATTTACATTGTAATATAATTTAATGATACCTTAGAAATAAAGTCTCAATATGAAATTCGGTAAACAGCTTGAAACTGAGGCGGAAGGTATCCCTTCAGAATGGAGACCCTATCTTATTCAATACAAAACTTTGAAAAAGCTCATTACTAAGGTTGCCGAGGAAATTGAAAGTAGGGGGCTCTCTACTTCCTTATTGCACGAATGCTTGGATGAAGATGGCCGTGTATCGTCTGCTGTCAAGGACGAGGAAGATGAAGGTATTCCTAAGATCAAGTACTATTTTACAGGTAAGTTTGAATGGGACGTTCATTAGCAAAGACTCAAGCTTTGTTGCATTAGGTGAGCCGCCCAATGTCAAGCCTAATATAGAATTTATCTACGATTCCGAAGAGCCCAAAGTTCAAAAAGCACTTTCAAGATTGCTATCATCGTCTGCTACAGCAGCAGCAGCATCAGATTATTTAGAAAGACCAAAGCTAGAATTCAAGAGGAGTCAAAACAACAAGGATTTCTTTTCTCTGTCAACCGATGCTGCTGCAACAAAAGGTGATACAACACTGGAAGATCAAGATGAACACATTTTGGTTAAAGCTCCGACCGTAAAACGACAACGACGAAGCTCGACGGTGACGCTGGTAAAAGAATTATTGATTTTGACTCTTGAGGAGAAAGATAGAATCAAAGATAGAGAGTCAAGCGAGCGACTAGATTCAGAGGAAAATCGAGAAAAGCACGAAAAGCACATTAAAACATTAGTTGTCGAATTGGAACAGGATGATGAATTTTTCAAATTTTTGATGGAAGAACTACAACAAGCTAATATGCTGCAGAATTTCACCTCGCAAAAATTTCAGCATAATATCTCTGATCTTGAAATGAGAATGACAAAAGTTGCTGCGCCAACGCAAAAAACAGACATGTACAACTGGCGCAAAATATTTTCCATTTACATGGACGCACAGATCTTTCAGGGCAATGCAGAATCAGATCGAACATTTCGTTCAGTAGAGAGAGCTAAAAAGCAAATGGCCTGGTTTATTGAACAACTTGGAAAAACTCGATTACTCAACAAGCTTAAATCTAAAGAATCCAAGTCTGCATTCGAGCAATTTGTCGCTTTAAACACTGAGCTAATTACTATGAAGCATTATCAAATGCTGAATCAAACTGCGATGCGGAAAATCCTCAAGAAACACGACAAGAGAAGTGGACTGACTGCAAGCCAAAGCTTCCTGGAAATTGTATCTACAGACGCGCTATTTAGTCCAAAGCTGGCAAATATGTTGTATGCCACCATCACCTCCAAAGTGACAACAATTATACCACAACCCGAAGATTATGGTAACATTTGCGGTGCCTGTGAAGAGTATATATAACTGAATCAATTATTATGTAGCTTGTCCAGTTTGTATGTCTGTAGCATGGAGACCCATTCGATTGGCGTGTAGTCATGTCTTTTGTGTTCGCTGTCTCATCAAAGCACAAAAGAAGAAAATGGATAGCTGTCCACTATGCCGCCATCCCACAGCTGTGAGATCCGCCACTGCTCTAAATTTAGATGAAGGTTTACAGAACTTTCTCAAGCTTTATTTTCCACATGAGATCAAAGAAAAGAAGCGGGAGAATGAGCGTGAACAAGCAATTGAGGATGTGCAAGCAATGACTGGAAAGAAATACACCGAAGAACAGCTGATAAGATTGAGCCAAAATCAATCTGATGCAAAATGTAACATCATGTAAAATAGATACAGTAATTTATTATAAAGTCAAATAAAAAGATCAAGGTAGTTGGTATATTTTTGTTGTATATTTTATACGTATTTACAAAAAAAAAAGAAAGAAAAACGCACACACACACAAACTGTTGACCAGTTCATGGCTGATAAGGAGGTGGGGGTAATAGTGGATTAGGCGAAGATGAGGAAGGACTGGACAAAGATATTGCGGTAATATCTAAATTTCGATCAACATTCAATTTTCTTTCATGTTGTTGTTGTGCCTTTTGTTGCTGTAGCAACCTCAATTGCAATTGATATTGTTGCATCATTGGACTCACATCTTCCACATGAGTAACTGCTGGTTTAGGTGGTTCAACATGACTATCAAAATCACTTGCAAACTGACCAAATCTCAGATTATTGCAGTTTTCAATACTTGTTTGAACCATGCTGTTTTCAATGTCGCTCGTTACATTGGCAGCCAATTCTTTTCTGCTCTGTGAGCTACGACGATTTCGCTTTCTTCTGCACATGAGGAATATAGTAACTGCCATTGCAATAGCACCAACAATACCAATGACAGCGGCGATTATATGTACCGTATTAAATGCAGGTGTATGTTCTGTATGTGTTGCAAATGTAGAGCCTCCTGAGGCTGATCTTTTAACATGATTGTTGTGAATATAGGTTACACTAACGAAAAAAAAAATCAGTCAAGTTTTCTACTTTCTTCTTTTCATATAAAAGAAATCACCTATTGACATGATTATTATAATCATTCTGTATTGGAATTATCATCGGTTTTATAGCTGAGCTTTTATTATATAGATTGTTGTATTTGAAAATGTCGTAATGCTTAAAAAACAAGCTGGGTATGGTAAACGGCCTTAATTTCCAAGTTGAGCAGCAGAAGATGATATGAATACAAGAAAGAGAAGAAGGAAGAAAGGAAGATTGTCATAAACGACATTTTATGGGTGTTTCGGGCTTACAAAAAGTAGCTAGAAGGTAAGGAACGTCAGGAAGATACTTATGAAAGTTAATTTTACAAGCACTGCGAAAGTACGGAAATCTGTGATGAGCTTTAGGTAACCATCTACTGCAAAAAATTGGTAACAGTATTTGATTGGTTAATGTAAAACACATTTATCAGGGACCCCTTTTGTGATTTAGGCCTCTCTCCTTATACTAAACAATTAGGTTGCTTATAATAGTAATGCAATAAAGTGAAATTCATCTTGTTGAAGCCTTCTTTCTTTTTCTCCCCTTTGTAAAATTTATTTTGCGACGCAAGATGCTACTAAAAAGATTGCAATCCCTATTTAATGATAATAAATCTATCAAGTAACTACATTTTCTCGCATTAATCTTGTGTTATAAAATGAATATTATTATTTACACACGCAAACAAAAAAAAAACATATTTGTTATTTTTAGAGCTCAAGTGTATTCTCAAGAATCTATTCAACAGGTAATAAAAGAAAGGAAAGAAGAAAGCCACTCTCCTATTTTTCTAGAAATTTAATATTATTGTGCGCTTTATAGTCAGCAGCTTCTTTGCCTTGTTCCATTGCAAGATCAAATTTAAAAGACCAACAAATAGATCAGCATGTTCAATCTGGTATTCATCATCATGAATTAGGTCAGTTGGAAAAAGCAACACATTGTTTTCGATTAGCATCAAAAGAAGGCTGCCCAATTGGAATGTTCTTGTATGGTATATCTTTGCGACATGGATGGGGTTGTAAACCAAATACCTCTCTTGCATTTCAATATCTACAGACAGCAGCAAAGCATGCCGTAGAGGATCTTCTGCATGGAGATGAATACGCACTTGCATCAAAAGGTGAACTGATCATGGCTATTTACGAATTGGGTGTCTCATTCCAACAAGGTTGGGGCGTTACCAAAAGCAAAGAAACTGCATTTTATTACTTTGAAATCGCTGCAAATCTGGGCGATTGTGATGCCATGAATGATTTAGCATTTTGCTATATTCATGGCCATGGCGTAAAAAAAAATGTTTACAAAGCTGCCCAATTTTACAGAATGGCTGCAAACCAGGGTCATGGCCAAATAGGAAACTCATGGATTTGGAAAGACAAATATAATATTGTAGATGATCCTGACTGGGGCAAATGAGTGTTTATTGAACAAGTTATCTCTGCCTCAATGTATAACCACACTTTTAATCTTAGTTACGCAGCTACCTATTTGTGTTTACTGCTCTCCTTTATCTTTTTTTTTATTGCTCTTCTCGTTGTGTTTCATTGGTTATTTATTATATTATTTAAATATGATGCTAGAATCAATTCACTCCTTGACGTATAATAGAGTCAAAAGATTAATAAACACGACAAGTGTCAAACTATTACCATCATTTATATGCATCACATTTTGGATGATTCCCCTGGATATCATAGCAACATGTTTTATTGCAATAAGCAACATTCAAAACTATATCAAATATAACCACAGCATAGCAAAATTTTAAATTAAAAAGTGAACTTATGCATCGCACTGATATTTTATACATTAACAGAGAGAATTCATTTTTAATGCACAGAACACTTTTCTTTCTTCGTTAGCAGTTAATATATGTTACATTTATCAATACGGTACAAGCTGGTCTGTCCCGCTTCACAAATATCTTTAGTCTATCATCGCGCAGCGCTTGATGATGGCAGCCTCTCAGTAAATAATTGTGATAATATATCTATTAAACCTTCACTTCACCACTATACGATGTAAACAAAAAAATTTTGCTCATCAATATCAGTATGATAAACCACCTTTTCTGCTAACTCTATTTTGTAACAAAATATGCTTATAAAGAGATTCGTAGGCTACTATTAGTATTACTTTTACCAAATAATCTGCAACACAGCTTGTAATATTTGATTACAGATAATATTTTGAGAGAGAGAGAGGCATTTTCTCGATTGCTTTTATGTGCATTGTCAATACTCAATGCTGCTAATTATCTTGATTTTCGTTTCGGTATTTTCTTGAACTCAAGGAATTAAATGCTTCATTAGAGCTTTTACTTTCTTGAGAAGAGGTTTTACTCCCTTGGGCTCCCTCCTGCCGGTTCTAAAAGCGTTCTCTCCAGGTTCCTTTTGTCTACTCGTCGATGATTGATGGTGTTGCCCTGCAGACTCGTATTTCTGGAAATACTTGGTATTCTTTTCCTCATTTAAAACAGTAATAAGCGAATTATTTTTTAATATTTTAAATTGTGTCAGTATTTTACATTGCGCTAATAACTTCATCCCAGTTCCACACAACCAACAGGGATACATTGATCTAGTACATTGGCTCGTTTCGAGAATTTTAGAAAAATACAACAAATGAATTTTAAGCTTGGTCCGTTGCGTCTGGATCCTGCAATAAGCAATGATGTATTGCATACAGATCAAATATACCATATTTATTCAAAGGATTTGGCGTATACTGAACAATTTTGTGTCCTCCCTTTTTAAAAAGTCTATTTTATAAGCTATAAACGGTTATTGCCTATGCTACTGATCTGCCCATAATACCACATTTAACAAGAAACAAAAGTCCTCATCAAACTGGAATCATATAGTATGCGAAAAGTTAGCCCCTTTCTAATATAAATAATTTTGGATAAAAAACCCTTAATTTATGATTATCTTCAAGATTAGCATATAAAATGTCGTGACATATATACATATTGTATATGAAACAAAGAGCAACTAAGCGGCACATATTCAATTACATCAATCAAATTATAAATAAAATTCTCAATTTATAAAGCCTGTCAGTTTTATCCTTTTCCCAGTATTTTCTCTCCTTGATTTGTCATTAAAGAAAGGGGGTTGTTATTTTTAAGAAATGTCTGCTCGGCTATACCTATTGTCCGTACCAGTTTATGATATTCATGAAACATGTGGCAACATTTTTGTTTATTTACGTTTCCGTTTTAAGCTTGATCTTCACATGCTGGTAGATGTGGCCAAGACATTTTCATGATTTTTTGTTTATTTTGGAAGCGCGCCAGCAGCACGTTAATAATCCTCTCAGAAGATTGGATGTTATTACAGCTTGGACATCCAATGCTCAAATGAAGTCGTAAAGCATGATCTATTATTCCGTATAAACCGGACCAAACAACAATAAGCGGTAGTAAAGAGATCAAGGTTGTTGCCGGAATGTTTTCCGGGCAAACAAACAAAAAGATTTCAACAATTACAGAAAAAATACATGTAAATTTATTAAAAATAAAATCTAATATTTATGATACAAATAATAACAAATTGGATACTATACAATGGTGTCGTTAATCTGAAGATAGTTATAATAAGGGAATGACTGAAGAAAGTCGATTTTCTTTAGCTTGCTGTCTATATCTATGTCAATCTACGTTTTATGTTTGGCGAATACAGATTCACGTGTGCCTAAATGAGCTAAGGCTTGATATGGCTTCTTGGGAGGAGGAAAAGGGCCTTGTAGTAATAGAGAAAACGCTTTTTTTATGAACCCTTTGTTTTTAGTGTTGTGTTTTTTTTTTTTGTGTTTCGGCTCATTTGTTGCAGACGAAGCAGTCGACGGCGTTGTTGTGTTGACACTATTTGATCTCCTAATTGCTCTCCCACTTAAAATGTTTCGTTGTTTAGTGCTAGAAATAGGTAGACGTTTTGTTATTGTTGATCTGGTCGAGTTACTGCTGCCATGAACATAAATGGGTCTATTGGCTTTCATTGTCCCACCAGTATTGACAGTATGATGATAATGATACCGATCCAATAAAAGAGGTCGATAAGGCTTGAGCCAAGGATGATGGATAATCAAATCTAACGACGCTCTTGAGGAATCAGGAGCCAACATGCGTTTTATTATATCTTTAGCATCTAACAATGAATGTAAGCACGAGTAAGATAATTATAGCAATAAAATCAACTTACCCTCAGAAAGCTCATTAGGGATACTAAAATCGCTATTTAACATCTTTTTGAACAGTTGCTGATCATTAGAGGCAGAGAAAGGGTACCTTCCAACCAACATTCGATATAAAAAGACGCCCAAAACCCAAACATCCGCTAATTCACTGTGATATTCAATATTTACTGAGAGCTCTGGAGGAACGTACTGAGAATTGCCACAAAACTTGTGATATTCCGATTTTCCTTGACGAACCATTCGCATCATATCGATGTTGCCACTGTCATCAAACAGCAAAGCCATTTCACTAGGGTTTCCATTCTGGGTTTTTTGTACTTGTATTTGCTGCTGCTGCTGCTGCTGGAATTTATTGGCAGCGAGTACCATCTTGGCAAATTTGCGCTTGCAGAGGTCCTCGTTGCCCACAAGATCAAATGGCATAAATTGATCACTAGGCGTCTTTTGAATAGCTTTGATTTCAGGCCATGGCGTATTTGTCTCGGTTTTTACTGACGAGGAAGAGGAAGCAATAGGAGGAAGGGGGCAAATAGAGGTGTCTGGTTGCTGTTCATCTGTTGTAGGCTCCTGGATACTCGGGACAGCAGCAGATGATGATGAAACAGCTTGCTTGTTGTCAGTAATATCCAGCTGAGTAGACAAAGAGGCATCTGCTGCTTGAGAAGGTGAGCTATTCTGTCGTTGCATTTGACTGTCGCTGTTTAACAATACGTTCGATTCATTTGATTCGGTTGCCATGGTTTCGCTTTCTTCAAGAATTGGATACAAAGGTTGATAATTGTCGATTGTATGGCTTCTACTGTTTGAAGGCTGAAGAGAAAAAAAAAGAAAAAGAAATCAGTATCCATGGGAAATAAATTTATAGGCATTCTTTCAAAAAAAAAAAAAAAAAAGGGCACTATGAATCTCTTTGTAGGTAAAACAATAACAATGCAATTGATTGTTACATAGTAAAAATAGCAGCAGCAGCCAGACAAGCTCGGCGGCCATAATTCCCGCTTTGCTTACAAATAATTGGTGTGTGTGCAACATTGTCATGTAATGTACGATGAATAAATGCATGATATAAAACGTGGCAGACATATTGCATTTTATAAATAGAGAGAAAGAGAGGGAAACAAGAAACATAATTACCTTGACGTTGCTATTGCTATTACTACTTGTAGATGTGAGAGACTCTATGTCTGCTGGATCAATCAATGTTGTGTCTGTTAATAGTGTCGGCATAGACGATATTGTTTTTTTGTCAACTGAAATGTCATTATGAACGGACGTAGCAGATTTATCGGGTATAAGGAATGGGAGTGGGGGTTTATCAGGAGATAGTGATCTCCAATCAAGCGTAGTGTCATCTTTATCGTTCGTTTTGGATCTTTTGAGTTGACGCCACCAGGTTTTGATCAATGTCTTTTTGTTTCGTAAATCATTTATAAACAATTGAGGCATTCTGTTCTTCGTTTTGCGAGTGTCATCATCCAACATGTGTTTACTACAATCATAAAATCTGTCGTTTTGATCAGATAAAAAATCTCAGGTACCGAAATACTTTATTATCCAAGAAGATCTATAATTGAATATGGAAGAAGAGAGGAATGTTTTCAATACAATTTGATTTAAATATAAAAGCAGATAAAAAGGAGAAGAAGAAGAAGAAGCAGAACAATATACAACGACATTTACAAGTATAGATTTTTTTTAATTCTCATACCCGAGTAAAATTTACTTTTCAGGTAAATAGGCTCTACTTTTTGTGTGTCTTGAGAAGATGCAAACTAAACCTTGTATTTCTACACTTTCTAAGAGATGGATCTATTGCACCTTGTTTTTCTTGTTTATGAGTTAGTTAATGTTATTTGGTTTTGAGTCTGTCTCAAATACAAATGCTCAAATTTTTAAAAAGCACGTACCAACAAGTGCAAAAGTCCCTTTTACATGATTGTACATTAACTCATCGTTTGCACTAAACAAGCCCCCCTCCCCTTAACAGTTTTGCCACGCAAACACTAATAAAATCAACTATTTTGTTGATATTAACGCTTTTTCATGATGCCACCAACACTCCTTTCCAGGACGATCTTTTCAATTTATCAAATATATACATCTATATTATAGTGACACTGGGCACGTTTTTCTTCGATACATGTTTTTCCGGAAAATCAATACGTTAGTATATCTACATACACAACAAGTGGCAATGAAATCTAAAAGTGGCAATCAATCTATTAAAAGGTACAATAATAAATATCATACAAGATTGTTGTGTTTAGGGCGCGCGGATTTATTACATAACCCCTTTGATCTTCGGTGCTACCAGCCAATCTGGTATATACGGTACAATATGGTGCAATGTGTGTTGTCTAACAAGAATCATATATACATTCCTTATCTACCCAGAGAAACTCCATTGTGAAAACTTCACTCGGATTTTTCTTCTTATGTTTGTAACAACGTTATTTGTGGCGATATACAATGTGCCACTCCCCTGTAAAAACATGCGTACAAGTGTTTTTATAATACAGTACATCTAGTAAATCAGTACAGCGTGATCAATTAATTTTAGTTCGAGATCAGACTGTAGAGAGTCTTTGATATTGTCAGTATATGAAAATCATACTAAGAAGCTAGATATATGTCTCGTGTTGTTTTCTGTTGTGTCCCATTTAGCAAATTCCTATTGTAATGCATACATGCAAACTTTGATATGATTTTGCTATTGAATTGGTATATGCATCTGCTATGTATCTAATTTAGAGAGTTTGGATATTAGCAATGTCGAGTATATATATCTGCTATATGTAAACCATCTGTTGCTATCCTCTTTTGATTGAACTCCTTCGTTCTTTATAATATCACTGTGAAGCTGCAACATGCTATGGCCATAGCGTTATTTCTAATAAACAAGCTTTGAAAGTCGACATGTATATGCAGTGTCACCATGTTTGTATATCAAAAGCTACCTCGGACAATCACCAGCGATGTATTCTACGCTTAAGAGACCTATCTAAAAAAAATTAAAAAAAAAGTGTACAAAATTGTAGCTTTATCTTCTTTCTCATATAATTTACCGCAGTACATCAGAGACTCAGCATTAATCTCGTACATTTTCTCTCATCAGATCCATAGAATGCCTTTATTATATAAATTTGTGGCCCCTCAGGCATTACTACTATTATTTTTTTAAGGTACAGACGAAGGGATGTTTTATGCTTATATAGCATGTCTATTCGTCAAATTTTATGTAACAAAGCAGCTATTTTTTCTGCTGAATTAGCCGCCTTCAACAAAACTTGTGCTAGATAGACCGTACAACTTTGATTTAACATAAATGCAATGGCTTCGAGTTGGTGCCATCTGATAAACAGATCCTGATTATTTGAACTGAATACTCAATAAAATAATGCAAAGTCATTTTCGATGTTCATGATGTCAAGGTATTGCCAAAAAAAAAAAAATCATGCTGATTTTATAGCATTTGAACTTATGGTGCAACTGAACGATATTTAAATCCATCAAAAAACTTTTAAGGGATGTTTTTACAACCCTATTGATCTCCAATACAGTATGACCTTGTATAAACGATTACAAGTTTTTCATGAAGAGCAGAGCAAGGTGTGTTCTAGCCATGCTGATATAGTCGCAATTAGAGTAATCAGATGCATACTTTTATTTGGGCCGGTTGATATATACTTATAGTTTTCGGCAGAAACAACGATTTTGATATAAAAATCACATATCAATACTTCTAAGTCTCGATAAAGAACAAAGCTAGGTATATTTAAGACTTAACTGATACAACTACAATTAGGGCTATCTGATGTGTACTTTTGTTTGGACTGGATGATGCATACATATAAAGTTACCAGCAGTTTTATATATATAAAAATTGCATATATCCCAAGCTTGAGTTCAACAAACTAGAGCAATTTTGTATTTTTACACTAAACTTATTCAAGACCTATTTCTCAATGAACCACACTTCAGGATAACAGCATGGTCGCTTTTGCTAAAGGGTTTCACCGTCATTACTCAAGGTCAAGGAAAAGGTCAGAAGAGTAAGGTTGAGCACGGTCCACCATTCATCATTTAGCTCAACATTAATTTCTTCGATCAATAAAAAATTTGGCCTTTCTATCATTCCCACTGTTCACTGTCGCTAAATTCATTGCATAGAGAATCCATAGCAGCAAAAAAATTTCTTGGTGAAAAGGCTACTACTTGATATCGTTTGCTTCTAACATGCTTTGGATTGATGTAATAATACGATAAAGACATTATAAGAAGTACCCAGCTGCTTCTTTTCTTTGTAGTAGATAATGCAATTACCCTTTGGCGTATCATTGAGAAGACACAGCATACTGTAATGATAGCGTAATTTCCTAATAAGCAAGTATTAAAAGTCAAAGATACAAGCTTATCAAACCACTAAACGGAACACTCCTAATTGGCATTCGCCTTGTGCTCGTAATACCCGTGAGTATGGTACATCACTGCGATTGTTAAAGGTATGGCATTATCCTGCTCTTGCAGACATATGCCGCATCTCGTAGCGCTATCACCGCGCTACTCTTTCTACGATTGCCTGGTATTTAATAATATTGCTAAAATAGGCTTCGCCAAATCTCCATACTTTCTAATATTACCCTAGAGCTTCTAGATCTTTTTGTTTTACATGTGGGCTTTTAATATGAAACCGTTCCGGGAAAAAATGGAGTAATATCATATACCGTATCATAGTGCAGCTTTTGATTAGAGCAATCCGATAAAGACGATCTTCATACTCCATATGCAATATCTATTTAATGATGATATCCCTTACACATATCATAGGTGCCAAAATAAGTAGCATTTCAAGATGATGTAAAATATCTCCCTCCCTAAATATTAGAAATGAGGCAAATGTTGGGTAATTAGCTTGATTATTAAGCGTGAATTTGTAAATGTTGAACACACTTGTACCGGAAGCTAGAATGTGCTGTAGAATGTGCTGTATTATCAAAGATATTGTAAGCTACAGGCTAAGGAATTACGAGATTTTGAGTTTACATTCAATGTTATTTATCTAATTGATTTGTCCCTAGGTATAACAAACCACATATTTTACGAACTGCTAATCTAGATCTGATAAGATATTTAGCAACCATAACCTCCCGCTCAAGAGGAGAGACATTGTGGTGTCACTCAAAATCAATTTAAAGCTCGCTCCTGGCTATCATACTTGTGTGCAGAACCTTTTTCTTTTTCTGTAAACAATTACATCTTTGTTAGAATCACTTGTTCACTTATATCTTATTTTTTTTCTATCAAAAGGGCATGGAAAATAAAACTTTTTTTTTTGGCATCCGTGGTATGCAAATCCAACAATAAATCCAACAATAAATCTATTTATAAAGATTTTTGTTGTTCCTGGAAATTTCTTTTTTTATAGCTCGAATTTTTTTCAATGTCGAATACTGAACAAGGCTTTTTTTTTTTTTTTTTTTTTCAAGTAAAGGTAATTAAATAATGAGTAAAAGCGAAAGTTATTGTATACACAAATTAGTAGCTTTAATTGGGTATGAGGGAAAGCGAAAGGTCGAGATCTTTTACCTGATGGTTGTAATTAGCACAACCTTCCCAATAAAAAAACAAAGATTGTTGGCTTTTGGGTTTAGAATATTTAAAAGCCTTGTTTTCCTCTTTGCTTTTCTTTCTTTCCTTCTCTTTTCTCTTCAACATTTACAACATGGCAAACAAGACGGATTCTGGGTACATGTGGTTAGGAGTGTATTTTCTTCTCAACTTGTCGCTAACCCTATACAACAAAATCATCTTGAACAATTTCAAATTTCCCTACACTTTAACAACAGTCCACACATTATGTGGCACAATTGGCTGCTACATCCTCTATCTCTTGGGTGTGTTTGTTCCCGCAAAGTTAGGTAGCCGTGAAAACGTCATCATGGTCATGTTTTCTGTGCTTTATACTATTAATATTGCTATCAGCAATGTATCATTGTAAGTTGCATCCTCTCTATGCAATCATAAACTAATGTACTGTGTATCGAATAGAAATCTTGTGTCTGTACCAGTAAAGTATACATAAACCCAAAAAGCACCACATTTCAACTAACATCTATAAATAGTTCCATCAAGTTGTCCGTGCAATGACACCTGTATTCACTGTGATCATATCCATTTTATTCCTCAAGAAATCATATCCAAACCAAATCTATTTGTCGCTGTTACCTGTAAGTGTTTGCTGTGGTGCAGAGATTTCTGTATTAACCTTAATTAATAAGGTTGTTCTTGGCGTCGGATTTGCTACTCGTGATGAGTACTCATTTACTTATACGGGATTTTTCCTCACAGTACTGGGCGCAGTGCTAGCTTCGATCAAAACAGTTGTAACAAATCGTGTTCAGGTGGGCAGGCTCAAGCTGAACCCTCTCGATCTACTATTTCGCATGTCTCCACTTGCATTCATTCAATGCCTTGTTTATGCATACATCACTGGCGAATTACAAAGCGTAAGAGAATTTGCTGAGGAAAGCATGACCATGAACTTGGCTTTTGGTTTATTGTTGAATGGTCTCATCGCATTTGCATTGAACATCGTCAGTTTTACAGCAAACAAAAAGACAAGTGCCCTTACAATGACTGTAGCTGGAAATGTAAAACAGGTGTTATCTATTGTACTGTCGGTCGTATTATTCGATTACCTCATTACTACAACAAATGCGTTTGGCATAATTCTTACATTGGTGGGCGGTGCATGGTACGGACATGTGGAGCTAAGCTTAAAGAGAAACACTACCCAACAATCAGTGTTACCAACCACCGCCAAGTATGACGATAAATATGAACAAAAGACCTCTTTACTTCATGAGTCACAATCCATGTCAGAAAAGAGAGAAGTTGTAGTTTAGTAGACGGATTCATCTTTTGTGTATATTGTATATTTAGTAATAAATAATAAAAAGCCCACATTTTCAGATGTAACATTAATGGACTATTGTAATAAATAAGTGTTTGCCAAATCTCATCATTTTTTATTATTTTCCTATTAATATTTCTTCACTATATCAAGGGATCACATCCAAGTTCGTTATATCGCATGAATCGACAGAGTAAATCCACGACATTTAGTCTTGATAAAAAGTGCATGTTACACTATGTTACACTATGTTACATTATGTTGCATTTGTAATTGTTTGTTTATTTAGGCTATTTATCTTCTAGATAGGGTATCAAGTCATTGGGCATGGCTGAGTCTATCAAAGTCATTGATCTGCCATAATTGTAGATAGGAGATCATGGTAATGTACTTGAAATGTTTTACGCTTGTGTAAACTGGAGAATAAAGTCTTTCTTTCACATTAAGAAGGTTATTCCTGTAGCACAGATCTGTGCACCAGAATAAAGGTTAAGGGCACTGTCAGATCAAAGACGCGTCGCGCTTGTTGTATAACCATACATCGTACCCTGTCAAGTAGGTTGATACTGGGAATTAATCTTGTCAATTAGTAATCTAAATAAGTTACCATAAATTTATGTACAGTCTTTTTATGGTTACTGGGAAAAAAAAAAGTAAGTAAATCATAAATGCTACAGTGTTAGTGATAATATATTATTGTTTCTGATAACAGACCTTTTATTTTTGATTAAAGCTGAGAGGTTTCTGAGAAAAGATATATGTCTTACTAAGAATATTTCAAGTAGGTACAAGAAGTATTAAATACAACTACATTTTTAGTTTCCATTTTACATAAAAATGCCCAAGAATAGGGAACATTATATTTTTGATCAAACAGCCATTGTGCAGGAGCAATAGGTATTTTTAAATGAATGAACAATCACGAACGGGCCACAATACATAATTGTTTGAATTTCATAATATATAAATGTTGATAAGTTATTTCAGATATATTCGTTAGATACTAGTATCTAAATAAGCTCAAATATTTAGGCAAGTCTATAGAGCTGCAAAGATATTTAAAGTAAATTATAAAACCATCAAGATATTAAGCTATCAAAGTGCATATACTAGTAAGGCATCAAGTTGTATGTATCGGTCAAATTATGCATTTACATTATGGCAGTTTTGTCCCCGGATCTAAGCCAACCATTTTATTCTATTTCTCCTTCAATTATTTATCTTTTCAAAAATCATAGCACATTCAAGCAAAGGACAACCTCTACTTTTATAACTTCACACTATCATTTTATGTTAAATCTGTTGAGTAAGTCAGGATATCCAATATTAAGGAAAGAATATACAGTTAGGGCTCGTTTTAAAGGACGGATTGGTGTACAAAAATGTGCTTGGTATAACGAGTTATACCCTATTCAGGATGTAATACTTTACAGCACAGTGCCTGGAACCTGGAATCTACCAGAAGCTTATTATGACGCTTAAATTTTGTGAGTAAAATTACCCTCGACCTCAATTCTAACCTCTAGTCTACTTTCTATTCTACATGTTTAGCATTAGAATCACAAAAAAAGGGACCTTTGAATTTGCGTTGAGCATTATTATAGGTAAAAATGGTAATAGGGCTTCTCTGTCAGCAGCAATTAGCAACTTTTGTGAATTATTCACAAATATCAAGGGGTCATTACAGCAAAACATTTATTCGTTAATTATTCTCTTCCGCTTCCAACTCGATGAGCCACACCTGTTTTATCATTTCACTACGAAAGAAGGTATACTTGTCGTATCAGAAATACTTACTTTATAGAGCTATGTCATGTACCAGAATTGATATTAACGTGATACGATCTCCAGATAGATGTTTTTTACAGCTTAAAAGTAAAAGTTTTACCTTCGTATGCCATTTTTGATTGATTTTGATAATTAAAAGTGCTCTAAAAACGCCAGAAATAGTATCCATTGGGAAAGAACTATATTATAGATGATTTTGGCGCAATTTGAGCATGATTTTTTTTTTTCGATGCAAAATCACAGATTTTTTCAATTTTTTTCTTGTACCCACACATCCAAAATCGTCGATTATGCATTATCCTCAATTTTGACCTCAAAAATGCAACTTTTTATTATAGTATATATTAGAGGAAAACGATGGTAAAAGATCATTCCTTGATCTGAAAGACTGGAAATACGCTCTGATTAAGCAAAATATTGACTTTTCCCTCTTGATCTGTTTTTGAGATTTTCTAGACAGAATTCCTTCCATAAGTATACGGGAATTATGAAATGATACCAGCGTGTAGAGCACCCAAAAATACAGCTATTGTCATAGACTGACAGCCGTGGTATACATAGTATCAGAAGATGATATCTTGCCTCAAAGGAGTAATTTTGTTTCGAAATATCCAAATTGAGTTTCTGAAAGAATTTTTTCTTTCCAGATTTTGAAAGCGTTTAATCTCCGCTATCAGAGAAAAATTGTGTTTTTTGATGAAAGTATTAGCTTTCAGATGCCGTAGCTTAACCAAATCAAGAGAAGACCAATTTCAAACTAGTTTATTCAAATGGTGTGCTTCTTAGATTTCTAATGGTAGTGCTTGAATGTCTGTACCTGGCCTGACGATCTCACGCTCCGATTTTGAAGAATAATTTTCCGAAAAAGTCAGAAAAGTCGCTACCTTCATCTGATGTCAACTTAAAAAGTACAAAAACTTGCTCTAAGCTATAAAAATATGTATTCAAAAAGTGTCTTATAGTCTAATGCATTACTTTGCATTACTTGTTTTTGTGTTTGAGATCACTAAGCATTGTTTTCTTCCAGTTTTTGACTTTTTTCTGACAAAGACAAACTGAAGTTCGCATATACCACATAAAAAAAAAAATCAGGCGCCTAAATTCTACGCTGGCTTTACAAAGACGCACAGCTTTGACCGTTCCAATATTATGGAAAAGATAGCATAGGTTTGAATAGCTGCTCTACTGTGCAACTGGATATAGAGAACCCAGCTTGGTACTTTTCTGGCAAGACCTTCTACACTAGAAGACGCCAGATCAACAGAAGGTGTAAGTAAGTGCCAGAGAAAAGGAAACAATCAACCACCAGGATAACACACCCATTTATAAAAAATTATTTGTATAGAAATTTATGAAATCCCAAGGACATAAATGTGGTTTTTTTCAACTTTGCTCTCTGTTCTTGAATCCAGTTAAAGGTTATTGATTCAAAATCTACAGATACACTTACATCTAGAATCACAGACGTTGTTAACAGACAACCGTAACCTTTTTTTTGAAGACTACCTTAGATTTAAAGATATGGTTTAGATGACTTATTTCACAAAAAATTCTCTTTGTATTTTCACTATGAATGAAACAAAGCAATTAATCTTTTTCTCTATATATGGAAATCCCCACTTCAAATTTTTTAAGGAAGATATTTCTCTTCTCTCAGAAACTTCCTAGCTTTTATCAGAAATAACAGGTTCGTTACTGGAAACCCTTATATATATTATCACAATCACCATGACCTTTATCATTTACTTGAACTTTTTTCTTCAGAAACTGCGAAATGACAGTAATTGCAAAGAGTATAAATAGCAGTCGATGATTGATGGCGTTGCCTTGCAGATCTGCATTTCTATCTTTGCATCTTCATGTACATTTTTTGGGCGAAAATCAATCTATATCGACGTGGTTTTATGTGAATTATTTCAAAAGAGTGTGATGTAGCATAATGAGTGATTCTTCGAATACTCTGCCAGGATCATCACATCATTAGCTTGCCGTTTGCGCTGACCAATTAAGTTGCAGGTAACCATTAAAAAAGCGTTAAATGGCATGTAATTACCACCTTTATCTGCAGAGCTTGACTGGGCATACGAATAAAAAGGCAATTGATGATCAGAAATGAAATTTTTGCTTCCTCCGGCATATATAGCAGAATAAACTACCAGATCAAAACAAAGCCAAGGGTAAAGTGCTTGAAAAAAATGGAAATTGAGATGATTCTGTTCAAAGTTAATGCTGCCTTGGCATTCACGACCACTACTACTTTGACCGAAAGAATGATGCATATCTACAAGAAAGCTTTTTTGTGCAGATCGGAAAAATCTGATTTTTTTTTTTCAATTTATAGTCTAATCAAGGACAAAATAAACTTTTTAATTGCTTGTTGTAGATAAAGCAAGTTACATACACGAAATGTGCATTAAAGAAAAGTAAAATCTTAGAGGGTAGATATATGAATAAAATCATTCCAAAAATCCATGGCCTTATGTTATCTTCTTCAATTATCGGCGTGCTCTTTTCCTTTAACACTGTCATTAGATAAATTAAATTTAAAAGCTCACAGTACAGTTAGGCTGGTGGATATTGGCAAGTAATTGACAGTTATAAAAATATAGTTGTCGAGAGACGAGATTTAATTTGTCGGTTAATGCCCGACAACTTGTCGTTCAAATACGAATATGAAATTTGTTTTAATCTTACTGTTTCTATCTAAGAATATTATTGATAAATCAAGTATAATTTTTATTATTAAAATATGGTCATCGATGCAATTCAGGCAAAAAAAAAGAGACCCAAGGGTAGGAGAAGAGATAAAAAATGAAACTGATCATGGTGTATGTGTAAAAAAAAAACATAGACATTAGGTATGGGTACTAGTAGGAGGATGGCCATAAAAATGGACATTTAAGGAAGATGCTGTACATGAAGATGAATGGATATGTAAAAGTGAGAAATTTCATATTCAAAGGATGATTTCTTTCGCGAGCCTCTTCTTTTTTTCAAAGTCTTCAATTTCCACCAAAATGCTTTGACGTTCCTCCATGATTTCTTTGATTCGACTGTCCAATTCATTCAAACGAGCCTTCTTAGTTACTTATTCATCTTCAAGGAGCTGCAAACCTTCTTCAAAAACCCTAATCAATCAAGTAAATGTAATAAATATGAAATTCAGCAACATGTGTGCATTGAGCTTTGCGCTTTGCGTACCTTTTCCACCTTGCTGTGATTGTTCGCTGTGGGCTTTTTGGGTTTGGAGGTTGGGAAGATGATTCTGGAGGCTGGGAGGTTGACCCTGGAGACTGGATAATAGTTGGTGGTCGAGACATAGGCAAGAAACGCACCAAATCAACTTAGCAGTACGTTGTGACAATGTCGTTCTTGCTTGTTGCTTTCACTAAACAAACCAATTCATCAATATTCAAGCCCATGCAGTCTTGGGTGTTGTAGAAAACAAAGGCCATAACATGATTGGAAAAGTGTAAGAAGGCAACACTACAGCAAAGGTGAGAGAGCAATCTGTTTATTGCTTTTAATCGTTATCTTCCTCGACGCGTTGTTTTTAGCATTAGAAGTAGGGCAATCGGGGTTTTTTCTTTTAGAATATGCTGAATACTTGCAATGGCGTTTTTATCTTTAAACCACTCCCCCTAAAGTTTGACATTAAGCTAAGCACCAATGGTATTCATTTACATTTGATCAACAAAATTGCTTGCACTTTGAAAATTGCGAAGCCTTTGTTTACCAAAAGAAATGATGAAAGCACACTTCAGAAACGAGTAGACTTTGCCTCAAGTAACATTAACTACGATAGTAATTGTATTTTTGTAGATGAATCAGGAAATTTGCCAGATCCAAGAAGGGAGAAGCAGCAAAGATAGTTCCTGGAGGTAACAATGCCAAGATCTTCTCTGATTTTTCAAAAATGTTGATCGAATCTTTGAAAGATGAACGTACTCCTCGGTACATTATTTTGGATAATGCTCGTATTCACCATGCCACCATTGTTCAAGAACGACTGAATAAAATAAAGTCCAAAGAGAAAGACCTGTAGATAGCTAAAAAAAAAAAAAAAAAAAAACACATGTAGTAAAAATTTATCAATCAAGTTCAAAGGGTAATTCTGACGAAAATGAAAATTTAACCGGCAGAATTGTCCTATATCAATTGAATAATGTGTTTGCTTCCCCTGATTGAGCATTGGAATCCCGGCTATTCCTCATTGATTCGGTGCTCAAATAATCAAATTAAGACTTTTATTTCTTTTCTCTTCATAATAACATGCAAAACATGGACCTTGCACTCGATATAACATCATCATGTCGAGTACGCGTACTGCTAGTTCCCGTTTCCCCCATCAAAAAATCAACATTTTGGCGCCATGTTGAACTTGTTCGAAAATTCAGCCTTGTTCGTCTCGGCGATGTTACGCCTGATCTTCATCAAGGTGCTAATGGTATACTAAGATCGCTGCACCTTAACAACAACAACAACAAAAAAATAAAAAAATAAAACTAATGACGATTCCTCGCCCCCCTTTTTTTTTTGTCATAGCCAAATTCAACAGCCAAGCATTTCAGGAAGGACAAATGCATTTCCAATTTGTTACGAAATACAACCAAGATCATTGCCATCTCGAAGACTTTCAGCCACATAGACGTATTTTCGGTGTAAGTGTATTTTTTTTTCAACCCCTGAATTTGCAAATGACCGAATCTATCATAGGTTATTGGTATCATGGATTGTAGAGAATGGAACGACAAGGATTTAAGTGAAGGATACAGAAAGTTTGTAGGCATGCTAAGTCAGGTACTATCGAGAAATTATCCATGTGCGACTATATCCATGTGCTAACGGTGCAATAAAATACAGTATCCCACAGCAGTTGCAACTAGATGCTTTGCTTTCGATCCGACTGAGAGTCAGCCAGATGACACCAAAGGGCTTGTCATGATTCCTAATGTCGGAAACATGTCATTTTATATGAGCACTATGATATGCGACTTTGCAAGCCAAATTCTGGACCAATTTGCTGCAATTGTAAGTGTTTATGATACTGAGCTTTATGAAAAACTCAATTTAGGGTTTAGGCAGAGCGTATTGAAAGCTTGAACGTTTTAGAGTCGCCAGTTCCTTCTGGTTACATGCCTAAAAGTTTTGATGCGAGCATCATAAATAACCGATTGATACAACCTCAAACTTCCAACAGTTCACCGCAACAGCCTAGCAGAAATACTCAAGCTCTTACACCATCATCCTCCGTCTCTTCTTCCTTTCTGAAAAGAGCTTCTACCACAGCCGCAAACACACGGAAAAGTCTAGTATCAACAAATTCCCCTCCTACGCCCAAACCATCATTATCCCGATCCATTACATTTACAGGGCCTCCAGCAGCCATTGCTGGAGATACTGGGAGAACATTGCAAAGAACACCCGGCCGTATCAAAAAGCTGTTGGGCGATTTTTATTTGTTAGCAGGTAGACTCCCAGACGCAGTGAAGCAGTGAGTTATTATTAGCGAATGAGCACAAGCAGTATCAAGTTAATTGCAATCGATACAATTAGTTACGACGAAGCTATTGAGATGGCACAAACTTCATACGACTATTTATGGCTTAGTAGCGCAAAGGAAGGGCTAGCATGTGCTACTATTTTATTAGCATTTCTTCAAGCTGATGCAGGTGTAAGTAAAAGAGAAAAAATGGATGCTTTTTGTGCTCATTGAATCATACAGCACATTGTATCGAGACAAGCCTTGACAACAGAAGACGACGCAGTAGCAGATCCAACACCAACTACTACTACCGCAGCACCACCAAACGAAGAAGCCAACAAACTACCAATTATTGTCAATGAAATAATCGAAATGTACGACGATTTGCTGCTATCATATGCTAAAGTAAACTCAACAGCCAGCATTCCCATTCCTAAGCTAATTTTTGCTGAAGCCTGTTTGAAGATTTCTCGATTTTTGATGATCATCTATTTGAATGGGGGTTGGGACAAAGATCTATTGACCAAGATTGTGCAGACACCACCATCCCAAAGTCTTTTGAAACGAGGAGCTCAACTTGAGTCGACTTCTGATCTAGAAAAATACAAAGGGAGTGGGATAACTCGATTTTTCATTGCTAAATGGATCACCAAAGTTTGGATCATGAATATAGACGACATGTCATTGATAGATCAAGTAAGAAAAAAAAAAAAACTTTTCAGTGTATTGAGTTGAGTGAATACTTGTATATTTTTGCAGATTAACGTTATGACTCAAATGTCCTCAGTTTTGTCAACCATCGGCTATCATCGTAAATCGGCATGGTTCATGTATGAGACCTTGAACCGGATGACCCCATTACTGATTCAAGGCAGAGCCGCCATGGCAAGTTCTAATCCCAACAAAAAAAGCGCTGAAAAAGGCGACGACGGGATTTTGGAGGTTTTGAAAAGGATTTGTGAAGTGTATGGTATTGGCGGTAAGGCACAATGAAAATTTACATGTTTACATAAAGATAACTCAACATTGGCGGGATAGAGAGCAATGTGCAAGATGGCGGTACTCTGCAAATATTGCAGAGCAAGTTCAACAGCCAACAGGAAAAGACAGATCATGCTGTTAAATCCAACATTGTTGGCTTTGGTTGGGCTGCATTACAAATCGACATATTGCGCGAGTGCATTGTCATTTCTGAGGCTATCCAAGGTACAGTCTACAGTTGAACTCTGGGGCTATGGAAACTAAATAAGAGCTTCACAATTATATAGATCACGCTTCCATGTTGTATTATACCACTGTTTTGTTGAAAAACCTATATCAGCACATATCAAAAGATGAGCAAATTAGGCTTGCTTCTTCAATTCAACGTATTGTCAACATTAGTAAAAGATCAGGCCAAGTTGACAGCAATGTCAATTACTGGGGATTCAATATTGTGAAATCTATCCAACCAATCGCACCTATACCACGAAAAACAATATTTCAGCATCCTTTATTGATTGCCAAGGCATTGGCTGCCTCTAAGGAAGGCCGCGCTAATTCTGGTGATCCATTTATTTACAACCCGTTTGCTAAAAAGAAAGATGACAAGGTGATTTTTACATATATTTTGCAAATGACAACCAACTTACATGACAATACAGCCTCAAATTAACTTGATAAAAGACGAAGTCTGTGAATTCAAAGTGGCTTTAGCTAATCCATTTGGCTTTGATTTGGAACTTAGTAACATTGTACTCAGGTAAATATCAGATATAAAGCAAATATAGCACTTTGCAGCTCTAAACGGAATGCAAATAGCACTTCCGGCATCAAGTTTTCAGCTGTTTCCACGGCAGCAACTATCCCTGCCAACGATACACTTAGTCTCAAATTAGCTGGTACGCCTTTGGAAACCGGATCTTTGATTATTCGTGGCTGCATAATCAAGATTACTGGCTTTGCAGAACAAGAGTTTATGAATGAAAAGCAGGATGTTAAAAAAGTAGAGCAACCAAAGAACAGCAAGGATATCATACAGCAATCAATAGAATCAGAACGCTTCAAATACACGTAAGTCAAGTTCGTCATTATAAAGCTGCAGTGTTTAATCA
The DNA here is from genome assembly GCA_025201805.1 of Parasitella parasitica. Classification (NCBI taxonomy): domain Eukaryota; kingdom Fungi; phylum Mucoromycota; class Mucoromycetes; order Mucorales; family Mucoraceae; genus Parasitella; species Parasitella parasitica. Next base: position 147,110 of record MU619241.1, read on the forward strand.
TTACTTAGTGGGCTTCAGGCATTATCTCAAAGGCCAGATCAGCGTAATTATAACCAATAAACCAAAGCGAACAAGTATTTACATGCAGTTGTTTAATACAGGCCAAACTCCTAGTGAAAAGAAAATCATAGAGAACATACAACAAGAAGGCTTGAACGTAATAGAAGACCAACCTTTACTAAAGATCAAATCAACCTCGTTATTGCATGGCGCGGTCATGTTGTTTGAAGGGGAAATGACGCACATTTCGATCCAAGTCGAAAACATTGGCAACATTCCTGTGGATTTCCTGACGTTATCCTTCACAGACTCTACGACGGTTCACCCTAAGCCTATCAACCCAGAATTACCAACTGAAGAACAATACGAAATTGAACTATATACCAAAGGAACTCCAGTCTTTTCTTGGGAGGGGTCAAAAGCTGATAGCAACCAAATTGGCAAAAAGATTAACCTTCCTCCAGGAGAGAATACCGAGATCGTTGTCAATATATACGGCAAACAAGGATGGTAAGCATCACCAGATTAGTATGAGACGTCGTTAGTAATCTGCAGAATCTAGTACGGGTGGCGCTATTCATGTAGACTACGGCTATTTAGATAGAGCAATTAAAGATCAGTCAGAAAAGACATCAGAAACTACTAGCCAAGACTTGCCCACTACCTTGTATACTAGACAGCTCTACTTGCCCATTATGATAACAGTGTATCAGAACCTGGAACCTTTGAATTGGGATGTGCTGTATCTTCGGGACAATATGTCAGTAACAGAGGCGATGGCAAATGACGCCTGTGCCAAAATAGAAAACCTGGATATCAAGCGTATTGAATCTGCTGAACAGCCGGTTGAGGAATTGCTCGTGCTAACGCAGCGAGCAAATGACAATGACGACAAAAACCCTTACTGTCTGTTGACATTAGATGTTCGAAACACTTGGACCACACCATTCGATATCGAATTTACGGTGGACAATTCGACCGAAAAAAATGATGCCAACATAAACAACTTGCTTAGGTCAGTAGTGACTATACAACCATCATTGACCAAGAGGTAATTTCCAAACAGTTCATGCTTCAGACATACTCAATTTCTGCACTAGAATCGTCTTGCCGCTGAAAAAACTATTCCTGACATCTGAGCAACGATTGCAGCCTATTCCCAGCTTTGATTTAAACAAGCAGTTTGTTATATCTCAGGCACCAAAGATGGCACCAGAGCAAGAACGGGCTCGTTTACAAGTGTTTTGGTACAGAGAACAATTGCTATCACGAGTCAAAGCTAGATGGCAGTGTAGATCGAATGGCCGTAGTGGCACCATCAGTTTACGACCCTCGTTACGTTTAACCGCTCTTCAATTGAATGTGCTTAAAAAGCAAGACATTGAATTTATAGTCGACATGTCAAAGGAAGGCGTAGAAACTACGGGACATCGTCAATTCCGATGCAGAGTCAACTCCTTTGTACATATGAATGTAAAAATTGCCAATAGACAAGGTATTTTCAACTTTGGATTAAATGAATCCGCTCAGACGCTTACTTTTTGATATATTCTAGTTCGACCTGTTAAATTGATATTGCGAATTCAGCCTGTTCAGAGCTATAACGATGGAGCAAAGGAATACGATCTTACAGAAAAGCTTTTGATGCAAGGCGTATCACAGCTGGTACTACCAGAAATACCGCCCAACGGCGAAATTACTCATGAAATTCCTCTGTGCTTTTTGTCGCGTGGTAAATTTGAATTTCTGTATCATGTCGAAGATATTCACACCAGAGAAATGTATTACGACCATGATTGGGCTTTTGTAAATGTATTTGATGAATAAACAGTTTATGTGCGTCATTTTTCTTTATATAGAAGCAAATTTGCTCGCAAGAGCTGACCAAGAGAGAGAGAGAGAGAGAGAGAGAGAGAGAGCGAAATTATAAAGTTGATCATGGCCCTGCCACAATCCCTTCGAATTTGCATGTACGAATATGCTCTTGCCCATCAAAAAGGTACCTATGTAAAAAAAAAAAAAATCAAATACTTGTTGATAAGAGCACACAACTTCAGTTTTACGCTAATTCTGCCAAGTCGTGCTTCGTCCTATTATATTTACACGATTGTCCTCCGTTGGCCTTTCATCGTCATTTTGAAAGGTATTCTCATTATTTCAGTTGTGCCTATGGGGCGTAGAAATATCCCTGAGTTTCGTTCAGCCTAAACAGGAAATGGACATGAGTGCCGTTAATTACTATACCTGCAAACGGGAATTGCATACTTTTTCTTCTTTAATATGGCTTTTAGAGAAACACTTTTAGAGAGATTGCGAGCCCGTGATAAAGCTGCTAATAACTTTCACGATATTATCGTTGCAAGTAAGCCATCCATCGATGTATCTTGTAATAACCGTTTCTCACAAAGAGTGTGCATATGCATTCAGATAATAGGCTCTTGCAACAAACAATAGAGCTCGAGAAAAAGAATAAGGCGATAGAGGCAGCAAGAAATGGTGGTTTCAGTACAGAAACTGCAGGGTAAATTGGCTTAACCCCAGAAGGCAGACCAAGTACTAAGACTTTTACGCTCTAGTTCAACACAGCGAGTTGCTGAACTCGATCGCAGAATACGGGAGCTCAATGAAGAGCGTGCAGATATGTATAAAACTCAAAGCGAAAATGCTCAGCGGCTTGTCAACCTCAATGAGCAATTAAGAACACGAGAAGACAAAGATATAAGGCAGACGGAAGAGTAGGCAGAAATGGTGACAGTAACTATGCAACCCGGATAATAACCTGCCTCATGTAGAATCAAGCATTTGTCAGAGGCGGTTAAAAAACTTTCCGCCAAGTGCGAACTACAAGTGCAACAACTGAGAGAAAAAGACGTTGCGATCCAGGTAGGTAAATTAATCGAAATGTCGTATTGATCTCACACTGTTTGTAGATCCTTCAAGATGAACTAGCAGCATTACAACTTGAGATGGTCACTACCGAGGATAAAATCAAAAAATTAAGAAAAGAAAATGATCAACTACTTGAACGGTGGATGAACAAAATGAACGAGGAAGCTGAGAAAATGAATGAAGCAACCCAGTTCTACGAAACGTACAGTGATGCATTTATAATATTCCACGCATATTAACACGGCTACCCTCTAGGGCTTTGGAGCAAGCCAGAGTTGATGCTGATAGACAAAAACTCAAGCAAGCCAGAAAACGAGGTGTATCGTCTTCAGTAGATATAACAAAATCGATTCACTTCTCTAATATAGTGCTCCCAGAGAAAGCCAGCAGGCGCATCGTAAGTGTACGAATGTCACCAAAGCCAAACAAAACTCTTAAAAGACCTGCTAGAATGTGCATGATGCGGAAATACATTGTATAGCGGCTTCATCAATGGGAACCATGTTTGCTACTGGTGGTGCGGATAAGAAAATTAAGCTGTTTGACGCAAAAACTGGGAATAACACACATTCGTTGAGTGGAGCTTTGCAGACGATTACCTCGATAGCATTCAATTCCACGGATGAACTGCTTTTAGGCTCTTGCACGGACAATGCAACGAGGATTTGGAGCTTAGCTACACACAGACTCAAAGTAGGCTGGGCGCCATAATGCCTTTATGTCTTGATACTAATTTTGCATAAAGCAAACATTGACAGGCCATATAGGCAAAGTCTATGCTGCTAAATTCACTGTAGACTCGAAGAGAATCGTAAGTTGTGTTTGCTGTAAATCATTGTTTGGGTGAGGCCTCTAATGCTGATTCAGATATCTGGAAGTCATGATCGTACCCTCAAAGTGTGGGATGTCCAAACAGGAAACAGTAAGGTGTGGTTTGCAATGTGTTTGCGTGCTTGCTCATATTGTGTTCATTTAGACATTCGAACAATATTTACGTTTTCAAGCTGTAACGATTTATGTTTGATGGATCCTGACGGACAGACAGTTATTAGTGGACATTTGGATAATAATATCAGGCTGTGGGACGCCAGAACAGGTGTGGGGATCAAGGAGCTGACAGGAATACACAGTGGACAAATTACCTCTGTGAGCATGTCACCTGGTAAATTGGAAATACAACATACCAAAGATGCACTATACTTAAGCCTCAAGTGATAGATGGAACAACATTACTCACCAATTCAAGAGACAACACCCTCAAGGCCATAGATGTGCGAATGTATGATATTGTGAGATCATTTCAGTAAGTGATAAAACAATGGCAGGCTACTATCGACTTGACACTCTAGGATAGGGCCGAGACATACCGTAATGGGCTTAATTGGTCACGATCAACATTCAGGTAACCTAATTTTATTAAATCACTCCTCAAGTCGTCGATGGCTTAATATAGTGTCCCTGTAGTCCTGATGGGAAATACGTGGCAGCTGGTTCAGCAGGTGATGAAATGAAGCTTACACATACTATGGCTTCGTCTCTAATACTCTTGACTTTGTAGATGGCTCTCTGCATATCTGGAATACTAAAACAGGCAAACCAGAGCGAGCAATTTTGGAACACAGGTAAAATCAAATGCAATGTAGTATGATCGTGCAATAACGGGGGTTTTATCCAGCTCTGTAATCTGTGGTGTCGCCTGGAATCCCACTGGAGGCTTTTTATATACTGCAGAAAAAAACAAAGCTGTCTGTATATGGGATACATCGACAGCGCCAAAAAGTAATCGGACAAAATAAATCATCTCTTATTTATTGTAAAAAGTAGCTATAATCTTGCGACTGGCCTGTTCTTGACGCACTGAATCAGATCAGAACCAGAAAAATGCGTGCATTGGTAGCCATGCTTCTCCAAGTATCTTTGTATTTCTTGCTTTTTTCCATAAACCATGACACCTTCAATTTTGGCAGAGTTGTTGAGGAAGGCACAGACTAATCCTCTGCCTACATTGTCATCATCAATTGTGAGTTTACTTGAATGAGCCGCGTAGCGATCGAGAAACTGTTGAAGGGTGTCAGCGAGTTCAGCTTGTCGAGACTCTAGATATTTATAAACAGCAGGTCTAGGGATGTCAGAATGTGCCATATAGCAAGACATTTTTGGTTGAAAAAGTGGAGCAATTGAAAGCAAATGAGCATTTTAAGGAGACCTTAAATAAACGTATTTTCCAAAACGAACACACACTCTTTGCATTTCCAAATCTGTCAATGTAAGTTTTTACAGCCGTTCCAACACCAAAGGGCGGATTTTTAAATAAAAGGGCGGATACAGTTGACGAAACTAGGTTGGGCCAATGAAAATAAATTTTGGTCATTTCCAAATTGAGTTGGGACACGATTACAAAAATGGGTCACCAATACGAAAATGGGACAACAAGATGAAAATGGGACATGAGTACGAACATGGAGATAATGTTAGTATCTTTCAGAAGAGTCAGAATTGTTACAGCTTCTTACCTGCAATATCTTTAAGTTGCTGACTCACCGAAGTGAGCAGCAACAACCACATTGGAGGTGGCGGTAGGTCTTTTGAAGACCTGGGGGCGGCCATTTCCACACCAAATTGATGTGGCAATGGTGAGCATGTTCTTCGAGGCCATGGCATCGCGATTCCAGTAA
>MU619241.1:165165-210133 GCA_025201805.1 Parasitella parasitica
AAAAAAGACATTTGGAATCTACAAAAGTGAAATCCTTACATGCGCAGCTTTATTCAAAAATTATTGGAAATACGACTCTCCCAGGTCAAGGTTGGTAAGGGTGTTATTCTTTGTATTGGTCGAAGTAGAAGTAGACAGGGCCCCCTTTGGGAACAACTGAGGGCTGATGGGGATAATTGGGCTCATGGGATCCCTCACAATTTCGCCACTCGCACCTACAGCAGGCACATTCAACGAAGCTGTCAACTTGCGGATAGATGTAGACTTTTTAACTTTGGGTCTGTGTGTATCGACAGCAGCAATATCCACTACAAAAATGAGAACTTTGTCAGCGCCCTACCGTAGAAATGGCCATCTACTGGCAATACTGTACTACTACTACTACTACTACTACTACTACTACTGTACCTTTGAATCGCTTTTCTTCGCATCCATATGCTTTGGGCGTCAGTTCAATGACAGTATGAAGGGGGATTTTTATGTATGGGAGATCCTCATGGCTGTAGTTCATAAAGTAGGCGTAAATACATCTTAGAATGGCTTGGTGGCCAATAATGAGGATATTTTCATGGCGCTCCAGCTCCATAATGACAGGCTCCAGTCTAAGGACAACGTCGCCGTAAGACTCACCCCCTCTATATCTATAATTGAATTTGTCTTCGTCTCGATTTGCAAAATCCTCGGGATATTTTTGCTGTGAAAAATATGGGTAAAAGAATCCAAGCGGCTAGTTTAATCTGCTTCAACATACCTCAATCTCTGTGTATGTCATGCCGTCACATACGCCAGCATCCAGTTCATCCAACGCCTTCCATTGCAGCTTGGGGTAGTCCAGCTTTTCACTCGTTTCGATGGTTCGCTTCATGGTCGAGGTCCACACAGTCAGGTCTTGGTCTCCCAAGTTTGTCTTGATCAAGTCAGGGAGCTTAGCGGCGTACAAACGGCCTCTTTCAGACAGGTTAGAGTCGCCGCCGATCTTACCCATGAGATTGTATTGAGATTCGCCGTGTCTGCTAAAGTAAATCTTTCGAGGCGCAATGTGCAGATTCATCAGATAATACACAATGCGAGACTCCAGATACCCTTGGATTTGGTTGATGATGTTCTGACTGCCCACGTTGATCAGCTTGATATACGTGAGCTCTTGTTCTGTGATTGTCTCGTATTGCTCTTTGTAGTGATCGATACGGGCTCTAAAGTCAACAGCGGCCTCATCAGGGTCCATTTGGACATAGTCAGGGGACGACAGCTTGACGTCTTTAATGTTTGCCAGAATCAGCTCCTCGTCTTGGCAGATCGACTCGATGAACAGCACTTGGATGTCTTCTTTTCCTAGCTTTTCACACAGCCATCGACGTCTGGCCACTGTGCTGTTTGTCGCATCGTAGATGGCAACAATCCCCTGATCGTCCCTGAACCATCTCATCATGTCCTCCAACGCCGCTGCTGCTGCTTCCCTTCTCTGCTGCTCGCCCAATGGGTTGTGCGGATCAAAAAATGTGTGAGGCAGATTTGCGCCGTGCAGCTGACGGCGGTAGTTTCCAACGTTGAACACCTTGGTCTTGATACCCAACCAGGTGAGATATCTGCAAACTGAGGTTTTGACAAAGAGTAAATCGCATGCATTTTTGCCAGTCTTCTGCCAAAACTTACCTTTCTGCGCAATGTAGGTTTTACCTCTGGCAGGCAATCCGACCATCTATACATAGTAGGTCAGTACAAGAGTTTTGAGTATGAAACAATACGGGAAGAACACTATATTTACAACACAGGCAATTTTCAAATCTGAATTTTTTTTTTTGGGGGAGGAAGGGGAGGTATAAGCATGCTATCACAAACACAGGTGCATGTAGCGCAGTCTTCAACTTACTGGAACTCATGGTAAATCGATAAGGACAGAGAAAGATAAAAGGCACATTGGCACAAAAAAAAAATCCTACTATATTTTTATTCTTCCAAAACTGCAAAAAAAAAAAAAAAAAAAAAAAAAAAAAAATGGAATTTTTAAACCAATCAAATGCTACATAATCACTTCGTCTAGAGACGATTCAGCCATGATGTTTTCGTTTTGAGTGCCTAATCTTGGTATACGGACATAGGCATCAGTGCCGTACCCTTCCATGGTTACGATATTAATATCACCTCCCCAATACTCTGCATACACCCGACTCATGGGCAGTCCAATCCCTAATCGCAAGGCCATTTTGTCATGCTCATTCAGCTTGGCTTCTAGCTGATCGACATGCTCCATGTTGCCAAACCGCTTGTAGTTTCCATACGTCCACAGGTCCTTGCACTCTTGTTTGCTCATTCCACCGCCCTGATCTGATATGCGGAACAGCACATCCTGCTCGTTTGAACACAACGTCACTTTGATTTCTTTGGGTATCGCTGTTGCTGAGTAAGGCTGTGTCGCATGTCGAAACGCATTTGATAGTAACTGGAATATAATGTACTCTACATGGTCAGACACATAGGTGAACTCTGTGTCTGTGCCATTCAGCTGTAATTTAGGCAGTAACACCTTTGGCTCTAAAGGGTCCTGTTGCTGTTGTGAATGAGCCGCATGCGCCTGCACCAAATGTATGCACTTGGTCAACACATTATGGGAGGAACACAAGTTGAATATCGATTTTTTCCTTTTTGATAGGACGAGATGGTGCTCGGTGAGGACGCGTCTTGATATGCGAGATCTCAGCGTAGCGTTCATAAAGTGATCCAGCCTATCCATTGACATGATGCCCTCATGCTGCTGCTCGCACTCGTTGATACCCTTTGCCAGCTGAGGAATAATCACCAAATGCGCATCCAGCGACTCTTCCAAAATGTCACAGAATGCTTCATTCTCCTCCCTTGTCTTTATCAAAGGCACCTTGCGGATGCGCTCGAACGCTTGCCAGTAGAGTTCATAGACGTTTTCGATGTGCGGATTTGTGCCCAAAATATACGGCAGCTTTTGAAATTCTCGGATACGATGTGCAATACGAATGGGCAGTTCTGTGCGGACATAGTTGGCTGATTTCAGCAGACGCTCTGTATTGCAGTGTCGCTCATAAAATATCAGCTGCCGTAAGGTGAGGGGAGTCGGGCTTTGTGAGTAGTATGTGTCCAAGGTCTTGTTCATGTAGAAATGCTGCCCATGCGACGACGCTGATGCTGTGGTGGCAGAAGTGCTGGCAGAAGCGCTGGCAGCAGCAATGGTGGTTGACGACGGCTGTTGCGGTGAAATGCTGGCAGCCACGGTGGACAGCCTCCTCTTGGAGCAAGATTTCAATAGACTCATTTAGTGCAGTTTATCAAGAAGAAAGAGGACACAGCTTTGGGCAACTGTATTTAACAAGCTTTGGTGCGGTCACATTCGCATTCTGTACGACTCCTTGAGATGTACAAAACAGCCCTCCATGGTCCCCGTTACTATTATGCTTTTTAATTGAATCAAGCAAGAGCGAGTCGAGGGTGTCCTGTGCGCATGACAATGCACCTTGGCACAAATACTTGTAAACAAAATTTAAATGTAATATCGCCTAGACCTAACTCATGCAGAACGGGAAGAAGAACAAAAGAAAAAGAAAAAAAAAAGGTATATGGACAAACTGCTCTTTTGCGGGCTACATGTGTTGTATCTAGCAACAGTAAGGAATAGCACCATCTTCTGTTAGCATGCCATCAATCTAGGCCCTTTGAAATAAAACATTATGCCGAGCATTCCCTTTTGGAAATCATGTGAAAGAGAGAGAAAAAAAAAAAAAAAAAGTGGGTTTATTTTGTTTATGATACGATTAGGCAGGTGATATACTGATATATTTGTGATATTTTACAATGGGAAAGGTGGTACTGCTATTATAAGGAGACCATCTCTTGGCCTTTAGGCATGGGACAATGAGAGAAAAGTCTTTTTGAGTGGTTGATAAGCTGGAGGAGGCGGGCCGGATAGCTTGAAGGTCTCCTCTTGGCCCATCTTGTTGGTGACGGATTCGGCATCGCTGACATTCTTGTAAGAGTACTGGTCATTGAAACTTCTCTGCTCCGTCTCTATGCGATACTGGCGGCCCATTTTCTTGATTTTACCAGTGTAGATGCACATGATCAGAATGGCTATCAATGGGAGATACACAAGCAAGGACTCTAGCACGATCCAGAGTGTGATAGGAATTGCCATGGGATCGTCGTGGAAGCAGTAAATCCAGGAAAGCACTGCCATGCCAACGATGCAGATCGAGAATAAGATGGGCGTAATCTGTATGAAAAGCAAATCGTCTCGGTTACGACGAATCAATCGCACATGGTTTGTCGATTTGCTGTAGACCATAATGACAATTGTATTGAAACACACCACTGCCAGCATCAGGGTGACACATACCGCTGAGCCGATTTTCTTTGGCAGGCTAGACGAGGCAGCACCCAGCAAAATGACAGAGCAGATGGCCAACAGTGTGTATACAGCTAACGCCACTAGGCTGGTATAGTAGGTCCATGGCCTCACCCTCTTTTTGCTGGCAACAGGGTGTCGCTTTTCAGGGTCGCGCAGATAGAGACTTCCCCAATGATCCCGACTCTGGATTGCAGTAGTGATGTGGCGGATAAAGATCAATTGGGCTTCCATGATCCCAAGGAACACCAGCACAGACGCAGCAGGCAGCAAGCTCAGTGCAAAGCTCTTGCTCGCCCAATCCACAGACGTATTTGCTGCACCGTATCGAGCAGCCAACAAATAAATATTTCCAACCGTCATCAACATGCCAAATATTGCAAACGGTATCAGCAGAATGTTGTTTCGACATCTGTATGACAGAATGATGGAAAAGAACAGAAATAAAGCAGTGTAAACACACCAGGCGTTTTCTTGTGCACTAAGCATGGCTGTAGTTTTGATGGAGAAAACAGGAAAAAAGGATTGCGAGTAAAGGTCGAAATACAACACTCTTTATATAAGGAAGCCATCTTTGATTTAGTGTTAGTCAGAATAACATTTAGCCTTTATATAGAACAGTTCTTGAACACAGGCCAAGCCGCAAATTTGCCTTATTGGGCTGTTGCTAAAAATACAAACATAAACCTTGATTTAAGCACCAAATGCACTCATGTTGTAAGCCAAGAAACGCTAGCAAGAATCATACATCCTGTGCGAATGTTAGAAAGATAGCCTTTTTCAAGTTGCATTCTTCAAATCTCTGTTCTTCTGTCGATAGTGAACAGCCCCCCCCCCTCATTAGCAGCAAAATCCATGAGGTAGCTATTGTCATTTTATATTTGGTGCTACCATCAAATCAACATTTATCAAAAGTATCCATGAAATCTTTTATTTACATAATCAACCAACTTTAAACAGTTGTATAGATTACACCGATTGGCGGTTCAAAGGGCACAGTCGTCTGTGACAAGAGGCATGTATAAACAACTCTATGCCCGTACTCTGTGCCTGAGGAGTGTGCTTGCAAGATGTAGCAATTGCATTGACAAATAGCTACTGCTTGGAGCTTTCAATTGCTGATGCGACGTAATTGCAGGTTATCGCATAATCCGCATAGTATGTCAAGTGGAGTTGCTCGCTTCATCTTGACTGGAAGAAATTTGTTACAAAAAGTTGATTGTGGTCTGAAAGTCGAAAAGACAGAAAACTGGTCTGCAAACCGTATTTTATCACCTACACGTATGAACTTTGTTATTGTGGCAGTCCAATACTTCTGAAATACTCTATTAGTATACGCCAAAGCATATATCAAACTGTGTTACATATATGTCTAAAGGCCAATCATACACGTTCAATGACCATAGTAGAAGCTCTTCCACCGCCATTGCAAGTAGCGGCAGCACCATACTTGGCCTCCTTGCGCTCCAATATAAAAGTTAACCTGGCAATGGTTCTGGCATCAGAGCAACCCAGTGGATGGTCCATGGCAACCGCATCCACCCCCCCACCCCTCCCTCCCGAATATTGACACTATCCTTGTCCAATTTCAAAATCTTGCAATTGGCACAGGCAACAACCGATAATGCTTCGTTGATTTCATAGTACGCAATGTCCTCAGGCGTTAAGCCGGTATGTTTGATGGCCTTGGGTAAAGCGAGCGCTGGAGATGTCGAGAAGCGCCCGAAGACTTGAGCTGCATCGCCCCCACCCCCTTTGCCTTGGGCAACAGGGATAACCCATATTTTTCCGCAGCCTCCCTGGAACAGAGTATGATAGCAGTAGCACCGTCGCTCAAGGGAGAAGAATTGGGAGCTGTTATCGTAACTTCTTTGGCCGTTACAAAAGCAGGGCGCACTAAACGCAGCTTAACCATCTCATCGCCTTGCTCGACGACACGATCGGGTTTGCCACGACCACCACTGACAATGACAGGAACAATCTCATCCTTGTAAAGGCCAGATGCGTGAGCAGCTTGGGCACGTTTGTAGAACTCTATAGTCTAATAGTCCTGCTGTTCACGGGCGATACCGTATTCAGTGACACATTCTTCAGCAGCGACGCTCGTCAGGTAATCATTGTAACTGTCATACAAACCGTCTCTGACAACACCATCCACCATCTCGGTATCACCATAAACGCTACATGGGGGAGATAATGGGGGTGTATTGGTCATGGATTTCATACCACCAACAATAACGACATCTGCGTTACCAAGCATAATTGTTTGTGTAGCAATGATGACAGCTATAGTGTATGCAATTTGGCTCAGCACTTTTTTCTGCGTGTTTTATGTTCATAGCAGACTTGAGTCTTGGCAATAGACTTCACCTTTTATGGCAGAAGCGCACACCTTATTGACAGTTGTGGCAATAGTGGTATCTTTAAGTCCTGCACCAAGAGCGGCAGCACGAGCAGGGGTTCTGATCGAGGTTAGCAGGTAAAAACACAACCAAACACGACTTGTTCCATTGCATCCACAGAAACAGCAGCTTTCTTAAAGACAGCTATGATACCGTATTTAGTAATATAAGCATATGCATATACTCATCGTTACCTTCCACAGCAATAGAGCCAAGTTTGCTAGCTTGAAGAGAAGCCAAGGAGCCATTGAAGCCTCCGATAGGAGTGCGGCTAACGGGCAATAACACACAATGTTGATAAAACCCTGATTTGTTGGCTGGAAGATCGTTTGTGTCACATACCATGGGCAGCCATTTTTCATACTGCATTACACCTTGTTATGCTTGAATGAAATAAAAGAAAGCTATTTGTAGTGACGCGTGTATTTTTATACTAGATTCATGTTTGAAATGTCTTTGTTTGATTCAATCTCATGTGTAGAGAATGTGGCAATTGGTTGATACATTGGGGAAATTGAAATAATAGTGTAATGATGAATCAAACTGCTTCAGGACACTGATTCATCGTGAAAATAAAAATGTTATCGTATGAAAAACATACTATATATCATATAATTTACAACCAAAATGTCTCTAATGATGCAGACTCCATAGGAAATATCCTTCAAGTGTCTCGTTCAGGTGAATTCATTTCTTACTGTGACTAGTCGCAATGGTTGCGGTACAGTTCATTTGCGTATAAATTATTGGGTACAGTCGACGCGGAAACGTCTTTCCTCTAACAATTCAACACTAATGGCAAAAGAGGAGAGCAGCAGGATTAATTTCGAAAAGGACGAAAAAGTGCTATGCTATCATGGGCCTTTTATATACGAAGCCAAGGTATTTTACAATGCATTTAATGTCTAGTTTGGCACATAAACGTAGTACATAGATCTTGAAAAGAGAAAAGAAGGAAGAGGAAGGCGAAGAGCCACAAGAATCATACCAATATTTTGTACACTACAAAGGCTGGAAACAAACGTTAGTGCAGTGTAGAGCGAATTTCTATGGTAACTAAACAGCAGAGTATAGATGGGATGAATGGATAACAGAAGACCGTGTCTTGAAGTTCACCGAAAGCAATTTACAAAAGCAAAAGCAGCTGAAAGAGATAAATTCCAAACGAAAGCCCTCACGACCAGCTAGCACATCGGCATTGCATGATGCGTCTGAATTAAGAAGCAGAAAACGAAACCGTGATTCAAGCATAGACAAAGCAAGACTAGTGAGTATTCTTGGTGTATATAATTGCGTTACTTACTTACTTGTACATACCACACAGGAAGAAGAAACAAAAAAGCCAGATTTCAAATTAGCGATACCGGATTCATTGAAAGGATTGCTAGTGGATGATTGGGAGCATGTAACAAAAAATAGACAAGTATGTCAAAAGTGTCGACAGATGATAGTCGTACTAATGCAAGGCTATTAGATCCATGAGCTACCAAGAGAGTTCACAGTGGACAAAATTTTAAACGACTTTAAAGAATCCAGATCAGATAAGGGAGAGGTTCTAGATGAATACATTAGAGGTATTCAGCTTTATTTCAACAAGACATTGCATACACAGCTGTTATATCGATCTGAACACGAACAGTACGATCAGCTATTTGATGGCAACTCAGATCAACAAAACGAGCCTTCCAGCATGTATGGTGCAGAGCATTTGTTGCGTCTATTTGTGGAAATGCCTGGTTTGGTGGTTGAAACCTACATGGATGCAGAAACATTACTCGAAATAAAAGAGAAACTAGAAGCTACACTAAGGTAAACGAAAGCATCTATGGAAAGAAAGTATGGGAAAGTGATCATTGCTAATAATAAGCGCAGATTTATCCAGGATCATGAAAGAGATTACTTTGGGACTGATGATCAATATTCACATGCAAAATAAACACAACATCTACGTGCGGTGCAATGTCTTGGAAACGTTCACGCAAACAACCGCAGTTCATTCATGCCGTTTTAGCTTATTTTGTCTTTTTCTCGAATGTTAAAAGGCGACAATCAATCTTTAAAAGACATCTTACGAAACGATACATTCGATTGAAAGGAGTTTTCAAGAGTCTATAATTATCAAAGCATTTTTATCACTTGAGGAAGCTTATTAAACCGAAAGGAATAATCTCCTGGGTCGACGATATTCTCTCGAAACTAGATCGTGCAAGTATTATAAATCTCTAATAATCTGCTAAATCTATTCAGATGATGAAAACTGATGAGAGAACAAAAAACTTTGGAGCTTGTTGATGAAAAGATACTAGCCCACTCATGAAATTTCATAATATCTAAAGAAAAAACGCACATTTATATGATCAACAATGTGCAATAATGGTGTATTCCTGCCAATGTTAAGCAGTGTGGGAAAGGCTATTTGTATGATGGGAATTCGATTCTCAAAATTACTGATTGCAAAAGGGCAGCTTCGATGAAAGAAACAGCCCTAATAACCGGCGACAAGAGAGCTCTTGTCGCAATGTTAGAAACAAAAGTCAATGCCTTTTGTAATAGACATACCATTTGTTTCCACCTGTCAGAGAAAAGTCGACTTTGCTATCCTCCCCATCATCATCATAAATGAAGCTAGTGTCATGTCTCTACATACTGTAGGTTCTCTACGAACTTTTAATTAGTTAATTGACAAATCCCTTCCTATGCTAGACATCGCCATATTATGAACGAGATTCCAGGACTTGTGAAAATGGTGAATCATGAGGAAGAATTCAAGTTGAAACATGTTTTCCCTTTGCTGGAACTTGTGTTTCATGTCATGACCGTTCGCTGGCATTGCTCCTTGATGTATTTTTACTTGATCCATGACTTCAAATATCGCGTATTAGATAATACTGATACAAGCCTGTTTGCTACGATTAGAGCTCACTTCTTGATGACGAGATAAGAATAGCAGAACTGACAAAAAATTCCTATATCAAAGAATGGCTACAGCTAAACTTGTCAACGAGTCTGTTACTTTTGGGATTATTATTAAAGGCAAGTAGAGTGTATCATTTCTCGACTCTTTTGCTAAACATTGCGATTTGGCGATCATCTGAGTCTCCACAAGCATGAGTTTGATAGCGGCTAGACCAAAAACTCTGCAATACAACATTACTAACGATGGCGCACACCTTTCCTTACATGAATCCTATCTTGGGGCCACTATTTGCATTCAAGGTTTTTATTAATGATGTTTGTAGTTACTCAAAGTTGGGGATAATTGGTGTCACCTTGACAGTTCTGATCCTTCATGTAAGCTTTATTACTACAATCTCTCCCTTCTCTTTTTCATCCATTATTTTATATTTTCAAGGAACTACCAACATTACTATTATTTACAATTTGGTCAAACCAACCTTGTATTAATTTGATTTTAAAGCTAACATTCAAATAAACAGCTGTTTCTATTAAATACAAAAGCTACATTTAGCAGCCTCACAAATTAATGATAATGATCACAAAGGTTTTAGTTTACCGTTCTTTTCTCCTTCCTTTTTTTTTTTTTTAGGAATTGATCAAAACTGCTCTTATCACAGAGGATAAGCTGCTGAAGCCTTACCTGTCTGACGGAACTAAACATATGAAGCTTACTACTTTATATTTGCTATAGTTTTTCATCATGTCGTTTGGACACATTATTCTTTCATGGATCAAGATATTTCAAAAATGACAACTATTCGCCATATCAGGCAATGCTGCAATGGTAGCGATTTGAGAGTCAAATAAGATGGCTGAAATGTTGACAGACTTCATTTCAAATATATCCTTTGAGATCATTGTACATTTGTTTTTTTTTTTTTATGTGAAACGTTGTAGTATGTGTACTATAAGTGCCACTCGGTGTGATTGCAAAACGATGTGAAAAGGATGTAATTATTATTTTAAATAATATGTAATTGGGGCTGTATCATGTGTGAACCAAGGCAACGAATGTAAAAAGGGTAAGGGTAAGGGTAAGGGTAATGTAAAAAGGGTTAGGGTTAGGGTTAAGGCTAGGTTACAGTAAAACTCTTGAATTGAAATTGTCTCTACGCTACTATGAGCCAATGGTTGACATGTACTTTGATGCGGTTCCACCAATGCTACTTGTATCTCGGAACTGTTTTCCAATGTTGTCGTCGTGTTCCAGCTGCTTTTCCTCTAATAGCCAATCCAGCAGCTGCGTATGATGCTTAAGATAGTTCACAATCACTTTCAAGAGTATTAGGAACCCAATAATGTAGTGTAAAGCCATGATTTATAACAATGGGGAAGGTGAAGAAAGAGAGAGAGAGAGAGGAAAAGAAAAGAAGTGCAAATCAGGAGATTCTCAAACATATGATTGTGATATATAAACTTACCTCCACATGCAATATAAACAAAAGCTGTTGAAAATTACTTGCAAGCAAAGCTTATACATAGCAATCATCAATATGGTTTAGCCGCATGAAATGGAGTTTGAAGCGTTTTGCTATAATAATTGCACACACTCGCGCCCCAGCAGGAGAATTTGCATTTTTTTCTCTATTGCAGTTATAATGGTTTCTCCCACTAGAGAAGAGACAACCCCTCTGCTGTCGAGAATAGTGGACACACCAGCTGTGCCTCAACAGAAAAACACTACCAAGCTCATTTATTCCTACGTATTTGGCTTCATGCTGCTGCTGGTCGCCTTTATCTACAATGTTCGAAACACACTACCTACGCCGCTGTCTGACGTCCAAGCTCGTGAACTGCACGATTTTCCAGGCATCCATTGCTACAATGAGTATCTGTCTCATTTCAACCAGCCCCATTCCGCAAATCAAAAGAACAATCAAGCCATTAAAGATTGGATTGTTCAGGTGGCTCACGAGTTCAAGCTGGAGGCCACTGAAAACGGGATTGCCATGGAGATTATTGCTGACGATCCTACGGATTTGGTGTCGAAACGAAACAAGTTTAGCACTGGTAAGCTGGGCTATGAACAATGTCTATTTGCAATGATTTAAAGCTCTGTTGTCTAGATGAGTACTGGATGGTTGAATCAAGAAATGTCATTGTTAGATTAGTGGGTAAATCAAACAACACAGACGAGTCTTTTCTTGTAAATGCGCATTATGGCAAGTGTTTGTTAGCATGTATGTCATATGTCATAATGACTGTGTGTCTTTAGATAGCGTATCTACTAGCCATGGCGTCACTGATAACGGCATGGGAACAGCTGTTGCTATCGAATTGCTCCGTTATTTTGTACAGCATCCGCCTCAGCACACTGTCATTTTCCTCTTCAACAATTTCGAAGAAGGTGGTCTCATCGGTGCTGATGCATTTGTCCACCATCCGTGGTTCCCCAGCATCAAGCTTTTTGTCAACCTAGAAGGCACAGGTGCTGGTGGCCGTGCACTGCTCTTCCGAAGCAACACGTTGGCAGCTGTCCACGGTTTGGCCTCGTCGGGCGCCCATCTGTTGCATGCCTCTCCACTAGGCAACGATCTGCTCCAAGCGAAACTACTCAAAAGTGATACAGACTACACCACATTCACAAAACATGGAGTGCCAGGCCTTGATATTGCGTTTTACTACCCTCGATCTCACTACCACACCCAGAGAGATGATTTGGCCCACACAACTCCCCAGTCTCTTCAGCATATGGGACAAATGGCGCTGGGATCAGTCTTGAGCATCGATGGCAGCGACACCATTCTGGAGCAAGCAGGTGCCCCTGAACCTGTCATTTATTACGACATTCTGGGACGTGTCATGCTGGTGTATAGCTTCTTTACATGTCAGTTGATCAACATCTTGAGCCTGATCTTTGTGCCACTTGGTCTATTCACCTGGTTCTGGTTCTCCACAACAGCCAACATTCACGACAAAAAGACCCTCTTAAAGCACAATCTTGTGCTCATTGGCAAGGGCTTTATTGCCGCTGTGGTGGCCTTGGCGTTTATGGTACTTTTCACTGGCTTCTTTGCCTGGGTTATGATTTTAATTAATCCTTCAGTCACCTATGGTGGCATCAATGTTGTGGTGCTTTATTTGGCAGTGGCTGCATTTTTGGGCCTGGTGGCATCTCAATGGGTCATGGCTCGCTTTTCAAGGTCATTTGCAAGCAATTTGGCCAATATGCAAGTTGGGTTCTATGGGCTGACTGGATTTTGGTGGCTGCTGCTTGTCTTTGCAACCTATCTAGGCTCGCAAAAAGTCGCCGCTGTTTATTTTACCGTGTATTTCTTGATCAGCAGCACTTTGGCTACCTTACTTTTGGTAGGCACTCCCCCCAAGGAGATTGAAGGTGGAAGCGAAATAGCGGCTGGAGTGAGCCGTTTCTGGTCGATTGCTTTCATGCTTCAAGTTTTGATGCCGCTTATCTTGATGACAGAGTTTTTGCTGCTTGGCATGGATTCCATGCGACACACTACAGCAGACGGCACGCCTGAGGGAGCCAGTAAGTGCAAATGTCTATAGGTGTGATTATGGTAAATGTTTTTAAATGTGTTTTGTAGTCTATGTTTTACTTGCTACTCCCATCATTTTGATTGTTCTTCATCTGCTACCTTGGGTGCACGCTGCTGGCCAACTTCAAAAGACAACCTGTTGCACTGCGCTTGTATTTGTTGTGCTCTTTATTGCTTGTTTATTGTCGTCTCCTTTCAACGGTGACTCATCGCCTAACCGTATTGTGTTTAATCAAGAGTACAATGCCTCAGATGCTCTGTCTACGGTGGCCCTCATCACTGGCTCTTCCTTTGGTATCTTGCAAAGAACATTAAAGAAAGCGCTGCCTTCGTCCGAGTACGAAACCATGGTATGCGAGTCCTATTTGACTTACCAGACTCGCTGCACGTATCAAACTGCGTTGACGCCAGTGTACGCCAGAAATCCCAAGAAAGAAATCAATGTAAACCACAGGCCAGCCAGCTGTGATGCCAAAACATGTCGCCTCAACATAACAACTACCGCCGAAAACAGTTTGCTATGTCAGTTGCAGTTTAGCAATGCCAATATTAATGGCTTGCAAGCATGGATCAATGGAAACCATGTTGAAGCAGCTCAAAATGAGCACATTCATGCTCTGACTACGTACTCTAAAAGGCAAGCAAGCACTGTGCATTGGGAGCTTTTGTACGATACTGATCAAGCCGAAGCCTTGGGCGAAGCTCAATTCAGCTGCATTTACGACGACTGGACAGAGGGCGAAATACCTGCCTTTACTACGCTCCGAGATAACTTGCCTTACAATGCCCTTCTGACCATTAAGGGAGGAGTAGGTCTTGCCAAGGTTCATTACTCCCCATCCATCCCATTGAATTAAAAAGTTTCGACAACCGTTTATTTTAACACTATATTTACTTTTTTGATTTTTCCAACTGTTCTTGCTTCCACAGAGCTTGAAGAGGCTGGAAAGCCTTACCAGGCTGATCTCTTAAATAAAACAATTTGGCTCTTCTAAACTTGATCTCATTGGGCTTCTGCATAACTTTGATGCTCTTTAATAACGGCGAGTATAGGGAATATCGCAGCTCGACACCAACACGCATGACAATATTGCGAAGCGTAAAGTTTGTGTCAATTCCCTTTCTACGAATAGCGATGCAGACGCCCATAAAAGTGGACGAAGTGGTTTCTCCAGGACCATTCAATGTCTCCACAAGAACAATGGATCCAGGCTTGACGCCCTGAGGATTGGTGCGACTGAATAGCTCACGGCGGCCGTCCAGATTGGATTTCTCAATTTGTTGCTGTGTAATTTGTTCCATGACATTGATTTTGGGTGCTTTTGCAGCTGCTGCAGTGGTCGTGTAATTGTCTAAACAATCGTGTTGGCTGAAATCTTAAATTGCAACAAAAATGAACTTACATTTGGATGCGACATTGATGCAAGGGCGCAAGGTTTTTGCTGATATTCTAGTTGCTGCAGCTTTGAGTGCGTTCATATCCAGATGGCTTCAAGTGAAAAATGTCAAATTATGGAAAGAAACCCCCCCGGTACACAGGTCGAGTAAGGTGCAGAAGCTTTCTTTTATTTGAGGGGTGTTGATTGTTTAGGCATCTCCCCGGTCACAAGCAGTCAGCTTCGTTGCTACCGTAATACCGTTACAGTAGTAACAAGCCTATATAGTAAAACCAGCACAAGCAATACCGGCAAACGATGTACAGTATCCCACTACTTGATGCTCTTTCATTACAACGAGAGAAATCTGGCTGTGGAAAACGAACCCCATGCACTGAAGGGATAGCAGAATTGGTGGACATAAAAAGATCAAAAAATTAGAATCTCACACTGGCGGTGCTCGATGTAAAAGCATTAAATAGAAAGTTACGAAATATGTGTGTATGTCATATTCAAAAATTTTAATTTAGTAATACATGTTCAAAATACAGGAACGTGTGTAGCTTAACCCAAACTCCAAGTGGTACTGAGCCAATCGAAGGTAGTAAACGATTTATCACTATTGCACACAGGGAAAGGGTGTTTATCGCTTGGCTTTGGCATGGAAATTGAAGTCTTGTCCTCACCAGAGTAGAAAGAGGCCATTTTGCCATAGCCCTGGATGCTGATGACACGATACTGAGTCTCACCAAGCAACCAATTCTCCATATAAGCACTGTTGACGCCTGGCGTCATTCTTTGTAAATTTACCTCCTTGTGCACTTCGACATCAATGTATTTAGCAATCTGGTCTGGTTCGATATGCTCGATGGGCAAGCCAGTGATAACCATGCTAGAAATGTCGACGATATCCCCTCCGATATAGGTCTTTGCCAACTCACGGTTTGTGTTGAGAGCAACAAATTCATCGCGCAAATGAGCCGAGTCAGTGACCAAGAAAAAGACAATGTGCTTGTGATGGTCTTTCTTCTTGAAGCTAGCAAGTTCACTTGCACATTTCAAAAAGTGGCCCCATTTCTCCAAGCCGTTGACATCATACTGAGGGTTTGCAAGGGCATTATCGTCAGTTCGCACTTGGATGCCAATACTCAACACGCTTTCCATTTCAAACAATCTCTTGTAAGCGTTCAAGAATCGTCTGGATCCAATTGTAGGACGGAAGAGAAAGTTGGTGATGCATTTAAAGGCGTTTTCCTTGGTGAGGCCCATTTGATTCAGCGTGCGTCTGTATTTTTCGTGTATGTTGAAAGTGCGAATAATGTAACCACGGTTCGATCTGACCTCGATATACTATTACAACGGGTTATCAGGACACATGTTCGCTTTTGTCACTCGTTTGTGCAATACTTTACAGTGCCGTTCCATAGCTGCTTCAGATCGGTGTTTCCGCCATCTGGAAACATGGTGCTTGTGAGATTCTTGAGTTTCTTGTTCAGAGTGTCTACTTTTTGGTATCCCAATAAAGGATTAGTGTTATCTGTAAACAAGGCTTCCATCTCTTCGGGATCGTGCGACCAATCAACATGCGGACGCTCCCAGATTGCCTCCAACGGCAAAGGATTCATAGGAGCCCAATTCAGCAAGTAAGCTCGGTCCGTCAACAAAGCATAGAAAAAGGTGGATATCATACCTTAATTAAGCAATATAAATAAAGGAAGAAGGGTAAAGGGAGTCGCTACTTACCGCCCATTCTGTCAGCTAGGCCTCCACATCCACGGTTGCTGTTCTTTGGCACTTCTTTGCAAAGATAAGACACGAACTTTGGTCTGTTGTCAACGTCAATATCATTGGGAAAGATGCCTTCTTTGTATTGCTCCAAATACGTCATGTCCTTCTTGTGTAAATTTGTGTAGCGGTCTTGCCAATTACCACACTCGCCGTTTTCGTTGTAGCGCCATTCGTCTGAAAATGCACCAGTCTCGGCATCATAAAGTTGGCAATATTCTTGATATTCTTCGTTGGAGGCAAAGCCGACAGCTCTCACTAATGAATGATGAGGTGTAGGGGGTGTATATGTACCGTCAGGACTTGTGGGCATTTTAATGATGGCTGGTAAATGGCAACGCTGAACTTGTTCCTGCTGGTGATCAGTCTTTTGTTTATTTGTACCTTGCTGGGCGTTATTTTCGGTGTACGTATAATCTGGGCAATGTCAGCGACCCAAACATGTGCGCTTGCGCAAGATGAATACTTACTTGAATAGAATATCGAGTTGACTGCCATCACAATGATGGCAAGTAAGCTAACCATCGTCAAAGCTTTGGCTAATCTATACTTGAATAATAGGCTTCCTTTCAGCTCGTTTTGGGGTTGGAGTCGATGATAAGCAACATCACTTGCCATTTTATTTGTCTGTGTGTGTGTGTATAGAGAAAAGCTAAAGAAAATAAAAGAAGAAAAAGGAGAAGATAGTAGTGCTATAAATATAAAGTGATTTGCGTTTGAAAATAGAATTCTTGGGGAAATTTAAGTTTGAGCAAGAAATTTTTACTGTAAATCGAATTACACTTTTTTTTTTTTTTTTTTTTTTTTTTTTTTTTTTTTTTTTTTTTTTTTTTATTTTTTAATACAGTGCTTTAACTCTTAATTAAAATGAAATAGGGCTACCTGTCCAGATATTTAAAGTTTATTTGATTAGTTTTTTGATAACTTGGCAAAGCTATTTATCATGTGCCGTTCCTAACACAATATTGAGGTTACCTCCCGATATTAAATCTACAAATTATGATTTAAAGTTTTATCCTATCCCCTTTTGAGGTAGGCTCCCACCATTTGTCTTGTTTATGACAATATGCACCGCATGCCAGGTTCAGGCTTTTCAATCGTGAACGATTTAGAAATAACATTGATGAGGGGTGCCGGTGCTATCCAAAATTATTTAAGATGCTTACTTCAACTACTTGCAAATACATGTAGATGTAGATATGTGGATGTACTTTTATATCATATCATAGCCCAAGCAGGCCCAAGCAGGAAGCACAGATCATTATTTCCTATTTCAAACAACATTATATAAAGCATAAAGACAATTCTACTATCTTTTCATCACACATAGCATAAGCAACAGTTACTTTGAAAAAAAAACATTTCATCCTATTCAAAACATCGGGAATTCCTTGTCATATAATTAGTTTGAGATAATACTTCGATTTCTTCTCACTACAGTTACAGATGATTTGGAAAGCAATTGCCATCTCTGAATGGCATGTCCAAACGCAACGAATGCTTAGAGCAAAATGTATCTGATACTAACGCTGTTGAAAATTTTACACGGGCTGTATCTATAAAAACGCATTGTTTCTAAAGAAACTGTACTCTTCATTAAAGGTAATGAACGATTAAAATTGCTGTTGTGTTGTGAAGATCTACAACTCTTTATGAATGACTGGAAACACATGCTGTGGGATAAACGGGACGGCATCGAAGTGATGGCGCCAATGGGCTCGCCAGACTTGGTAGACCACTACAGAAAAGAAGTCTATGATGGAGATAGTAGGAATGACAGGGCGGAAAAGATATTCATATCACCATAATTGTACCGTATAAGGATAACAGAACATGAAATTTTATTGATATATGTGTTATGCAATGCTTGATAAGCCGACAACATTACAAGATGATGGTAGTGGTCGTAAATTTTGGAAGCAATTAGTATATTATCCGATACAGGCACTTCAACTCGGGCTCTCATTAGTTAAATCTATAGTATTGTCGGATCCATTGGTTGGTGATCTGTCTGGCTTATTGCTATCGAGAGGCGTAGTCGGTCCTGAGGATTTACTTTGTCCAAGTTCACCACTATTACATAAACTCTCCTCCGTTTTTACGTTGTTTGTATAATGACCGTTATCTGGAAGAGCACTTTCTTGAAGTATTTGCGCATTTTTGCTTGTCCAACCCAAGCCATAACGAGCCTCAAAGGTCTGACGATTGACAAAATCAACCCTGTCTTGCACCATTCTTCTGAGTTCATGAATCATTTCAAGAGCAAACTGCTCCAAGTCTCCAGGAGAGTTGATGTGAGAATACCCTCGTTTGAGTCTGTTTGTATTAACCATAACGCTGCTGATCAATGCGAGATTATCTAGTTTGAGGCCCCAATCACCAATAGCTTCACAGACATAAGCATTACTATCAGGGAACCTTTTATTTTGTCTGGCAGGAAGGCTTTGATTATGTATGTCATTCTTTATTTCTCTATGTAGCATTGGCATGTTAACTTCGCTCAGCTTTCCAGGAGTCAAGATGATAAATCGACGAAGATTATCCAAATAGCTTATTACTTCCGCAATAGAAAACCATTTAATAGTAGTCAAAGAGCTCAACGCTTGTTCTTCCCAATTTGAATACATGTTCATTTGTTGATCAAGAAAAAGAAAGAAAGAACAGCTGCAGCTCCTTTAAATAAATGGAATTAGGTTCACTTGCAACAACTTCTCATGGCCCTTTCTGTTGTTGTCATCGATTTTAATTTCCAGCTATTATGTAGCAAGAGGCTCGACTACGTATGCTTCATAAACATTTCGCAGAAGAAAATGCTTTATAAAGCTCCAAATATTTCAAAATTTTCTATTTAGACAACTTTTTTGCTCAAAGATAAAGCATATAGTCTCATTATTGAGCCATCAGTATCATTATAGGCAACAATAAATAGTAATTCCTAATTTTTCATTTGAGGTATAGCAAAATCAATTTAATTTAACAATTGAAGTAAAAAAAAAAAATATCTCCAAAAAACCTCTAATTTGTGCCAGAACAAACCTACTGATCGATAGCAATTGTTTAATGTGATTTTACTGTATAATAATGGTCAATATCTACCATAAAATGGCATTTAAAGGCTACTTTTGGTGTTACTTTCGCTCAAGAAGGTCAAAGCCATATCAATACCTTGGAAGACTCTTTATTTATTTCAGAGAAATGAACGGGTTACAATCATCTAATAGAGTAAATTTTTTGCATATTTTCGAACATCAGGGTCCTCAATAAATCTTCCTATTGAATCAGCATCCATTTGAAGCTGCACATCATACACTGGTCCTTTTGTGCCATCTCCTCGTCCAAAGACAATCATACAGCCATTCCCTCCAAACGTAATATAGCCCCGTGTTCGGTCAGGACGTCCAAAACCAAAATCCAGCCTCCAAAATGGCAGCATAGAGACATCACTTGCTGTTGACTGTACATTTGAGTTTGGCTGATATGACAAGTAGTTGACGGACATGTCTTCGTGGAGTGTATATAGCATGCTTATGCCGTGGAATAGAGATGGCTTGATGCCTCCAATGAGCTGACGAAATGAAATTGCAGTATCTACGAGACTCGACGCTTCTACTTGGAATTTGGTGCTTTTAATACTCTTTGATCTAAATGTATATATATACATATACGTGCAGAGAGGGATATTAGAAAAAAAACACGTCGTACATGCTTACAAAAACCTACATCATCCAGTTGCCAAAGTAGTAATCGAGTTCTTTGTTGCTGCCCTTTTTAGATCGGCCGTTGACAGATATGACCATCTTGATTTCGGTGTCATCTGAAGGAACATTACGACAGCGCACAATCGCTCGCGTCAACATGGCGAATAACGCATCTTTTGTTGACAGCCAGTTCTTGTTGGCAATCATATCTGGCGTATGCGCATCTTTTTTACACTGATATAAACCGTCAGAATGGAATTCAAGAATAATGCTTTTGAGTGGCATAGGGCCATTAGGAGAAGTGCGGGCATATCTTTGCTGGTTAGGATCCATTCGTAGCAGCTGATATGCGTCTTCCTTGACCACTCGATGCTCTTCACGATAATGAGCCATCACCTCATCAGTTATCATCGCATCATAAGGAGGCGCCACAAGATCTCTTCTAAACAGTGCCCGAGTATACTCACATCCTCGAGCTTTTTTGGCCCATGCATCGAGAAAGAAGCAGGCGGAATATGTATCAGCAATCTTGTGTAAGACCATGATTCCCAAGGCGACGCCACCATCCATAAAGCGAGTGATCTGTACAGCAAATAACGGGTCTTCTGGTGAGCAGTAGAAATGAATAGGAAACATGCGATGATAATCCAACTGGCTTGGAAGATAGCCATTCTCTTTAAACTTTCCCAATTCGCCTTGATACTCTGCTTCCTGTTTTCGAGTTAAAAATGTCCCACTCTATAGACTTTCGGACGGCCTTCTTTACCTGAAACAGTATGCCAGCATCGCAGTTATTGATTTCGTCCCTCCCATTTCCTATATCTACTAGTCTGCCTGCTAGTGGATAGAAATCATCCAAAACAGCCGATAATGAAGACTTCAGTGTATCCGTGTTCATAAAATCAGGATCATGGTCATCGTTTGTGTAAAATAAGAGGAGTGGTGTGTATGATTTATACATGACGATATCCCAATCTGATAGAGATGTCGTCTTTTTATGAGACGGCGTTGGAGTAGCAGGTATAACCCACTCGCGATTCTTGACTTGCACACGGGGCTGTGGTGCCATTTGCGTATTGAAGACGATAAAGCAGGAAAAAGATGACAGATATTATTCTGAACCAAAGTTAATTTTATTTAGTGAGGCATCTTATTTGTTTAAGTGTATGACCTTCTAGTCTGTTGTTGGTCTGTTTTTCAATAAGGGAAATTGCAGGTTTTTAGGATCCTGCTTCAAGAGATCTCGCCAGTAGGCCAGTTCGTAATCTAAATTGTCAGGATGGATCTCTTTATACTTTTCGCTGATAATCTGCATCAGCAAATCATACAACTCTCTATAGCCGTTTGCGTTCAAATGCAATCCATCCAGCAAAAAGTCTGATAAATCGCGCTGCTGTTGATGAACTTTGTCCATTATACAAGACCAAACATCAGCAACTGGTACGTCGGTTTCTCGGCCAATTTCACTGACACATTCAGCGTAAGAGCGTGCCGATTTATTTGTACGGTTTAATACGTTGTTATCACAGTTCTTTTTCCACTGAAGCTCGTTGATTGGAGGTGGAGTAATCAAGATCAATCTTAGCTTGGGGTTGTAGTACCTGGACTGAGGATTTCTAACCAGATCAATCATTTCTTTGACGTTCTGTTTGAACCGGTCCAATGGTACATGTTGAGGCGAAAAATCCAATGCCGCATCATTTGCACCAAAGAAGATGGTCATTAAAGGAATGGAGCACGCTTGATCCTGCTGCTCTTTATGAGTAGGAAGCAATTGGCGCAAGATAGGCAGCGCCCAATCAGTGTTGTAGCCAGAAAACCCACGATTAATAATATCGAGTTTGCGAACATAGACCTAGGACTTGTATTAGGCCTTGTTGTTGCTTTAACCACAAATGCTCTGCGATATACATACATTGGATAAAAGGGCGCCAAAGCCTCTGAGTTCAGGGTCGAAACTAAACTAGTTTTTCTTGTTTAGTATTCCTGCTTTTTAGTTTACATTCACCAAGTGAGTTGTACCTGAGTAATCGAGTCCTTTGCGTGAAAAATAAGTATCTATTTATCCAAATAACTGTGTATGATCCTTACCCCAAATAAAACAATTTGGTTATACGGATGTGTTGATGCCATTCGAACAACTTTTTTTTTTAGAGAAAAAAGAAACGACCAGATGAAACAAGCGGAAGTTGTTTTGTACACACCCAGATTTTATGCTGTCAGAAGACAGGTTTATTGTTCAAAATAAGGGATATCACTAAAAATTAGAATTTAAACATCATCCAATTTGGGCAAGACAAAGGCCTTGGAACTCGAAGCATGGTATATTGAGTACAAGTTTCCGCTTTTATTTAAAGTACATGTGAAAGACGCAAAAAGAAAGAGAGGGAGAGAGAATGCTTGTTTTTGAGTATATATATATGAATGTTTGTGTGTAAAAGTAATTTAGAGTTTCTAACGTGTTTTTTCTTTACATTTTGTAATTTCTGAGGCCTGCAAAATGAAATTCTCGTTTCAAGGATTTAATTGAGTCTGCAAGAAAAGGTATTTAGTGAAATCATTCATTGATTAAAAAAAAAATACATCAACTTACGTTCCCTTGCAAAATTTACTACCACACAAACAGGGTATCTTGTCAGCTTCGATTGGGAATTTGTAATCATATGTAATTTCTTCTCCAGGCTCAATGTCTCGATTTGCATATATAACAATTTTCTTTTGCTTGTCGACTGTAATGATTTTCGCGCTGCAATTTGGCTAAGAGAAAGGCACAAGCATTAGGTCATGTTCTTTAGTTACATTGTAGTTACACTTACAGCACAACAATGGTTGATGAATCGAGCAACGTTTCCACATTTCGTGGCATCAATGACGGTATCATCATCCACACGAAACAAGTAACTGCTTCCAATGCCGCAACGCTCATACTGCTTTTCTCGTTCTTCAGCTACTTGCTGTCGAATCACTTCGCCCACATACTCAATCACCATATCATTCATATCGATATGTTCTTCAGCATACAAACCCCAATCGTGAATAGGTGATTTGGCAAACCTTAATTGTTTCTTTCGACTTTGAAGTTGATTAAACTTGAGGATATCAGAATCGATTGTCTTTTTCTGCATTTCCATGCCCACGACTAAACGGCGATTATTAACACGAGTTGCACGAGATGAAATCCTGCCTGTATCCGCTGGCACATCAATGACGGCCTTGTTTTTGGGCAAGTAGGTTGCTTTCATTGAATCAGGGATGGTGTATACACCACGCGCACGAGCACAGCCGCCTTTAATATGCTGGGTAATATCGTCTTTGGGTTCAATACCAGCTCTTTCTAGTAATGCAGCTCTAAGAAAGTAGTAATCTTCTGGCACTTTGATTTGATTGAAGGGATCCCATTCCGGTGGGCTATCATCAACCGTATTTGGCTCTCTTAATTCCTCGCTATCAGATTCATCGGGAGCTAGTAAGGTCTTCTCTAATTCTTCTTGATTAATGACAATTTTAGTATCTTGAATGTCTCCCTCATCATCCTCTTCCTCGTCATGTTCTAACTCCTCCACGTCCTCATCATCGCCATCTTGTCCGGAAGAATTGTCTTTTAATAAGTCTTCTTCTATAACTTCGTAGATCCTGTCTGGTAGCGGTGGAGCAATCAGATCGCTCTTTTTCTTTTTCTTCCGCACTTGCTTTGTCTTTTGTTTTAGCTTCGCTTTGGAAAATGAATCATAATCACTAGCGTCATCTTCGCTGTGATGTCTCTTCTTTTTTAGCGCTGATCTCTTTTGTTTTTGCTTGCGTTTTCTAATTTCTTGGATATAGTCATCCTTTACAAAATCATCCTCATCTGTCTCAGTCTCATTGTACTCTTCTTCTTGTTGGTGGAGTTTCTTCAAAAATGCATCGTGTTCTACATCGCTCTCTTCATCGCTAATATAATCCCGTAGACTGCGAGGCCGCTGTTCTTTAAGCAATTTTTTAAGTTTGCGTTCAGTTACAGGGGAAGTGGTAGGTGATGATTCTGTTGTCGATGCATCGACCTTGACATCGACCATGGCGGCATCACTTGTGGATTCTTCAGGTCCAGAATGGTACTCCCCTTCTTCAGAACTAGATGATGATGAGAATAAAGGCGCATCTACTGCTGATGACTCTTGCTTGGTATGCGATGTTGTTGTAGTCGCTAAAGTAGATGCTTGATCTCGGTTACTGATTGCAGACGAACTTTGCTCAAGTTCGTCATACAAAAATGATTGATAATCACGTTTTGGTAGAAGCTTTTGCTTCTTTTTGAACCTTGGTAGTTTCGCAATTTTCATTGAGGGCAAAATGGATTCTATTAGATTTTCTTGAGGTGTTGATACTTTATTGCTGCTATTATTGCCATTCATTTGAGTATCATTGGGTTGTATATTATCACCAAGATGCTGAGGGCTTTTTACCAGATTAGCAGCGGCAGCGGCGGCAGCGGCGGCAGCTTCCTTCTCCAACCTTATTGCTCTTGCTGATTTGTAGAAATCATGAATCGAAGGCCCTGCAACGCGATTTTTCAAATCCTTCAAAAATACATCTGCTAGTTCATTAAACAAAATCTCTTCACTCGTCAATGGTGGGGCTAACAGTGCTTTTGTTGTCTCGACTTTGTCTGTTCTGGTTTCAAGTGTGTTTGCTACTGTAACTGATTCATTCACTCCGGTCGTGGGAGCTTCATTGATAGTGGTAGTTGTGGTCGAGGCAGTAGTTTCTATTTGCTGTACGCTCGTAGTATTAACTGTGTTTTCCATTATTCCATTATTAGCAGAAGCCGATGTTTCCGAATTGATATCTTTAGCGGCAGAAACTGATAAATCTCGAAGGGCAATTAACAATTTGTGGCCTAAAACTTGCTGCTGTTCATTTGTAGCATCCAAAGCCTTTTTTGCCATTGTAACCGAATCAAATACGATCAACCAATCCGACTCGTCATGATAGATCTACACAGAACGTTTGCGAGTTCATATATCAGTCCATGCTTTCTTTCATTTGCTGGTAATACAAAAACTCACATCAATACAATTGTAATAATAGTATATCTTTTTCAGATCCTCTAATGCTCCTCTTATGAATGGTAAGCAACTTTTTGATATTATCAACATTGGTCGAGGTCGTGAAGAGGGTGGTTTTTTGCTGTGATGCTCATCCCAATATTCAGAACGTCGTCGGCTACTACTTTCTCTGCCATAATAATCATCATCATAACGATAGTAGTTATCTCGTCTGTCTATACTTCGACTCCTACTCCTACTTCGACTTCTATACCTTGAATCAGGTGAATCCATCCCCGCATTATCCCACCGAGATCTATGTCTTGAATGATGTTCTGGGGAATCTAGGCGTCTTGGTGACGAGTAACGAGAATAGCCACTGTTGTATCTTGACGATGATCGTTCATCTCTATATCGATAGTCGTCGTAATATCTACCGCCACTGCTACGATGATAATCATCTCTAGATCGAGAATAGCGCCTTGAATCGTATCTATCCCAATTACTGTCACTCTCATCTGGATAGCGACGATCATGGTGACCATGATAACCATTATGTCTACTACTACTGTTTCCGTGTAATGGCGAGATTGGTGCTGCAGTTGCTATTGTTGAAGAGTGATGTGGTATGGATCGAGCTGGTTCTAGCTTTGGTGAAGGCACAGGTCGATTAAAATCCTCGATAGCTAATTTCAGTTTCTCACCTATAAAATTTAGATTTTATTAATTAATCATTCAATGTATAATAACTTACCTGTAGGATCAAAACAAACGTTCACAGATTCTGCAACCCCCATTTTTCGTCCATTGCCTTTTTCCACAGCAAGACACGCTGAAGCATGACCATCTGTAATTCCGTCACTGACAAAGGAAACATGAGCAATGCCAAATGAACCGCCTGTTGTTGGATCTTTTTCGATATCTACTGAATTTACTTGGCCATACACTGAAAAATAAGTTGTAATTTGCGATTCTGTCATTAGCGGCGATAGTCGAGATACTAAAATCTTGGTTGCAGGTTTCGGTCCATACGAATTCTTATCAAACTATCAAGATGTTACCTTACAACGTAATTGACACGCGTATTATATTTTAAGATATAGTACCTTGTACTCCACAAGGTGAAACTGCTTCCTATAACGATATCGACCTTTCAAAAAGTTCCTCTCATAAAATAACTTGTCCTGTCGAGGATCCCGGGGAGAAACACTCGATAATATCTTACGACTCATGTCAAATTGCTTTCATAACCTCAATAACATGATGACTTACTGGATCTGTTGGCTGGTAATCATATGGGGTTTGAGAGCTAGACTTTAAACCTTGAGTATCCGATTCTGAGTCGTATGGAACTGTATAGTTACGAGGACCTTTTGCAGTCGAATTTGTAGACCTAATTATTTTCAATTGAACCTTAATAATTAGGATGACTTCAATTTTTGTTAATTTTTACCATTTTGAATCCATGGAGAGATTCAAATAATAGCTGAATTGCCAATAACAAAGTGTGTTAAATAAAGAAGCTTTTTCTTCTAGTGAAAAAGGGGCGATGTTTAACACCAACATTTGTGAAATCCAGTTAAAAGAGTCACATTGGAAATGCCCATTGTTCTTCTGCTAGAACAACTTATCCATCCACACTCGAAAAAATTAGTTTCAAGCTTGCTTCTTCTATATTCAACCTGCCTTTTTGAATCTTTTCTCCAAGTAACAATGGTTACCATGGCTAGTATGCTTCGGACATTTCTAAAAAAGTATGATGAAGGATGAAGGATGAAGGATAAATGCATGATTAAAAGGTCGTCTCTACGATCCAATAAAAATATTTTCTCATTAGAAATCACTGTCCCCTATAGCTAGGATTTTCGCTTAGCTGATCGTTTTGTATAAAGCTCAAGTAAACTATTCTATATTCTATGCATCACAAAGCTCGAAATTTGTGGCAATACTGCGCCATATATAAATGAAATTGCAACCAAAATTAACCCAGACTGATCTACAGGTTTATTAATTGAATAACGCAGATAGAAACACGCAAAATAAGCTTACAATGGGCAAGGTATAGTGTCAAGTAGCACATACTTTGTGTGTAACCTAAAAAGTAACAAGGGATTTTTATTTTTTTATTTGCATTTATCAAAACCTAACGTAAAATCGACATCTTTGAATACGACCGTAGGGCCAAGACAAAAAAAAAAGAGAGGGAGCATTGAATGAAAAAAAAAAAACATTTCAACAATGATTCAATTGAAAAAGTCAAAGAAAAAGTAGTATCAGTGGGGTTCGAACCCACGCCCACTTACGTAGACTTGATCTTAAGTCAAGCGCCTTAGACCACTCGGCCATGATACTTTTTACAACTTTGTCAGATGTAAAATTCAATACTGAGCAATTAAAAATATAATATGGAGAAAAAACACGTGATATACACTATGCAATGTTAGGGCAAATGTTAGATAAAAGAGATTATAGTAAGTTTTGATTAAGAGAGTAAAGATGATGTTTATTTAATAAATTTCATGTTATATTTATACTAATGGTAAGCTATTTCCAGAGGTTACCATGGTTTTGTATTTGTCTGTCTTGGTTTCTAGAAATTGCTATCTATTTATAATATAAATAAGACTTATGTTTCTTGAACTTTCTGGAAGGAGGTACTCTTGGCTTGAACTTGCGTTTACCCGGCTTGGCCATTGCTACCTCCGGAATACCTGCCGAACCAGTACTGACAAATTTGACAAATAAAATATGCATATTGACTATTTAAAAATGTAATGTATTTGTTGTACCAGGTCTTGAAATTGAGCACAGCGGATGATTGTATATGATATAAAGAACATAAGAAAGTAATAAAGACTAAATTTACCAGATACAAAAACTATTGATTTATTGATTGACAAAAAGCTGTCTATTTATATTAGAATAAATCTATCTAAATCAATCTATAAAATACAATCAGGTCTTGTTTGACATTTAATTGTCAAACAAGATTATAACACAGTAGTAGTCAGAGTAAGACCTATTTCTATATTTAATCAGCTAATCGTTATGAATGTGAATCATTCATCGATAATTTGAGCTTCGCAATTTAGAATAAGTAGAACCCAAATAGATGGTTTCTTATACAAAACATTCTATTGAATACTTCTATTTACTAGATAGAATAATCAATGCCATTTAACCTTAGATCCTATCAGGAATGGTTGCCATGACAACTGAGTTGAAATAATGGTAACCATGGTATTCTATATGGATACAACACTGTTGTGGTTAAGGGTACAGCGAAACGCAGTAAAAAAATATGAAAAAGCAAGATACGATTAAAATCCTTCTTTATTTAAAAGTGGATTAAGTGTGCAGACAATTGTATTGTTATTTCTTAACGGTTCCATTATTCTTTATATGTTGTGTTATAAATTCTAATCAACCATCCTGGCTTATTAGTAGTATACTATCATGCTACTTGGGTTGATTAGAGATGGTCATTCATCAGGAAAATAGAATAATTCTATCGTAGCTATCCTAACCTTACGTGAATGTGAATATTATTGAGTTGTTTATTGACGCTGTTGATCTAACGATAGATCAAGGGCGGCATTTTAAACATGTTTTTATTCATGCGATTATGAGGCTATCTTTGTTTGATGAATTGTTCCTTTTCAGGCTTTAGTTTGTGGCACATCATGCTATTTTGACATATGTCAATTTCTATCCTGCTATTTGTTTATCTTTGTAGTTATAGCTACTATTATTGGAAAGATGGCAATATTTTATGATGGGAATCCAGTCTAGTTGACTTCAAAGGGTACTTCTGCAAACATCATGTAGCTTTTTACTTTAGTATTGATTGAATTGGGTTTGAGTATTTAATCATCAATTTTGTGATGACAAGGGAAGATAACGGATCTGGCAGTGGATTAATTGAGGGAATAAAGATGTCATGCTTCAATACATGTAAAAAAGGGTAGCCTTTTCTTTTCCGTTGTACGATGTATACGTTACCAATCCTTTTCCTCTTCTTGCTTTTGCATATTCCCAGAAATCCTAGTCGTCATCTTTGACCAAGAGCATTATGGCTAGTCTCTTAGTGCACTGTAACACAGGCGTCGTTTAATGTCAATTTCTTGATTTTTCATCCAATTTTCTACAAACACCATAAATTGGGCGGGCTGTAAACCTGGTAAAATCTCTACTTTCTGGCGCTAGTGGACGAGAAGGATCTGAAGTTGAAAATGGATCGTTTAAAAAGTGTGTGGTCTTAGACATGACATATAGTAATGTGGAAAGTTGGCTGCTTTTTACTGGTCTTTTTTTGGGTGTAGTAGTAGTAATAGGAGTAGTAGTAGTAGAAGAAGAAATTAGGCCCTACACGAAACGGTATGGCTTATCAGACGATTACTATAGCCAAATGTATATATGGAAACAAAGCTTTCAGAGGTTTGAGTAATTCATTTTGCTTTACAAGTTTGCTTGCTTCTCAGGAAAATCAACTTTGAGGCTGCTTTTTAAGTGTTTTTAATGCAACAGAGAATATATTACTTGAAGGCTAAATAATTAATTATGTGAACTGGTGCAATTCCAACAAAATTTTTAGAAAGAAAAATAATCAAGATTCCATCCATTTAAAGGAACCCATCAAAATATGTTTCTTGGGTAATCTGCCAGGCGATGGCGACAAGATGGTAACCTTCCTTTTTTCATCATCTACATCCGATCTATCAGATAGAAGAAATGAGTATTCATTCATCAAGCATCTGAAAAAGACTTACACATATACAAAGCCTGCAACATTACTCTCCAGCAATCTGTTTTCATGTTCATCTTGGTCCGCATTTAAAATAGCCAATATGGAATGCAAGCACATGTCGAAATTATCTACCTTGACGACTTGTGTTTCGTTTGAAGATCCTTCCATACCTAATGGTAGAGCACTCGAAGGTGCAATCACGTCTCCTACTCGCCAAACCTTGATATCATCATAATTGACGAGCATACTGTAAGGAGATAATTCACATTTAGGTGTGCCATAAAAGTATTCATGAATTTTACTCCTTTGGAGACGAGTTTTGAACTGCCTGTCTCGTTCAACAACGCCGCCAGATTTTGATAATTTGACAACTGACACATTTTTATTACTAAAGATCCGACTCATATCACTGTAAAGTCGTTCATGGCCGAGCACAATTAGAACATTCACTATACAAAAATTATTACAATTCCATATATCAAGCATAGCTTTGTAAATTACCAGAAAAGTTTTCAACAACATGCTTGATAATATCGTAACCTACTTGATCTACCAAACCAGCAGTATCAATGATGAATCCTGAATTTCGACACTCTTCATCCACGGCCATCCTACTTCTGATAGCCTCTGAAAGACAAGATGTGACCAATTTGTACAATTTGACATTTTCACTAGGATTCTCAAATCCATAATAGTAAGCGAGGGGCATGGTAGAAGAGCCCATTGATGCAGCTGTGGTTGCTGATGAACCGAATCCTTCTTCAACGTCGATGTTACTACTGATGCAGGTGGCTGTAACTGTACCGGGCATTGTGATGGATCCTTCTGTCGTGTCCAAAGATACATAAATAGGGTTCCCTCTTTGTCGCAAACAATAGCTAACTAAAATCTTACACAGAGAAGTCTTTCCAACGTCATGGGGCCCTATCACCAATACACGAGGACCCAAGTTATGTCCAGTCTTAGCATTTTGTCTCAGTTGTTCAAGTGCTAAATGCGTATTCAGATAACTTGTCATGGGTGTCTCATTTGCTGTATATTCAACCAAAAAAGTGCCTTTTACTTCCAATGTACAGCCGTGCCATGTGTATACGGCTGCTTTTCTACCTGTAAACGTGTATGTGATGCCAACAGCTAACTCGGTTCCGAAGATTTCTGCAGTGCCTTTTACCAATTTTAATTGAGCTTTTGTGTTGAATTCGACTTCAAAGCGAAACTCATGATCAGGCTCCAACGTGATTTCACGCGATGCCTCTGTATCTTGCTTTATACAACGATAATGAGCCAATGTTTTATTGTTGTATGAAATTCACAAACCTTGTCTTGCATATCTAATTTAGTCAATTAGTAAACAAGAACTGCAAGAACTGCCAAAGCCATTTGATGGCAGGCAACTAATGTCTACCATAGTCACAGAGATCAACAAAAAAAGTCGTGAATTATACAACCTTTTGGGGGATTCCATTTTTTTTTTTTTTATTGACTTGTAAACATGAACTTGACTACATATCTCAATAAACTTTCTTTGCATATCAACAATGAAAACGGGAAACTAGTTTCTTCGCTACTATCACTAACTCATAATCATGTGAAAGGATTGGTAAATCATGTTATTGATGTAAGTTTCGTTTATTCGCAAAAAGAAATCGCAATTTATACTCTTTATATTGCAGCCACAACAAATCGAAATCACTTGCAAAAGCAAATTAGAGGCTCCATGGAATGATGTGGCAGCAAATCATTTAAAAACACTTGGTCACGTAGATGCAGAAGATTATGAAGAAGCATTCGAAACACAAAAAGAATTAGTTCAGTAAAGTAAACTTATCTATCATTTGAAAAATAGCAATGATTAAATGAATCTTATAGAGCATTTCAAAGGGGTATGTCTAATATGACTCGTTGGTGTTTACCTGCATTATATGTTATCAACAACGATCTTCGTATCATTGCTTCCAAAGCTGACGACCAAGCAGATGCAGCGGTCGAAGGACAAAGAAAGAAATTGGAAGAGGCAGCTAACGTGATTAGTAAATCATTTACATACTGTATCACTGATCGAGGTGTATTAAACTCTTCCAAAAAGTACGGTACTTATTGTATGATTGGCATCTTGTTTAGAATCTATTTCAAGGTAAATCTTCACAATGCTGCATCCACATCTCTTTCTAACACTCAAATATTTAAAGTTAAAGCAACAAAACCTGTGCAAAAATATCCTCAGGGCCGTTAAAGCCGCAGACATGCCATCCATCGATCAGTATTCAAAGAGTGACCGAGTTACATTCAGGTACTATCTTGGTAGACTTTATTTTCTGGAAGAAGATTATGTGAAAGCCGAGCATGAATTGGACTTGGCTTTTAAAGAGTGTACCAATAAACATATCAAGAACAAAGAGTGAGTTTAAGCATAATTTTCAAGAGAGGTGCTGCTAATTGATATCTTTTAGACTTATTCTACAAACATTATTACCTGTCAAATTAATGCGCGGAATATTACCAACAAGAGCTTTGTTTGGAAAGTTTACAAGAGCACGCATGATTTACAGTGCATTAGCAACCTCGATAAAAATGGGCAATGTGAAGGCATTCAATGTTGCATTGACTCATTTGGAATCATTATTGATCAGACAGGGCACTTATTTCGCTATTGAAAAGGCAGAGAACATTGCTATTAGACAGTTGTTTAGAAAAGTGTAAGATTATTAAGCTTTTCTTTTTATAACATTTCAACTGATGATTTATTTTATTGGTAGATATCTTGTCTTAGGCCTTAATACCAGAATTCCTATTCTTACATTCAAAAGGGCTCTGGAATTTGAAGGCATGAATGTGGAAATTGAAGAAGCTGAATGGATGTTGGCTAATATGATTTATAAGGTAAATTTTGATTTTTCTTTAACCTCTTTAAGCGTACAACTGCTAATAGCAAATTAGGGCTACATGAAGGGTTACTTGTCTCATGAAAAAATGTTTCTAGTGCTGAGTAAAGATAATCCATTTCCTTCAGTGGCACAAGTTGCTCAAGCTTGATATATGACGTGCCAAATAAAATTTGTTCGAGCAAGACCATAGTTTTTCAATCTGTATTGCACATGTACATCCCCACAGCCTCAAGTTAGCGATGTATCTTGCTTGAAGCAGTAATAGTTAAAGGAAACAAAAGCCTTTTCTGAATATTTTTCAATGAATGATATATTTTGATTCTTCTAGTACAAGTCATTTATAGGCGTAAACAAATATTTGAGAAGTTTGCACCGATTTCAGAACGAACAAGGTAGTGATTGTATATGTATTTTGTGAAAACATATACGTTTACTGTTTGAAAGAAAAAAGTAGTTATAGAAAGTAATGATGATTCTGCGAGTGATAACATGTGACATAAATTTTACGGATTCGAATGACAATAGAACCATCTGCATGCGAAACTTTACCGTAAAATGTTGCTCTAGTGAATTTTCTATTCAACATTTTTTCAGCAAGAAAAAAAAAAAAAAAAATTGATAAGAAAAATATAATTACGAGAAAAGTGCAGTAATATGGAGGTTTTCAGGGTTAATAAAGTTTAGAAGTGATGATGTGGTAATGATAAGAAGAAAGAGGAAGGGTAAATGAAGAATGAGATTACTCTTGGCCAAACCCGACAGTTTCTTCAACGGCCATTGTCAACTTTGCAACTAAGGTTTCATAAGATTTGTAGGGAGGCATATCGATACGATTAAAACTATAAAAACATCGTTTAATAGAGTGCACAATAAAAATTTTAACTTTGATTTCTTACCATGTATGCGCTTTTGGTAATTGTGTCACTTCACCCGATTTTTCTATGGTAAATCTTCTTGGACCATCACTACCTTGAAGATCTTTGAATCCATTGACAGGGATACGAGAGGTACCAGTGGTAAATTGTAGTAATCTGGATTTCTTTTCGCTATCCCAAGTACGTATACATTTCCAGAACCACTGGATAACATCGTCTTGTTCTGTGTAGCCTCTGTAATCTGTGTGTTTTTTCCAATCGTCTACATCAATCTCGGCAATACCACCAATCAAGAGTTCCAGTTCACGTTCATCAAAAACGTTGACTAAATCTTGAGGGATCAACTGATTGAAGCCTTCCTTGAAGGCTTTAAATTGCTCTTCTACACGTTTATGAATACGCCATTCTGTAATTAAGCTTCAAAGGATAAAATTTAGACACCACGAAAAGCAGAAGAAAGCAACCACAAAAAAAAAAAAAAAGAAAAAGAAACCTACTTGACATATTCCTTCTTGTTCTCTTCAGTAACATCAATATTTTGGCCATTAGGGATCAAGTCCACAGTGACAAGTTCGCCGAAACGATCGTCATCTGTAGAGAAAGTAAGCTCCAAAACGTCAGTGATATCATTATTTCTATGATACAAAATGAGTCCAAAGTTAGTTTGCCCAATTCATTGTGCTACTTACAGAATCCACATTAAACTACGATAGAATTCAGCATCCACACTTTCCATATCTGCAACAAGAATCTTCTTGTTCAGAATCATCTTGTAGAAGGAAACAATAAAGAAGGCATCCAAGAAACGACGATGGAAGATGGAGAGACCGACAACACGGCCAATGAATCTGAAATAGTTCAGATGCTCAGGATTGATACCAGAGTGGGGGTTAATCTGAAGCGTGTAATTATCGTGAGCAGAGTATTCGAACAAACAATAAAAGGGGTTGAACATTTCGTGGGATAGCAAAAAGAAGAATTCTCTGGAAAGACCACCATAATCCAAGCCATCTTCACCATCAAACTTGATCATGAGACGTTTCTTCAAATCAGCAGGAGCTTGACGCATGATTTCAGCATAGGCATCTTCAAAAATATGATCACGTCTAACTTTGATGTGGCACTGACCAGGAACAGGACGTAAGGCTGGCTGGGAGCGGAAGTATATCAGCTTGCGGCGGAAATCTCTCTTGTACTGGGGCACATTTTGATCAAGACTGCTAGGCAATCGAGGGTCATCCCAGGTAGTTGTCTTGGTATTATGGTCGACAAAGTAAACTCTTCCTGTGCTTGTTAGTCTCATTTCCCAGCCTGAAGGCAATGGGCCTAATTGAGATACAGGTTGAACTTGTACTTGGAGGTTAGATCCAGGACCAATGGTGCTGATATATTGCTGACGACGAGGATCAACCCATGTAGTAGTACGAGTATTATGATCAACAAAGTAAGGACGACCTTCAGCACTAGTACGCATTTCCCAGCCAGGTGGAAGAGGACCAGAGCCCGCAGAAGTCATATTGTTGTTTGGTACAGTAATATTACCAGTATTTGGACCAGCCCCATTTGTGCTGGGTGCAACAGCAGCAGCAGCATTTGATGTATTCTGTGGAACTGAACTGGAAGATTGACTTTCCAACGAGACAGCACTCGGAGCAGCGCTGTTTGGTCTCTCTTCAGGCAGTCCACGAGCATTGTGACGAAGACGCTCCAATTCCGTCTGGTTTTGCTGATCTTGAGCAGTTCTGGCAGAAGGTCTCTTCCAAGTGGTTGTGCGAGAATTGTGATCAACATAATAAGGTCTTCCTAAATGATCGACTCTTCGTTCCCAACCAGGAGGCAGATCATTATTATCGTTTGAAGCAGAGTTTGTTGATATATTGGTGTTTGAATTAGTGGCAGCACTACTTCCTGAAGCAGCAAGTGCGGCGTTAGAAGGGCTAGACAGAGATGTTTCATTTGCTGACTGCGATGATGATGTTCTGTTGTTATTTGATGAAGTAGAGGCAGTTCCTGGAGCAAGGGTATCTGTACCATTACGAATAGGCACGTTTACGTTTGTAGACAAGTTCAGAATCAGTTTCCCGTGCACAGCTTCATTGGTATTAGACTTTTTCAGCTCAAGAGTCAACATTTCTATTATACAAGGTTATTGCTGATGATGATAACGATTTGTAAGGAGTTTTAAATACCATCCCCACCAACATCAAGGTCAAATACTTTTGATACTTGGACATTGATGACACCTAAAAAGCCTTGGTCCTTCTTTTTAAACTTTTTCTGGTCAAACACT
Organism: Parasitella parasitica; assembly: GCA_025201805.1. Lineage (NCBI taxonomy): Eukaryota > Fungi > Mucoromycota > Mucoromycetes > Mucorales > Mucoraceae > Parasitella > Parasitella parasitica. The sequence continues at coordinate 201,075 of MU619241.1, forward strand.
TGCACAGCAATGACGCTTTCATTTGTTACTTTTCTGGATATATCGTGTTAATTTTAATGTCAAGACATGTAATACACACATACAAGTCAAAACTTTCATTCCAGTAGGGATTGAGGGTTTTCTTCATTACTGTTGTGGTGTGTGTTTGCTCACCATCGACAGTTACAACAGCTAAAGAATACGATTAATTATTTCTTATCGTTACAGCATGTCCATGATAATACCAAAAGGGTCGGGCATTTTAAAGAATAGATCCTTCTTAATCAACCCATCTGCTGCTATAACTGTTAATCGAATTGTTCTTGTGGACGCTGACATTGGCATTTTTGATAATTATATGTTTTCTTTATATTCACAATAGGAAAAAAAAATCAAGACTTTCTCTCCTATACTTGCAGTTTATCTCTTCCCCTTTCGTAAATAAAATATAAAGATAGTATCTTGTATATAAACAAAGAAAGAAGAGGGCAAAATGTTGTAATATATAAAAGAAAGTTAAAAAGAAAAAGAAAAAAAGGTTTATTTAGGAGAAGAGGAAAAAGGAAGAAGAAAAAAGGAAAAAAGAACTTGCTTAGCAATAAAACGCTTTTCTTATTACATCTACCTCGTGATTGTTGGTCTGTAAAGCCTTACCATCCATTGAAACCCCGTATTGAGGTAAGCTACATGTATTACATTGTTAGCCACAAGTAACCTTGTTGCTATTGCAAGGTGAGATTAATGATTGAATATTTTAAAAGTTTATGTAAGATCCTATACTTATAGACAACCTTTTTGAACTGTCTATTTGTGTAGTGACCTAGACTGTATTAATAATCATTTCATGTGGGAGGACACATAATGAAAAGAAGCATTGGAAACTATTCATATTCCATAGCCGAAAAATAAGCCTATATCTGAAGACAGTAATATATAGAAACAGTGTGGACACATTGACCATTTGAAATGCGACTCTTTTTTGCAATTGATTCTCTCGTCAATATATTCGGCAACATTGCAAGAAACATCTATCCATATACATTGGTGTTACCCGAGAAAACCGGAATTAACTTTTCACATTAGTTGATGTTGCCAAGTACATATTATCCTTGGTAAACCATTTTAAAAAAAAGAGTTTCAGTAGCCACACAAGCAAATATCAATAGCGAACGATTTTTCTCTTTGCAGTAGAAATACTATTAACTGAAGATGGATCGTTTAACGCTTATTGGAAAATCGATTATCAACTTTTTATGATGATAAAGCCCTTAGATCAGATTATCAAGATTGATATAATACGGTATTGCAGTTTTTATTCCTGTTGCTTGCGTTTCATTCATTTCTGTGATGTTGATTTCGAAAACTTTTTGATTTTTATTTAATGGCTCATGAGATCTAGTATCATATCGTTTATTGTATCTTACTTGGAGTAAAAATAGTATGAGCGTCATGCTATACGCTATCTATTGATTCAAATGTTGCAAATATGTTTCATTTATTGCACGAGCCAGGTTTTCATGAACAACATCTTTTGATTGCAGGCATACAAAATTGTGATTTACTTATAAGATCACCATCTAGTCAAAAAGAATTACTATTGCTCAGTAAAACTCCATTATAATGAGTGGTTGGAAATAACCAAGAATCCAATTGATAAATTACAACAGCTTGTTGCTGACAGTTCGAAACAATGAAAACCAAATGACGGCGTGAAATGGCAACCACTATGCAACAAATAGTGATGTACGTCACTATTTTTACTGCATTCATTGGCTAAATTGCTCTGCCAAGCCATCCCTATAAATAGTGGGAGCAAGTTTTCTTTTCCAACCTCTTTAACCATGTCCAGTACACCATTTTATGAGTTATATCGTCGTTCAAGGTAAGTAGCATAGGGTGCAACACGATTGTATTCGAAACAAGAGCAAAAAAAATAGTAAAATGAGCATTTATTTACAACATTTACATAAAAAATTCAGCATCGGCATGGCTTTGACCGATTCTTTAGATGAATTAATTCAGAGTGGACATATCAATCCTCAGTTAGCTATGCGTGTATTGATGACTTTTGATAGAAGCATCTCTGAAGCCCTTTCGCAACTTGTTAGAAATAAAGCAAATATAAAGGTTTTTATCAGAGGCTTTATTACAATTTTTTTTTATCTTGTAATATTAAATGTGTTGTTGATATAGGGCCATTTACATACTTATCGTTTCTGTGATGAAGTTTGGACCTTTATAATTGAAAACCCTAATTTTAAATTCGATCAAGATACTGTTTCAGCTGATAAAGTCAAAATTGTTGCTTGTAATGCCAAAAGACCTGGAGAACAATAATAAAATCTCCTTGTTTACAACTTTTTTTCGTGGTTGTATTGTAGATAAACTCCATATATAAAATTTTCCACTCACACAATTTCTCTCGCCTTAAAACATCTATTGCCCTTTCCTTTGTGAATATAAATAAAATTTCTTTTAAAATTGCATGACAAATGAAGGACTCAAATTCATATACTATGACACCTTTTTATATTGTGATCCATCCTTAAATACGTACTAGATTTAGCAATAGGCGTATAAACCATGTTTACTGTTAAATTGTGAAGCTTGTTCAGCACAATTAGGACTATTAGTTGAGCAGCATCACTAGACTATCACAACACTGGGCGGTGTGTCTATCAAAAGTTACCTGCAAGATATACTATCAAATACTAGAAGATAATGAAAATATGTGGCATCAACGAAAGAATAATATGATAAAGAGCAAAATAAAGCCTGCTTTATACTTCATTAAAGCAGCATAATTATCGCTATCTAAGCATAACTTGGTTTCCACTAGGGGATGTGTCTATCAAAAGTTATCTTCAAAATTTATCATAAATGTAAAATATTTGGTACAACTTCTGCTAAATTAACAGTAGAACCGAGATTGAACTCGTAAATTTCTTTTTCTATTACCAACAAGGTTCCTAAATACTGCGGCGATGTGAGGAGAGCCAGATCAGCTTGATGCTGGACATAGTAGAGATCACGATCATATATACCAGAAATATCCTAACCTGACGTTGATTCTAGCGTATCTGGTGCAGGAACACGAAAATCTTGTGAGGATTGAATGGAGACGATTGGTTTTTTTTCAATGCGATCAAGGACTCCTTTGCTTTCAATGGCTACTATGAAATAATCATCATTCGTCTTTTGATTGTAGTAGATGTATCCAGCAGATTAGACGTCAACCAAATCAATTTTATGAGCACCATTGGCTACAATTATTCTAGTGTTCATTGTTATACGCTTGTGATTCACCTTACTACTTGCAAGTGATATTGTACAAACAGAGATTCAAACACGCCTGACAAAAATTTCACCAAGTTATCCAGTTCTATGCTGTGTTTTTTGTACGGATGCACACATTGTTAAGGCATTGAACGAGATTTCTCTATCTATTGATGACAAAAAGGTACCATTATGTCTGATGGCATGGATATATCCCAAACCGACCATGTAACTACTCTGGGTAGTAATGATAATCGAGTAAAGATGTCTCAAGATATTGAGAGACTGAAATTCAAGTTGTTGTATTAGGTACCGTTGATTAACAACTTTCTTAATCGTATCAATAAATATCTTTGATTGTTGCGAAGATAGCACTGAATAAGAACATTCCTAGTGTTTTAACTCCAACAGAAAAGTGATTTCTGTTGTAATTGGCAAAAATATTTAATTTGAGGGGAATATTGGTTTGATCTGGTTTGGTTAGTTTCGCCTGCCTAGTCTTTCAGCCTTCTCGCATTCATACCTTTGACATAAAGAAAGGTGGATCACTTCCTTAGGCCCAATGCTCAAATTGAAAAGTATGAAAATGATGTATTTGAACCCTCTCGCGAATGCTGGAGGGTAATTCGTGATATCTCTGTTGAAGCATTCCCTGAATGTAATACATAATCAAACGATCGCATGCTGAAGAGCGCAAGTAATGCTCAATGCTCAAAAATCGGCACACGATCGCAATAACACAATCTAGTATAAATGAAATAAGCATGCAAATACCCAAAATGATCCAAAACAAAAGGCTTTAATGGTTAAAGCTAATATACGAAACTATACACATTAATGAAAACAATGATCGTCATGATATTAAATTAAAGAAAGTCGTAGAAGATTTAATAGTTCTCCCATCCAACATTATCAAGCTTTTCAACTTTGTTCATGACTTCGCCTTCCATCTTCTCCATATAAGCAGCCATTTGCTCTTGAATACCAGGAATTGAAGCACCCAAAATACGGATAGCAAGCAATGCAGCATTAGTACTGTTATTGACAGCGACAGTAGCAACGGGAATACCACGGGGCATTTGGACAATACTATAAAGAGAATCCACACCATCAAGAGAGCTACCCTTAACAGGAACACCAATGACAGGTAGAGGTGTCATAGCAGCAACCATGCCAGGCAAATGAGCAGCTCCACCAGCACCAGCAATGATTGCCATTAAGCCACGTTGAGCAGCAGATTTTGCATATTCAACCATGCGTAAAGGAGTACGATGAGCAGATACAATAGATAGTTCAAATGGAATACCAAAATCCTTCAAAATCTGAGCACCCACCTTCATGACAGGTAAATCACTATCAGAGCCCATAATCATGCCAACCAAAGGTCTCAACGTCAGAGGTCTCTCAACGTCAGGCTCAATTTCCTGCAAAATAGGCTTCAAGTTCTTTTGAACTTGCATCATTGATTCGCCAACCAAGGTAATATGGCCCATCTTACGTCCAGCTCTTGACTCCTTTTTACCATATAAATGAATTGTTGCTCCATCAGTAAGTAAAGCGGCTTTACAAGGCTTGTAGCAAGCTTCTATGTCACCATTTTCGCCTAAAATATTGACCATAATGGATGCAGGAACCTTCATGGCAGTAGATCCTAAAGGCAAATCTAAAATAGCACGCATATGGTTTTCGTATTGAGAAGTTTCACAGGCCTCGATAGTGTAATGACCAGAATTATGAGGACGAGGAGCAATTTCATTCAATAAAATCTCGCCATCAGCCATGACAAACATTTCTACACCAAAGATACCGGCTCCTGGGAATGATTTGATGGCATTCTCAGCAATTTTTTGAGCCTTAACAGCTACACTACCATCAATTTGAGCGGGAGCAATCACAAGATGGCAAATACTGTTTTTGTGGATAGTTTCCACCACAGGATATGAACGAATTTCACCGTTGGCTCGACGAACAACCATGACAGCCAATTCCTTGACAAAAGGAGCCCATTTTTCAGCATACAAGGGTGTCTTGGAGAGAGCAGAGACAGCCTTTTCAACATCGGCCTCAGTTTTGACAACGTAGTTGCCCTTGCCATCGTATGCCATAGTCTTGGATTTGAGCATCAAGGGATACCCAAAGTCTAGAGCAGCTTGTTTGACAGCTTCAGCATCTTTAGTCTCCCGGTATTCTGCCACGGGAATATTATGAGATTCTAAATATTGTTTCTGCTTGAATTTGTCTTGGATCGTTTTGACAGTAAATGCCGAAGGACATACACGAACACGGCCTTCTTTTTCGATCTTTGCTAATACATCAGCATCAACATGCTCAATCTCAACAGTCAAAACATCGACTTGAGAAGCCAGCTCTGAAATTTTGGTTGCATCATTAAAAGCTCCAGCAATATGAGATTGGGTAGATTCAATCTGCTTGGCAGGTGCATCAACAGGGGCATCCAGGATAGTGACCTTGAGATTAAGTCTGGACGATGCTTCAACCATCATACGGCCTAACTGACCACCTATTCATGAAATAAGGAGCTAATAATTGTGCCATAAGTATGTTTTCTCTTACCTCCAAGAATACCAACTCTTTGATAATCCATTTGTTTATATGCTTAAAAGCTTTTGTAGAGAACAAAGATTGATGTAGTGTTTGAGGGGCTTCAACTAGGTTAAAGCAATGGTTTACCAGTGACTGTCCATCTGTGAGTAATGGCACAGCACATATGCATCTATCATTTGAAATAAATGATGTATCTATTATATAGCCAGAAAATGTATTGCCCAAGAGAAAATCAGGATATATAAAGCTTACGATAATATTATTTGCCATTGATTGTACTTAATAAAATCCTGTTGATTTAATAGATAAATAGATCCAACGGCAGATGAAATGAGTCAAATTTGAAGTATTCTACATCAGTGTTACACATTGAGATGACATTTGGATTTTACTTAATGACGTCTACTTAATACTATGTTCCATAGTATATGAAGGCAATTCTAGTTTTTAGAGAACACCAAGAAAAGTAGATCCATCAGGAGAGATTCATCCAAACTTGTCTTATCTCATTTCCTAAGTTTACTGCATTTAAAGGATTTTTCAAACTGTTTACACAACATCAAAAAGCCTAAATGTACGCTTATCTCACTCTGATAAGTCAAAAGCAATGGAGCATATGTATGTTTTTCATACAATCGAGTCTAATATCCATAAAGATACGATTGTATTTGAAATTCAATAGCATTTACTAAAACATTTATTAGAAACTAGTGTAGATCTGCATATTAATCGAATTTTCTAGTGAATACATTAGAGGTAGATGATGATTTAGTATAATAGTTGTCCCGAAAACACACATAGGAATAATCAGCCCTTATGGTTTATCCACTTCACATGCGTTATGAATGAATTCGATCTAAACAAAGTAAATGGCATTCGCAAAAACATAGGCCTTGAGAAGAAGAAAAAAATTCGTAGAAGCTCGATTGTTTATACATCGAAGAAAAGGGAGAGTTCATAAACTTCAATAGCGATAGAGTGCTTTCTCTCGGACCAGCCAGTAAATAGAATCAAAGGTTATTCACGTATTTTTTTGAAAGCTGATCTGCCACATCAAAAAACGTTGTATACATCAGAGTATAGATATACCTGTTCACGAATTCGGTTGTTAGATCAAAGAACTGTCAAAGCAGATTTTGTCGGTTGGTATTCATTTAGGAAAGGTTATACTATATAAGCGGTTTCCTTAAATTAGATGGCGGTCCGTAGTCATTCTATGCATGTGTTCCTTATTGCGAGTTGCTTACTGTAGTTTCAGTGCTTGTAATCGTCTGGAATTCAAACAATACCTAATAATCCTTTCGGAGTTGCAGAGAATCTTCTTCATCTGGTAACACATTTGATTGAAGAACTTCTCTTTCCTGAAACCAAACACTATTATGCCAAGCGTCTTACACCTTGTAGCCTATGGAGCAACTGGCCTTGCATTTTGCTTTGTTGTTCTTAGTTTAGGTAATTTAAAATATTATAGGGTTGGATAATCGGTGGTGATTAATATCGTTGAAACTAGCTTGTGGCCTTTACTACCTCGCTGAACTGGTATGATTTTATTCGATAGAGATAAGTTTTTACAAGCTGATATCTCGTTTACAGGTTGAAGAATACTCTGTGTATACGAAAAAAGTGATCAAGTGGATGACAGCTGTAAGAGACTGATATGTTGCAATAGCAACCAACCTTATTAACGTGTCAAATAGTGTATAATTTCGTTGCATGTCTTGTTTTGGATATTTGATGGGTTGCCATTCTTTCATCTGGCATTTTCTATCTTCTCCCATTGTGTCTATAGTTTGAATCTCAAGAATTTTCCCTTTATCAGCTTAACGAGCATTCCATTCCTCAGTAGTTGTGGTAAATTTTGCGTATGCAGCATGATCTTGTACCAAAATTTAAAGCGTTTTCCTAGTTCTTGTCTTTGCCGATCATTTCTTGTGGTTCAATTACTTTACTAAACATTACAAGCCGTTTATGGACATTGCTGCGTTTTTTGGCTTGTGTGTATGGCTTGTACCTTTTGCTTATTTTATAAGTTTAAGTGCAAACGATAACGCTTTGCCTACAAGTGGTAAATTTGTGAACGTCAAGCCAGTCATAAATCGAAATGAAAAAGACTAAATGAATGCTGTATAGATCATGCATTTGTTGATGCAATCCCAAATCAACAAAAACAAGGATTAATGAAGACTTTATTGAGCGTAATCGGTATTAAAACGCAAGATACGTCGATGCCAACAATGTCAGCAGCAGGAGCAGTAGCAACGCAGTCTAACTTCAATTCTACAGCATACACATCACCTACACATTCATCGTCTTATGGTCAATCACCTTCAAATGTAGGTGCAGCATCCGGACTTCATTATTCACCATCAAAAAATATTCAAAATAGAAAAGCATTATAAGATTCCGGGAAACGATATTAATAAAATAGTCTATATACACCTTTTCTCAAAATGATGTCGCACAATAAAAATTTAAGTTGTCGCACTTTTTTGAAAAAAGATGACGTATTTCCGAGAAAAAAAGTGTCGCACTTTCAAGAAAAAATATGTCGCACTTTTCAGAAAAAAGATGTCGCATTTTTAGGGGAAAAAGATGTCGCCTAAATTTCAGTACTTTTTTTTCTTGAAGTACATTTACAATGAGCTATTCATTTTATTTTGAGGATGGACAAGGAAATGTCATGGATGAGGATGGAAATGACCCAATGGATATCACTGGGAATGATGATCCGTACAAGTTAGAGGAACTTGCATCCTATAGCGCTTATATCGAGGCTAGAGAGAAAGGGATGATGGAAGTTGATCAGGATTCAACCTTTTTGGAACACAAAGCTACCAAAAATAAAAAAACTGATTCCAAAGAGGCAAAAAATAACATTATCAAGAACAAACGAGTCAGTAATGAAGTTAAGGCACATGCCGTTCACTTGGTTGATATACACCCAAAGAATAGCGCTAGAGCAGTCGCTCTGGATTTGGGCTTAGAACCAAGAAGTTTACAACGGTGGTATAGTATCTGGAAGAAAGACCCAGACTCTTTGTTCAAAATTATTGGCCGACCAAGAATTATTGAAGCAGAAGGTGAATTGGCAGAAGCAACGAGGAACGCTGTTACAGAGTTTTATTACAAGCAGCCAACCGCCACAGCTGACCAGCTACTTGATCGATTGACTAGTACTTTTGAGGGTTTATCGCTTTCGAAACCCACACTGTATCGTTATTTGAATGATCTTTGGATTT
>MU619241.1:217935-253040 GCA_025201805.1 Parasitella parasitica
TTTCCTTTGTAACACAGTTTCAATAATCCTGTTTATGGAAAATGTAAAGATGCTTCTCAAGTAAAACTAAAGCAAGTACACCCAAGGCAAGTACACCCAAGCCAAGTAAACGATGAATTACATACTCTTTATGTATAAAAGTAAACAAATAGAGGTAGTGCAAAAAAAAAAAAAAAAAAAAAGTATTGGGAACCAAGGTTAGTATTGCCAGTTTTACATTATAGTACCGTTTTACATAAACCAGTTTAAAGTAGTGTGTCACGTATGTTTGCATGAATTAACTGAATACTTGGTTTTCAATATGCATGAAACACTAAAAGGCATGTAGCTAAATCAATCCAAGGTAATTTTTTTTTTATGTTCATGTTTTTTTCATGTTTATGTTCATGTGGATAAAAGTGAGTATTGTACAATTTATTCATGCGAAATAGAAAAATTCTAATGTGTCTATATTTTGATTCAAGAGGAAGCTTGGGCTGCAGCTTGAGCACCAGCAAAAGAATCCATAATGTGAGCAAAAAAAGCAGCCATACCGTTGATATCCTTGCGCCAATCACGACCTAACTCGCAAGCAACATCATACCAGTTCATGTGTTGAACTCTTTCTTTTTGCATTTTCAAACAAAAATGTCTTGGGGAAAACATTGCGAGATTAGTGGCAACAAGGCACAAAAGTAACGCTGAAACCATTGCCAATACCTGAAAAATCTGTATCAGTCTCCTGAATGGATAATAAGTATGAGTATGTCATAACTGTTGAAACCTCATAAGAAAAAGGCCAAATAAATCTGGCAAATTTTGATCAAGCCTAACCATTTAAAAAGATTTGGACGCAAAATCTTGATATCAGGAAGCATGAGACTTTAATAACTACTTTTAAGAAAGACAACCAAAATGGCGGGGATGCTAAAGTTTTAATATCCTTAAAAAATCCGTAGCATTGATCAGGTTAGTAGATACATATATATATATGGGTAATAAAAACTTGGTACATTTGGCAATTGTGTGTTGAGCTCGCACACTGCATATTTCAGTACTCACTTCTTTGGACGTGTGGCTATATTAAGCATGGGTTTTTGTGAGCAATATTCGATCGTTTGTCAGACTCAAACCCTATGTTGAATGTGTGGCCAGTAATTCTAACATTTCATACATTTGCATAGCTAATAAGCGATTTGACAAAATGATTCTGGCCCTCCTCTCACATGTTTTGACAAAATAGACTAGAGACTTACATAACGTTCCTTGAAAAAAATAAAAAAAAGGTAGCAGTATATTCTAATCGCTGACACATAGAGGCAGTAAGTAGAAACCATCACTGTTCGAGCTTTTGCGCCGATCGAGGGGTTGGACCTTTTCCATGAGGCGACGATCCGGGGCTTCCTTTCATGCTCATCTATCAAAGGTTGATTTATTACTGCTAATTTTTAAAGTTAAGCATGCACTACAGCTATGGGATCAAACTTTATCTCATATTCAGTTAACCGGAGAAGCCTATTTATGGCGAGGTTGCAGAAATCAAGGAAATTCAAGAAGTGGCCTCCTTCTCCCGCCTTGGACCTTCGGTAAATATTCTTGATAAAAAACAAAAAAAAAGGAGAAATGACCAAAAAATCATGCCACTTTTTTTCATATCCTGTCCCATGCTTTGTATTAAAAGAACAAGGGATTGCTTCTAAATGCATGAAGGATTGCTAGAAAAAAAATCCCTTGCTTTCATTTTATATGAGGGGCAAGTCGGCTAAGGGGAGATATTTTGGTAACAACTCACGTCCTTTTTTCGTGTAAATTGCTGGAAGCCTATGATTTTTAGCACAGATACTATCTTAAATTTTAAAGTAAACAACTATAAATTCCTATAACAACGACTGCTACTTGGCTGATGCTGTTAGGTATTGGTATGGCCATAAGCTCGGGCAGTTGATTGTTGTGATCCAAATGCAAGCAATCGGTTTTGTAGCCTTAATTAAGCAAAGGACTTGTTGCGATATTGTATATATGCAGGATAGCTTGTCTTTTAGAAATATCATGGAATCACCCTTCTTAAAACGTCATTTTCATGTTGTATACATCAAAATGTATGACAAATAATTAGTAATCGGTCGTCTCGCTTGAAGGACTACTCCTTGCCTTGCTAAATGATTCCTCGTTGACACCTCCCTTGAGTTATGTTTAGGAGAAAACGTAGCTTTTATCGAATCGAAAGGGACACTGAAACAATGCTTATTATGTCTGTATATCTTAGGGAACATTATTTAAATATGTGTAGATGCATGTATATTCTGCTTGGCTAATCTTCGAGTAAGGCATATATCAATCACACTGCAACTCCCACAAACAGGCGCGCAAGATATGATCAAGCTATAGCATAGCGGAAAACTCACCCGGAAATTAGTTGACAAATAATTTACATTAACAAGACAATCTCTTTTCAGGAGACAGGCAGAGAGAAGCAAGTAGGGAACAAGTCGCTTCCAGATGACAAGGAGTATAGCGGATGATTCATTAAATTAAAAAAGAACTATAATGTTTAACCGCAAAACACAAGAAATGTTTGATTTGTTGTTTGCATGCTATAAGCCATAGGGAGACAATGGCAAGGTTTATAATGAAATGGGTATATAAATACATGCAAAACAGGGGCAGACTATCACAAAGTTTATCCAGTCCTGTAGAGAGATTCTCCTAAAAAGCACTGAAGTGGTTTTCAAATGGCACAATGTCTTAATTATGGTTAAAGCAATTTGGCATGTTTGTAAAAATAAAAAATAAAAAAACACACTTTTGACGCACAGATAGTATGTCAATTACTAATTTTCACGATAAGCTTGGTTTGCTTCTGTCTCTGGCTTTGCTTCCTCCTCGCGTCTCCTTTCTTTTGCTCTCATGTGCAAAGCTAAAACTCTCTGATCCGACATAGCTACTTGCCAGCTTATCGTGAACGCCCTTTTGCGCCATAATAGTTACATATTCTCTTTTAAGTTGCATGTTTACATATACCATGTGCAAACCATAAAAAAAAAAACGCTGCTCAATCACTCTACATACTACATTTGTATCGCATACATACTTTTTTTCGGTTTTAAGCCATGAATATATACCTGACGACCATTGCATTTTTACGGGCTCTTGATAAAATAGGTAATAAAAATGAGATTTATTCTATTCTATCCCTCTTTATGTTTCTACGCCCCTGCATTGCACACGAATGACTACAAAAATACGTAAAAAGAAGACATGTATTTGCTGACTCCGTTAAACATCAATACTATCATCAACGCAGGAAAAAAAAAAAAAACTATTTAACTATACCATAATAAACTAGAAATTTCGTCTCTCTCTTTTTTTCTTCTTTTGTCGTTGCATCATTTCACTTGATATCTTCCCTTTTTGCTCTGTATATTAAGAAATCTATATAACCACCCTATACCCATTATTGTTGTCAAAATATGCCAATTACTGAAACTTTTTCTGGGTTCATCGAAACCACAACGGACGCATTACTAATTTTTGAAGCCTGCCGCAGAGGAATGCTGCCGAAAATCAGCCGAAGACTGCAAGATCGAGAACGAGGATCTATTAAATCAGGCACCGTGTTTGTTTTTGATGAAAAAGATTCTGGCAAGTCAATGAATCCATGTATTTCTAGGCAACGTTCTAACCTTGATATCAGGTATTAAGCGTTGGACAGACGGTCTCGTCTGGAGCCCTTCTCGCATCCTTGGAAACTTCTTGATCTATCGTGAGCTGGATGGACGCGAATCGCTATATCAGAAATTGCCGATAGAGTATGATTCGCCCTATCTGCCTATTCCAGCACAACAGCATCAGCAGCAGCAATTAGGTATTCAGGACGCACTGGAGCCCCATTTAGGAGAGCTTTCCAATGAGGAAAGAGAGAGAGAGCGTAACCTAGTCGGATCTCTCACAGACACGTACAAGTTCAGAAAAGGAGGACTCATAAAAAAGACAATTAGCATCCATTTGAATGGATCTACACAGCATATGATCAGCTATTATACTAGATCAGACGTGCTCGAAGGAAGATTAGCCACTCCGTCTTCTGTTTCTGACTTGTCCAGCCTGCAAATCTCTCCTGAACTTTTACTAAAGCAGAGTTTCCGTGTACCTCCATCAGTTGAATTTGCAGAATTAATGCTGAAGAGACCCAGCTTGTCGCCATCCTCAACCAACTCGTCTGCGTCCACTACAACCGGAAACACAGTCTATAGGAAATTCTCTTGTGCTGCCGCCACTCCAAAGCATCACTCTCCATATGAAATCCAGCATCGAGCACGAGTCAGCGAAGATTACCAGTCTTTGTGTAAGTATATCTGCATATTAAGGTTACATTGCATTTTAATGTTTGAAAAAGAACGTGCATTGAACATTATTTCCTTTTTCACTATTAGCCTTGGATCATTCCAGAAGACTTAGTTTCGAATCCATCAGCGACAATAGGAAGTATGCCAGAGTAAGCGTCCGCGACCAACATGAGTCTTCCCGCAGACGCTCCTCGTTCTTCCTGCCATCTAACGAATCACGAGCATCCTCTTTGAGTGTGAATACGGGTAGAACCGCTTCCTTTTCTCCTCTGCCTCTACCAACCCGCCCTCCTCATTACCTACATCAGCAGCAGCAGCAGCAGCAGCAGCATCATGAGGGAAAAAATATGCTAGCTCCTACCTCACCACTTAACGACACTTGTACCAGGTATTTATCGACTCATTTCTGAATATTTTATATATCACTAAGCCCCTATAACAGAACCTCGAGTGCCATGAACGGCAGCAGCAGAGCATCTTTCAATACAACCGACCTTTTCCCTTCAAACAGATCCTTGAGCCAACAGCGCTATCATCAGCCTTCAGTTTCCAATGATATTATGACCAAGAGTAATTTTAGGCTAGATGAACAAGAACCTTTCTCTTCTCCTTTTCGTTTCCAAAAGCATGAAAATAGCCATGTCCCTTCTGCGTATGAGCGAAATAACGGCCCCTCGCTTCCCTCTCCTTCCAGCTTGATCTGGTCATCCAGCAGCGCTAATGTGCATCATCCGCAACAGGAATACCACGAAAGTAGTGATAAAACAATGTACTTTAGTCGCCCATCCCCACCGCCATTGTCCCAGACAACAGCCACATCGCCCTTGTCATTGGAGCCCACGAGCACCTACAGCAGCCCCACCGGCACCTACTATCATCGATACGACAAGCAGCAAGCGAACAATGAAAATAACAGCACCAAATGCTACCCTTCTTTTTCCTCTTCAAACACCATGTTCAATTCCCGAAATTCTATCCATCAGCAACTCTTCTCTTCTGGTAACAACATTTAATTTATTGATATTTTGTATATAGCGGTATATACAGTTAATATGCACTGATCAAATCAGCAAAAAAAAAGTTCATGCAAGTTTCCAAAGTAAAATAACCTTATGACACAGTCTCTCTCTTTACATACACCACTATATGATATTCACGCTCTTTTTAACCATTAAATAATATTGCTATTTGTATGCTTAAATAATAAAATATAAATCTCAATGTAAAAAGAAGCTTCGGCTATAGCATATATTACTCCTTTATCGCTGACAGCTTTTATGTGAGGTATGCAGCAGGCATTTGATACATCCTAGATAAAGTATAATTCACATTTGTATCTCTGAGGCCCTGAATACATCGTTTGCCGTTGATGTCGAATTTATTAAATGGAAATGCTATCATGCCTTTTGCGCTAAATGCACCACAACGCTGCTGTATGCCTTGGAGGTCAACCAGGGTAAACTAAGGCCCTTATTCATCAAGGCTGAACCTGACATTGTTCCAATAAACTCTGGTTTTTTTGGTTCTCTGCTCCAAATCCTAACATTGTACAAGGCATATGCAACAAGTCCCCTTAGTCGAACTGGACTTAAAGGGATCCAAAACGCGCTATATTGACGGAATGCAAGCACAACGCCAGCGTCTCCTGCTGGTGTAGTTGTTTGAGTAACAGCAGTGTACGCTGAAGGCTTGTATGAGGGCACAACAAGCCATTCCAAGTTGCCCATCTGTAAAATGTCTCTGAATTCCTTGTATAGGGATATCCATCCTTCGTATTGTTCCAATTCAGACTTGGACAGACTATTAAGGTTGGATCCAATACCCAAGGCCCCCATGAAAGACACATGAAAGCGATACGAAATAGGAATTTGCGTATAATTGTCATCGTTTGGAGAATCTGTCACCCAGCAACTCATTGAATTAGACGGCATGGTCAAAGACGCACCATATTGAATTATGATTCGAGCGTCAGGTCTTGTATTATCACTTGGCCAACAAGATTCAGTTTTTTTCAGAATTGAGAGGTCTGCGCGACCACCGCCACTGCAGCAGGTTTCGATGCGAATCAAATCGGTAGCCAGCTTTACTTTTGCAATCAATTGGTTAAACACACGCACATGCTCTGTCCAAACTGCTTTGTCGAACTCAGAACCAGCTTCTGATATGGGTCGGTTCATGTCCCATTTAATGTAATCAACACCCACTGATTTCACCGTTGATATGATCCTCTCCAACAAGTATTCTTGCACCTCTGGCCTTGTTATATCCAGCACTAGCTGGTTTCGTTCTAAATGTCTCGTGCGCTCAGGATAATGATAGACCCAGTCTGGATGCTTTCGGTATAAATCCGAATCAGGATTGACCATCTCAGGCTCAAACCAGAGGCCAAACAGCATACCAAGGCTATGAACGTGATCCGCGAGTGGCTTCAGCCCATGTGGAAACTTGGCGACATCATAAAACCAATCACCCAAGCCTGCCCTATCTGAATTACGTCCACGGAACCATCCATCATCCAACACAAAGAGCTCTGCTCCAAGATTTGCAGCCTTTTGTGCCATTTCCTTTTGATTTTCGAATGTAACACCAAAACCATAAGCTTCCCATCCATTATACAAGACTGGTGCGACATGTTTAGGATCTCTGACCAGCGATTTATCTTTGTTGTCCCTGATATGGTTTGTTAAGCATCGACGAGCCCCTGATAAGCCTTCTGTGGTGAATCCTGCGACAAATTCCGGCAATTCAAATGTGGTGTCTCGTAAATGATGCTCGAAATCACGATCGTTCATACCACCTGTGATGGCAACTTTGCCTTGTATATCTGTATGTAATTCAATCGCCCAGTTACCGCTCCATCCCAGAGACCCAAAATAAACTTGGCAATCGCTGTGTTCGCCATCGCTGACGTGATCTTTAACGGCAAAATAAGGATATGCTTGAGCCGAAGGGATTCCCCTAGTCGATTGTAATACATGAGATGTTCCAGGTTCCAAGGAATGTATCTGCACTTGAGTTTCAGCAGCCCAAGCACCTGCTAAAGTAATCAACTCACGCTGGCAGCTATTTGCAGGTGGAGGAATGTGCCATGCAGCAGTGTGTGCTTTCGTTAACACAAGCGTTTCCTCACCCGAAGCATGTACAGTGGCTGTCCGGATAACCAAGTCGTTTTCTATGTCCAATGCATATTTGAGTTTGATCCTGCATCCTGTGTGAGCCTTATCTTCTAACGTAATCACCAGCTCGGTTGCCTCGTCATTGACTTGGCCCTCGGTGAACGTTAAATCTAGCTCGCGAGTTCCATTTTCAAACTGAATTCGCATCAAGTCAGGCCCGTAGCGAAGGCCTCCAAATACAGGAAACTCTTCTGATGTTGAGGTGATGGCCGGGTCTTGTGAACTTCTTTCTGATGGCATCTTGTTGTCAAGGTCTATATCCGTAAAAGTTACTAGGCGAGAGCCCCAATACAGATTCAACACAAGGCCCGTATCCTTGTCGACGCCTATAACGTAGGTGGTGTTTGCGGTAGAAAGAAACCAAGCGTGTTTACCTTTGTGGTATGATATTCCAGGCTTTAATATGAGCATAATAAATCCAAAGAAAAAGAGGGGTATGTATAATGCGAATATGACCTATGGATTAAATTAATGCGAAATTGGGGTTTCCGTATGGACCTGTGCAACTCGTATCATTTGATTCCGGGTGTGCATTTTCAACATGAGAGGGCACTGCAAAATGTTTGGTATTTAGACGGTATACGAGTCATGAAATGTTGTTGAACCTTTCCCCACTTTGATTAATTCTTTCCCTTCCCTGCGCTAGTGAAGCAGGCCTTTTCGCTAATAGACTAAATAAAAATTTGGGCGTCTTCCAGTGTAGAAGGTCTTGTCAGACAAGTACCAACAGGCTGGGTTCTTTATATCCAGTTGTAAAGTAGAACAGCTAGTCAAACCTGTACCATCTTTTCCATAATATAGGAATGGTTCAAAAGTGTCTGCCTTTGCAAAGCCATCGTAGGTTTTAGGCGCCTGCTTTTGTTTTGTTTGCTCTACGTGAACTTTAGTGTGTTATTGTCAGAAAAAAGACAAAAACTGTAAGAAAACATTGTTTAGCGATCTCAAACACAAAAAAAAAGTAATATAAAGTAATGCATTGGACTAGAAGGTACTTTTTTTTTATTACATTATTGCATAGCTTAGAGCAAGTTTTTGTACTTTTTAAGTTGACATCCGATGAAGGTAACGCTTTTTTTCGGAAAAGTATTTTTCAAATTAAAAGCGTGAGATCTTCAGGCCATATAAAGACATGAAAGTACTACCATTGGAAAGCCAAGAAGCATAATATTTAAATAGACTAAACTTTAATTGTTTTTCTCTTGAATTGGGTAAGATATAGCTTCTCAAAGCTAATACTTTCTTAAGAAAACTGATTTTCTTTGATAGCGGAGGTTAAACGCGTCCAAAACCAGGAAGGAAAACTTCTATCAAAACTCCATTTGGACATTTCGAAAACAAAATTACTTTTTTAAGACAAGATATCGTCCTCTGATACTATGCATACCACGGCTGTCAGTCTATGATAATAGCTGTACATTTGGGCACGCTACACTATGGTGTTATTTTCATAATTCCCGTATGCTTATGGAAGGAGTTCTGCCGAAAAACCTCAAAAACAGATTAAGAGGAAAAAATTAACATTTTGCTTAATCAAAGCGCATTGCCAGTCTTTCAGATCATGGAATGGTCTTTTACGATCATTTTCCTCTAATATATGACATAGTAAAAAGTTGCATTTTTGGGGTCAAAATTGAGGATAATGCATAATCAATGATTTTGGATGTGTGGATACAAGGAAAAAATCGAAAAAATTGATGATTTTGCATCGAAAAAAAAATCATGCTCAAATTGCACCAAAATCATATATAATGTAGTTTTTTCCCAATGGATACTATTTCTGGTGTTTTCAGGGCACTTTTAACAAAAAAAAATCGGTCAAAAAATGGCACACAAAGCTAAAGTTCTTGCTTTTAGGCTGTAAAAAGACTTATCTGGAGATGGTATTACGTCAATATCAATTCTAATACATAACACAGCTCTGTAAAGCAACTATTCTTGATACCGCAAGTATGCCTTTCTTCATATTAATGTGAAAAAACAGGTGTGGCCCTTCGAGTTTGAAGTATAAGAGGATAATCAATGGATACTTTGCTGCAAAAAACCCTTGTTATTTGTGAATAATTCTATATTACCGTTGTTACTTATAATAGTGCTTAATGCCAGTTCAAAGAGCTCCTTTTTTTTTGTGATTTTATTGCTAAACATGTGGAATAGAAAGCAAAATAGAGGTTTGAATTGAGGTTGAGGGTAATTTTACTAACAAAACTTCAGCTTCAGCTGCTAGTTGCACTTCGAGATCGTTCCGAGCGGCTTCAGACTCTGCCAATGCTGTTTTCAATTGCGCAATTTCAGCATGGACAGTTTCCAACCGGGCTATTCTATTTCTTACTTCAATCATAATAGCAGAAATGTTGATGTCGCCTTTGCAAAAGGCAGGTGACATATTTGTGATTCCAAAATCGGTCGAAATAGCTTCGATCAAACAATTTTGGGGAGATATGTTGCTGGGAGTTAAACGGGAGAGACCATTTTCTTTGTTTTCAGCAGTTGAGTGGTGTTGAAAGCAAAAAAAAAAAGTGGAGACAGTGATGAACTTGGTCGATTTTGACTAGGAGAAAAAGGATCAACAGAGCTTGGCTGGCTTGGAGAGATTTTCTCGAGCGGGTTGTTGTTTTTGCTAATAATTGTAGATATATATACGTTTGGGTCAATTTTGGTATGTCAAAACAAGTCAGTATAATGAATCTGCCAACGAGTTGCACTTTTATCAGAAATACATCTTTTGGATGTATTTATAATATACCAACATTATGTGCTAATGTCATAATGTAAGACTGTAACTAAGATTTACTGTATTAGAGCTTGCGGTGTAAACCCTTGATTTACCCACGCACATTGGCTTTAGCCCCTTGATCTGACTACAAGCCCTATAGCATGTTATTGAGATAACACCACCCCCATACCAACATACGCATTATGTGGAAGAGAGAGAGAAACCATAGCGGTAGATAGTTACAGTAGTAGTTGTGAACGCAGGAGTAGTAGGCCGACATAACAAAAAAAGAAAAAAGGAAATAAAAACGCAATCATCCAACATTTAGCAGTGCCTGTGCTTGATTTAGTTAGTGCTGCAGGCACTGGATAATTCACATAGCTGTAAACGCTGACATATACAATAATTTGATTTTCACGGCAACTATTAAAAACCTCAAAGTATTCCAAAAACCCAGTCTGAAACAGAATGTTAATCAAGAAAAGGTATAACCATAATAAACGTTAAGCACTATCTAGGGCCAGCAATCTTTCTTGCCTTTCCTTGGACTTGGTCTCACGCGCAGCAATCTGTCTTGTATTGATTGCTCTAGGGCCATTCTTGCCTTTTGCGTTGGCTCCAAAGTCTTTCCCAGGATTGCTTGATCACATCAGGATTGTTAAACATTGGTGTGGGCTCCCAAGAGTTCCAATCATCACTGAAATTCTTCCATTTAACCAAATATTGGTAGTTGGGTGGATCTCCTTTCTGGTTAAAGGTCGCTTGTACCTCATACACATCTGAATTATCCTCCTTGGTATCATTCGTGCCTAATGAACGTCGTTAGCTGTGTTGGTACATACATCTCTTGCCAAGAACGAGTTTGTTCTATCAGTGAGAATATACAGCATCCATTTCGTGTAAATCCATGCACGTAGGACGGTCCCTCATAGTTGGGCTCAGTTTTCTCCTTCTTTTTCTCTACATTCTTGATCATGAACGTAGATCCAATAGGAAAGGGCTTTTCTAGAATTCTATGTCTCTTTCTAAAGTACTCGCTATCCTTATTCCTGTGTCTTTCGAATCTGGTCTCTGATCGCAGGGACAATTATCCTGTCGATTTGATCCAGCTTCTTTTGCAAAGCTTCAATATCGACTTCTCTTTCATAAAGTACAGGCTTATCACCACTGAAACCTTCAAATCCATTGGGTAGTCTATAGATTTATAGATGGGCTCTCATATGTATCAACTACAGCTTTGGTGAAACAAGGGATACTTGCGTCGCAGGTGGAGTCGTTGTTCAACAAGTGTTACATGTCGAATTGCTGTGTTCACCTGTGCGACACAATAAAGCTAGCAAGAAGAGCTGTCAGGTATGAATATGCTGGTAATCTTTCGAATCATTGCATTGAACCGAGTTTTTGGTGAATTGATAGAAAAAAGGGGTTATCGGTTCCTTGGTTGGTTATTGTGGGGTTTTGTTTGTAGCTTATTCTAACCTCGGGCGATCTCTTCTTCGAGCCAAGGTTTCTCCATTGTTGATTCGGACATAAAACCTTGATTCAAACATTGCTTTAGCATATTACGCGGAATCTGACTTGGCAAAGTATTCGCTATGCGTGGAGATCTTAAATCCGATCCACGTCAACTGCGAGAGCAGCTCGCGTGTGCCCCCCCCCCTCAAAATACATTAATCACCTGAGCTTAGTCAATTGATACACAGATACATTCCAAGTTAGAGTAGTATTGGATCATGAAAGCGCAATTAACGCACTCGGTCACCTCAAATCTTGTTTTTCCATGACGAACGTTTGTTTGCATAGCAGAACGAGACATTACGCAAGTTGATGGAGGAAAACAACAAGTAGAACGGGTCGGGAAGACGGTGCAGTGGTGATTGGACATGTACCATAATTTGAAAGAACGTCCCTAAACACAAGGTGGTTTACGACGCTCAAGGAATCTGATGCTTCTCATTCACCATGTTTCTCACCCAAACCGAGCCTTATTTTTCCCTCTGTTATTTTTTTAAAATTTTGCCATTTTTTTTTTTTTAAGCTAAACTCTCCTTCGCATTGTTTTAAAATTTCTTTTCCTCTCCTTTTTTTCTACTCTTTTCCTTCCTTGTAAACTTTAAAAAGTAGTAGCACATCGAACAACACGCGAACAGATAGAAGAGCGACGAGCACTACAATAACACAACCACCACAGCAATTTACCATTCTATCAATTAATACATGGCTGCGCTGTCATTTAACTACGCACCGCCTATATCGGGTCACTACACCCAATATACAGCAGACGATGAGGAATCGTCAATTGCTTCTAGCTTGCAAGAGCAATGTCAAAATATAATGACAGAAAGAAACTGTCAAATCTCTGTGATAACCACTAAAAACAGCACATCTTCCACCGCGGCTTCTAGTAACGCCGAGTACAATCTTTCATTGACTGGCTCTGCTCAAGCTTTGATGGAAGCTCGTGGCGATTTGCTAGCAGATTGTCTGTTGCAGGTGGGTGTCTGCGCATGACAATACGCTTGTTTTTTAATTAATTTGTAAATAGATCAAATTGACACTTCGATTACCTCCAACATCAAATCTTTCTCAACTGACCAAGCATTTCAAAGAATTGGAGCATGAATTGACTACAAAAATCAGCATTACTCCAGAAAAATCAGACTTGTCGTCGTTTGCATCTGATAATCCAATGTACATTCATATTGTTGGCACTCCAATCCAAGTCGAACTATGCCGTGTGCGTTTGTTGGTTGTTCTAGATGAAATTTTGGTGAGTGGAAAAAAAAAAAAAAAATGAGACATTTCACTTGAGAGAAAAAAAAAAAAAATTCCGCTATTGTTAAATCAAAAATAATACTAACACACGCTGCCTGATGTAATGTGTAGAAATCATTCAAGACTGAAGTAGTTAGATTACCATTGAAACTACAGTATTTAATTTGCGGCAGAAAACGAGCTGGCCTGTTACCAATTATTGAAGAAACTTCAACAAACATTTATTTCCCTTCGCCATTTACCGAGACATCTAATACGACTACCACAGCAACTAATAATGCAGACAATGCTCACGAGGAGACCCAACCTGCAATTTATATCACAGGTGAACCCACCCATGTGTCGCGTGTAAAAGACATGCTGCACAAACTCGCTATTCAAAAAGTAAGCTACCTCATCCACTGCACAAAAATTAAACTTTTACCCTAACTTGTATTTGACAGGCAAAGTCAATGTATCACAAAGACACTGCACTTTATGCAAGAAAAATAGATTGGCTCTTACTGCATCGTCGAGACGAGCTACGCAAAATCATGCATGACAATGGTAACAGCTGCTGATTTCGTCTAGTCCGGCTTTCCTCGTACTAATTTGCTGCTTTAGGTGCTTACATTGAATTTCCCCCCATCGGCTCGGGCGATAATAAAGTAACTGTCTATGCAGAGAACAGAGTTAACGCTGAACGCACATTGAGGGCGCTTAATTTCCAGGCATGCAACATTTACGAAGCCTGCTTCTACTTTAACAATCGAGACGGCGCCATCTACGACTCGGCAGGCACCCATACATTCTTTGATTCTACCTCCAACCTGTCTAGCTTGGTATCCCAGCTTTCCCAGGTATCTGGATCCGAAGTCATCTACAAAACCGACCCTGGATGTATTGAAGTGCTGGGCGCCGAGCGTGCTATTCGCAACGTCTATCAGCGGTTGCAGGAAATGCAGTTTCTACAAGTGTTCCATCAGTACACTGTTTTCAGAGTCGAATCATCCAACGAGCAGCGAGATTTCATCTCTGGAAAAAAGAATGGTAAAATCAACAAGATCATGAAGACATCTGGAGCAAAGATCCGGTTCATGCCGTTCATCAACGAGTATAATTTCATTATTGAAGTCGAAAGCACCAGTTTCACAAAGGCATTGGACGGCCTCACCTTGCTGCAAGAAGAGCTCCCTGCTGAAATTTCGTTCTATGTGCCGGAATCGTACCACAAACGCATCATCGGCGTTGGCGGAAAAAACATTCAGCGCATCATGAAGAAATACGGCGTCTATGTCAAGTTTTCAAACACGGAGGAATTTGCCTCGCTAGGCGGATATTACAACAATCAGGATAACGTCGTTGCTCGCACCCCGATGAAGAATCAAATTAACCTCGACAATTTACGTCATGCGGTTATGGAGTTGATTCACCCAAAAGACAGAGATTTTGTTACAGAAACCATCCAGATTCCTTTCAGGCTGCACAGAGATTTGATTCACGAGTATCAAAACAATTTTATCACTGAAGAACTGACCAAAAAGACGAATACACACGTTTTGTGGCCTGATGCAGAATTAGCGAGTGACACTGTCGAGCTGTTGGGCCCAGAAGCTCACATGCCCTTGGCTTTCAAAATGATGGAAAGTATTGTTCCAGAGGCGTATGATTTGCATGTCCCCAATGGCGGCGCCGCTTTCAACGATGCAGTTGCGTCTGATCTTTTCCAAGAAAAGGTGGTTTCTCGTCTTCACCAAGACTACAATGTCATTGCCGAGGCTGGTGATTTGTTTATTCGATTAAACATGAGCAGAGACAAAGTACTGGACGTTTTGCGTGATTCTTTGCAGATAACGATTGACTATCTCAAGAGCCAGCAGGTTGCAATCAACGAAGATACGGTCAATGCCGATGCTCTATTTGCCGCTGTAGAAAAGAAATCGTCGCTATCGAGTATCAGAAAGACAATCCTGCCAAGCAGCAGTTCAAGTAGCAGCTTGCTGGATTCGGCATCTCTGCTCAAGCAACATCAGACGGCTTCTTCCCAGTCGATCATCGGTAACCCGCCGTCTGTTTCCATGATGCGATCTTCGAATGATACTATATACACTACGCCTACCGCAGCTGCAGGCAGTAACAACGCCACCCCTCCTCAACCATATCACTTTTTCAGTTTCCAGCATGATAACGTATCTCTTGATAACACTAGCAATTGGGCCCCACTTAATACAGCGCATATGCAGCAGCAGCAGCAGCAGCAGCAGCAGCAACAAAAGCAGCAACACCCCATACCTGCGGCTACAACCACCTCAACATCTGCACATTCCAATGGTAGTGGCAACGATAACACAATCCGAGCTATTTTTGATGCGCCCATTGATCTAACTGAGCAGGAGCGAGCTGTTTTGTCAAGTTATCGCTATCAACGAATGAGCATGCCTCCAAACTCTAACTTTGGATTTCCCCAAGCAGTTCCTGCTGCTCCTAACAATACTGATATCTGGTCAGCTCCTTCTACATCCTCGAACCGAAGAGCAACTGTTGGATTCTCAACATCGGGCATGACGAGCCCACCGCAACCAAGACATTCTGCCAGTAGTAATTATAAAAGTAATACGAGTGAACTTAATATGAGGGTAAGACATTGGGTTTTGTGTGTTGCAGGCATAGCATACTAATCTTGTATTGATAGAGATACAATGAGCCGGCTAATAATGCATTTTATCCTGCTACGATGAACCATGGACACTTGTCTTCTTCTGCAGCTGGTGGTGCTGCTAGTGCTGCTGTTGGTGGAGGTGGTGGAGGTGGTGGCGGCGGTAGTGGCAGCGGTTCTGGGCCGTCTACTATTGCTGGTGAATTCAATCCATACAATGACTCTGCGCCTACATCGGGATCATTGAAATCAAGCCAATCACTTCCTGAACCAATGCTGGAAGGTCATTTCAACACAGGAAGATCCTCGTTTCACCCACAGCAGCAACAGACTTCACCCAATTCATTTCATCTATCTCAACAACCGACATTTAGTCAATTGAATCTTGGAACCTACAGACAATCAAACCCTGGTGGTGGATTTGTTTCTCGTAATACACCTCCCAGTCATGATCAATTTTTTACTAACAATGAAGAAATCAATGGTATGTTGATGCATTTGTAGCATTTAGCATAAATTTATTGACGCATATAGACAGTAGTTCAGAGTATGCTCGGTGGAAACCTAGCAAATAATGACAACACGGCATTCGATACTCGCCGTCAGCCTCCTCCTTCAAACAATGACTATGACAGCAAAGGCTCTCGACCCCCACCAGGTATTGATATCTAGTTGATGTATTTTTTTCGCCCACCCTACAAAAGCAAGCGACTTTTTTTACATGGAAAACAACAAAAAGCATACAAAATCTATCTTTTATTTTCTATTTTACATATATTTTATCCCCTTTTTTTTTTATATTTTTATTTAGAATTTTAAAATCTCTAATATCGTAAATAATGTTTTTCATATAGATCCCACATAATTTCACCTTTTATTTTAATTGTTATTATTTTGCTTAATCATTATATATTATTATCCTTTCTTAAAATAAACAAAGCCAAGGTTTCTTGCCAACAAATCAAGCAACTACACCAAAGGAGTCTACTAGCATTGAATTTATCAAATTAACCCATTCTTGGGCATGATTGCGATCTTCAAATAACCATGATTTTTCGGGCTGCATGAAACAGATATTTGAGCGATGATTGAATCACAACCAGACAACAAATACTTACAGTGTGTATACTAAACGTTGATTTCCCCTTCAATTCAGACAATAAATGCGATGTCCACGATATTTCACACCTCAAATTACCGTCTAATTTAGTCTCGTCAGTTCCCTCATCAAGGTAGAGTAATCGCGGTCGGTTTGTCAGGATCAAATGTCTCTTTTTGGATGTCAATCTCCCTTTCCTGTATACTCGGCCAGACTTTACCACAGATTCATTTGGATATAGATGAGGTATCCTTTTATATAAACATATATTTAATATGCTATAAGAATTTATTTATTATACGCAAAGATCAAAATTTACCATGGCAAATGTGGTTGTGTTCGTGCGCCTTCCTTCAATCCACTCCCTCCTCCTCCTCCACCACCACCACCTTCTTCCGTTCTTGGCGATATGCTATTGTGGCCAGATGATAAGCTTGATCGATCGGAATTCACCGAAAGTGTTTGTAGTTGCGGCTGCAATTGCGAATTGTACGAAGATTGCCGACTATGTGCAACACTGGTTTCGGCTTTCAAGGGTTTGTCAAATTGAGCTGGGGCAGCAGGTTCATCTAGAGCAGATGCTGGTATTTTGTCACGGTCATTGCTGCGAGGATTTGGTATCGATGGCGAGCTTGCTGAGCTTGCTGAGCTTTCTGTGATTGTAGTTTGCGCCAACGCTCCTGCTAATGCGCCAGCCAACGCCGATCCTGATGCTATGCCGTGGTGGTTTTTACCAGCATTTCGAACCCATAAATCTTCTTCGTCGTCTTTGTCATCGTCCCTTTCTCCAAAATTAAAATTAGGCGGTGCAACTGGATGCGCTTTAGCTTCTTTTTCTAGTCTCTCTCGAAGAGGTGGTGCAGTAGAAGCAAAGATATTATCCCAATCGATGCCTTCAAAAAAGGGGTGGTCCTTGATAGCGTCGATGCCGCCTGTAGCCACTGATCCAAGTCTTTTTTCTGGCTCCGAGGCTAATAATCGCTCAACAATGTCCTTGGCTGCTGGCAGGAAATCATCAGGCATCGTGTATTCCAGATTCTTGATCTTTTGGAATATAAGATAGTCGGTAGCTGCTTTGAAGGGTGATTTTCCAGACAGCATTTGGTAAATAACACAGCCTAATGCCCATAAATCAGCCCTGCATAAACATTGGTGGTTAGGAATGGAAGTTCATTTTACACGCTAAAGCTTACTCTTTGGATACCACATCGCTTCGAAGAAGTTCGGGCGATACGTATTCTGCGGTACCGACAAAAGATCTGGCAGGAGTTGTCGTATTCCCCGCATCGCCGTTTGATGCTGCTGCGTTCTCGCTTTCGTTGGTGATCTTGGCTGACCCAAAATCAGTAATCTTGATGTGTGAATTATCGTCCAGAAGTATGCTTGTGAGTCGTGAGTGAGTTTGCGCTGAATTTGAGCTAGCCGATTCAGGTACTTACTTTTCAGGTTTAATATCTCTTGAAAAAAAAAATAATAATAATAATAATAAAAATAAAAATATAGAGTCAGTAAAACATCAATAGCCGTTTTCTCAAACGAATTACCGGTGAATGACGCCCCTGCTGTGGATATGCTCAATGGACAATAGTATCTCTGCAGCATAGAATTTAGCTGTTTCGAGATCAAACGGTGCCAACTGCAGGACATATAAAAAAAAAAAAATCAGACATCCCGTACAAGAAGCTCAATCGTTTCCTCGACAATACCCGTCTAATGTATGTATACAGTTCACCATTTCGAGCTAAATCAAGCACAAAATCTATTGGAACAATGAATACAGGTCGCCGACAGCACACACACAAGGGCACATTGATATACTCACACAAGCTTCTGTTGTCTTTATACGTCCAATACAGCTTGACGATGCCAGGATGATTCATTCTACTAAGCGCATCGCGTTCGATCATCACATACTTGACTTTGTTGTTTTTGACAATGTGCGCTTTGTCTAGTCTTTTGATAGCATATTGCTTTCCAGTTCGCTTGTCTCTGCCTATTAAAACCTAGTTTTCTCTCTTATTTAGCTTTCAACCAAAAAGACAATTGAAGAACTCGACTCCTTTTTTTTAAACAACTTACGGTAGAATAGGATCCTTCGCCCAGAATTTCGCCATAATCAAAGTCAGTTACTATACGACGGTGGTGATAAAGTGGGTGAGACGGGTCGTTGACGTCTGTATTCAAGGTGGGTTCACGTCGCCCGCTATTGCCATTGTTGGCTAAAGAATGGGTTGATGTTGACTGTGTGAGTGAAGGAGGGACATTTGCCATGATATGATTTTTTTTAAAAAAAAAAAAAATAAATAAATAAAAGAACAAAAAGAAGAGGAGAAAGGTTGCTAGAGTGAAATCATCGGATGATGAATCACAGGACCATTCAAGAATAACAACAATATCAGCAATAGGGTAAATCGTCATTTTATGGCATAATCCTCGAAATATTTGACATTGCTATAATAAAGAGAGTCCTTGCCCCATCTTGTATATACCAACACAAAAACATTTATTACAAGCACTAATCCACCTGACTATTCAACACTGTTTCAGTTGTCTTTCTCTCCAATTCCAACGCAGCACGGTCAATCTTGCTGAATTGCCATTTCCAAGAGGCGTTGTACAAGAAAGGCCTCAAGTCAAAGCGGTTGTCGTCTGTGCTGTAGGCTTCCGCGTGGTAAGCAGGAGTCAGCGTGGTTAGTTTATGGCGATTGATGGAATAGTAAAAGAAAAAGCGCTTGACTTTGGTCGCAACCTCGGAAGGCGGCAAGTCGTCGCCCCATTCGTGCACCAACTTGGAGAACATAGAGTAAGGGCCGCAGCGGTCAACTTTACGAAGGCGGCCATAGCGAGACAAATCATCATAGGACATGCCCATGTCAGCTTCATCTGATTGCACATAGTTCTCTGTAATGGGCTCTAGCTCTGCAGTGGGAACAGCATCCAAAAATTCCCCAAGAATGGGCATGGCAAACTTGTCTTGAGCATAGGCAATGAAGCGCTTGAGGTCGTGCTTGGAGATGGCTCCAATGGGGTTGACATCAGCACTACTGCAATCGTATTTGGTGAGGTATCCTCTTAAACTCTCATCGACATTGGCGCTGCCAAGGACAAGTAGACTACCCTTGATAGTGCGGCACCAAGGCAGCAGTTGAGCAAAGAGATAGGCAAGCAGCATGCGCAGACGAGCCTGGATATTTTGGAGCGCTAGATTCTCCGTATCAGAGCCGCCATGCACTTTGTATTTGGGTGATTTGCCAGTGACCAACGTAAACAGGCCATGGATAGATTTGACAACGGTATCCATATTGATATCAGTGTGATAGCTGCCAATCACCTCTGCTAAATCCTTTGCTCGCTTACGAGTTTCATTACTCGAGTTTTCTGTCCCCATGTAGCAAGTGTAGAAGATACGATGGGCAAATTCTCGAGGATCAGTAGGAGTATAGCCATCACCTTCACCGGCCAGACGTCTTGCATCCTCCAAAACATGCTTGTTGCCTTCAGCAGCCTCTTTTACGACCAGACGACACATGGATGCTACAATGGTGGCAGTTGCACAGCTATCGATACCGCCGCTCAAAGGCAAGAAATAACCAGCAGTTTTGGACCGACGTAGATAATCCCATAGCCAACAGGCAGGACCTAGTGCAATTTCCTCCTCGGGGCTATGGTAGAACGGAGGTCGAGGTTTAGTTGGGCGAACATGAACGTCATCTTCAATATAGCTATGAGTTAGGGCCATTTTCACTTCTTCGCGCTGATATGCCGGTGTAGATGCAGCTTGAATGCCACGACTCGCCATGCGAGCACGATAAGAACGAACGTCTTCCAAGTCAATAGTTGCAGTGATAACTTCGACGTCCCTCAAAGAAAACTGAGAGCCTTGGGCAATGATGTTGCCATTCATAACGACCATGGCACAGCCGTCATAATACAGACGATCGCCGTCGCAGCCTTGCTGATTAGCGTAGAGATAAACACCCCCTACTTTGGCCGTAGCGTCTTTGATGAGGTTGATGCGAGTATCCAATTTGCGCAATTCATGATGGCTTCCGCTGCTGTTGGTAAAAATCTCTACGCCATCTAGGCCCATCGTGATATGAGGACTGGCTGGCGTAAATAATTCTTCGCAGGTTTCGCAGCCGATGCATGTATCCAACGTGCTAATGACACAATCGCCAATGGGTACAACAATCTAGTATCGCTTTTTTTATGAGCTGGGATTGTCGCAATCCGGATTCTCCGCCCACATACCTGATTTGTCAGTTTGGAAATCATTCGAGGCAGGTAGTATTGCTCAACTTTCTTTGATATCCACGGAGTGAAAAAACGCATTTCACGATAGTTGCCATCATTCGCTAGAAAGATTTTGGGCCGGATAAGAACGATTCTTCCGTCTGCAATGATAACTCTGCAGTTGTACTTGACAGACTTGTGCATAACCGGCCTTTTATATCCACAATTTAAGCGTCTGAATCTTTACATTTCCTCAGTAGACTTACATGCCAATGTCCAAAATCATATCCTTTGCTTCCTCGCTTTTGAGGATCTCGGCCAAAACTTCCCAAGAATGCAAATAGGTATCGCCTAAGTAGAGTAGGGTCACTTTCAAGTTCCAATGCCAAAATTGCAGTGTAATCTCTCTTTTTTTTTTTTTTTTTTTTTTTTTACCTTCCAAAAAGTGATCTTGACAGCCGTATCCACTGTTGCAAAGAATTAGCTTTCGGCCGTTCACCTTTGGGTGTGTCATGTAAAACTTACGTAACCTCAAGTTCTGGGCCCACACGCAGCTTTGCGCCTTTTTCTTTGGCGATACGGATACTCTCTAGGATGCGCTCGAGATTTCCTTGGAAATCCAAAGCCCATTGATTAAGGGAACAGGTAGCCAGTGTGATTCTAAGAGGGTTTAGTCCAGATTACAACTTTGTCACACTATTCGCTGGCTTATGAATGTTATATATTTACAGATGACCCATGGTTAAAATGTCAAATAATTACAAAAGAAAAACGACATGGTCAAAAAATTATGTGTGCACTAGATTTTATTGAATTCTTGGCCACTGGTGGTGGGTCCTTTTGTGTTCCCACGGTGACTGGTGTGAATTTGCATTGACGTTCTCTAATCTGTGTTGGAGATGACAACCTTAATAGTGCCTTCACGGCCTTCTTTGACGTGTTGGAATGCCTCGAGAGCGTCTTCAAATTTGTATCGATGAGTAATTAGGCTCTTGAGATCAACCTTTCCAGAAGCCAGCATCTCGATAGCGGTAGGGTATGTCTAATTATAATAATGTCAGCATGCTTTCCCTAAATTATCCATCTCGGAGCAGTCCACTTACATTGCAGTATCTCATTACGCCTCTGACATCAACCTCTCTAGCAGAGACATCAGCAACAGAAATAGACTGAATAGAAGCACCCATGCCAACGAGCACAATCTTTCCGTTATTCTTGACGAGCTATTATAGGGACATTAGCCTACGCCGTCCATTTCCCTGCGATTCGATGGTATTCACTTACATAGATAGACATCTGAACACAAACTTCGACGCCAGTACAGTCAAAGACAACGTTAGCAGGCGAGATCCCTGATTCAAAGATCTTTTCAGCTTCCGCCTTTGCAAATTCGTTGGTATCGGTATCCTTGGGGGGTTTGTTGGTCATATGGATAGTATCATCGGCAATGTAGGACTTGGCAAACTTCAATCTGGATTCCGAAATATCAGCAATGGTGATGTGAGACGCGCCAGCAGCCTTTGCTGCTGCTGCCGTTAACAGACCAACAGGACCAGCACCAAACACGAATACTCTGTCGCCTAGTTTGACTTCTCCTCTTCTTGCAGCATGGATGCCCACGGACAATGGCTCAATCAATGCGCCTTCCTCCAGAGATACATTGTCAGGAAGTCTGTGTTTTGTGTCAATAAACAATGCCCGCACCCTGTTCTACCGCACACACACACACACACACACACACTTACTTGTAGCAGAAATCTGCAGAATGTCTATAAAAATCACAAAGGGTGCCATCGTATGGAGGCGTGGCAGCAAAGGCCATGTCAGGGCACAAGTTGTATTTACCAATTTTACACATTTCACATCTTCCACAAGGTACACCGGGCTCGAGAGCAACACGATCACCTACCTTGAGATCAGTGACACCTTCGCCAAGAGAAGCAACAATACCGGCAGACTCATGACCCAACACCATAGGTCCTTTGCACACAAAATGGCCAATGCGGCCATGAGTCCAATAATGAACGTCTGAGCCACAGATGCCCGTAGACTTAATATTTACAACAACTTGGCCTGCTCCAGCAACAGGAACAGGTCTATCCTCCTGCGTTTTTGTCGCATTAGATTCCCTCCTGCCACTCTCTTTTCTTTTAAAATACTTACAAACGAGATTTCATCTTGCTTTTGAAGGACAAATGAATTGTTTTTGCTAAGATCCCAAACTGGAGACATTGAATATAAGAGTAGTGTGTGTGTGTGTGAAGAAAAAGAAGGCAGGGTTTTTGTATAGGATCCCCCTTTTTTAAAAGTGTGGGTTTCCCGGGAATTATTTCCCCTGGTATAGCGCTAATTACTCCATTTAGAATCAAGATGCTAAACACGAATGTCGGCTCTTCTCACGTAAACACTGTTTCGACATGTTTGCCATTTGTGAATCAATGAATTCCAGCATTGACGCATGTTGACTGGAACCAAACGCCAATCCTATCCCTCTTTCTTCGGGTGCTTTCTCGCTTTCAATTAACCGCATAGATCTTCTTTTCTCGGGTATTTTATCTTAAAAAGGCAAAAACTTGACGTTGCATCCAAAAAAAAAAAAAAAAAAAAAAGTGTTTTTTCATACCTTGGAAACAATCGTGAAAAAAAAAAAAAAAAAACCTAAATTTCTGAAATGCTTCAGATGGCTACATTCACCATATCACCATACTCACCACCCCCAAGCAGGCCCATCTCCGCCAACAGCAATGTTTTCATGGTGGCTTGTTGAAAATATGTCTAGGTCATCAATTTGAATATGAAAAAGGGGTCTATTGCACTAGAGGAGCGTCTCTCTCTCTCTTTCTCTCTTTTTCTTCTTCTTTATTCATTAGATTGAACACCAAGCGAATAAAAAATAATTAAAAAAAAGATGGCAGATTACTCTTCACCTCAGCAGCAATCCCAACAAAATGCGGATGACTATCCTCCCCCTCCCCCTCCTCCTCTTAGCAGCATTCCTCCTCCTTCCTCTGCTTCAGTAGGAAGAAACCGCTCTCCAGGTGGACGTGATAGATCGTTATCGCCAACCCGCCGTTCTTCTAGCAACAGTCGATATTATGATGAAAGACGCTCTTACCGTGATGACGACCGCTATGGCGGAGGAAGAGATAGATATGACCCTTATCCTCGCCGTGATTACTATGACAGCAGAGACCGTTATGATCGAGGTGACAGATACGATCGCTACGATAGATACGATCAAAGAGACCGTTATGATCAAAGAGACCGTTATGACCGCTACGATGATAGACGAGGTGGTGGGCGTTATCCTCCTAAATCCAGACCAAGAAGACCCGTTGACAGAGGAAGCGAGCAAGAAAGAAAAACAACAACGACCATCTATGCCGGAAACCTCCCCTATGATTTTATTGAGCGTGATGTAAAGTATTCCGGCTCTACTAATTTGATATTCACGAGATTAACAAATGCTGTAGGTTGCTGCCATGTTTGAACGTTACGGTCGTTTAAAGACTATTACCGTGCCTATGGATGCTGTCACCAACAAAAACAAGGGCTTTGCTTTTGTCGAATTTGAAGATCGTCGTGATGCCGAAGATGCTTTTGAAAAATTTGATGGATTCAGCGTCGAAGGTCGTCGTTTAAGACTTGATTGGTAAAATCTCAATTGATACTGTTAGGATGAGTCAACTTATATTAGACATGTAGGGATATTGGACTTTCCAAGAAGGATGAGCATCGTCCTCCTAGACGAGGTCCTAGTGGCCCTCCTCCCATGGATGACCATCGTGAGCGTTCCATGCCTGATTCTTGTAAGTATTTTTTTTTTTTTTTTTCTATATATATAAATCTAATTTCAACGCGTGCTAAATTTCCTATTAGACTCGGCTCCCCCTCCCCCTCCACCTCCCATGGACTCTCGTGGATATAGACGCGAATCACCCGAACCTTACCGTCGATAAACAGTTTGGCAGCTCAAAACCTGCTATTTAAAAATATTACTACACTCGAAAAAAACCTTTAATTTTTTTTTTCTAAGAAAAATCACACTGCGCGCCGACTTTGTTGATTTGATGAAAATTGGATTTATATAAAAAAAAACTTTGCAATGTGGATTTGATAAAAAAAAAGTATACTTTGTTAGAGCAGACTCTCCAAAATTGCGAGGATGTAAGCATAGAGTGGATCAGATGTGGACCATCGGTTGATATTGTAGTAGAGTGCGCGAGCGAGAGAGGGTTGTTATTTTGGATTCAAAGTTGATTTGTTAATTTGCAGATTGAGAGATTTTGTTTTAGTGACGATGGGGTAAGTATTTTGGAAACTTATATTTCTCCGTAGTTTAATCATTAAAATATCGTTTTTATTTACATTAAATGTCGATATTGGCATGCCAAGTAGTTTTTCCATATCATATATTCTACATTGTTTTGTTGCAGAAAAGGAAATCTAACCATAGATAATGGGATTTGACTTTTGTACATGGCTTCAAAATCCGGTGAGAAATGACATCTTTGTAACTTGTTTTTGTGGGTCTTGTGCACCAAGCTTATTCTTATTGTAAAAGAATATTTTGATCAGTATGGTTTGCTTGTATGTCGGGATGGCTAGGTGGGTATGGCGACAGTCGCTGCCGCTGCTGCGTCTTTAGCAGGACTTCCAGTCAATTCCACTATGTTTTGCGGGGGGCTTTGCGGCGGCTATAGAATTACTTCGTGCTAATTTTGCCAAATGCTGCAAACCTGGTTTCCATTAATCTGCGGCAAGTGTTTGACCCTAGCAACCTTGGCATTGGGCGACTCACTTTGGTTGACACTATATAATCAGAAAAACACACATGTGCTCATTCTTGACAATTTATATTAGGAAATCATAAAGATATGCCTTTGATTTATTTGTCGGTCAACATTTTAGGATAGACATGGGCATGTCTTTACATAGATACAGCTTTTCGTATTATGGTGAAATTTATAACCAAAGCATGTTTTTTGTACCCGACAAACAGCATGCTGCCTAAATTTTTGCTTAAAACTGAGCTTCTAAAAGCATTTCGATTCCAGTAAAGTTCTTGTAATGGATGTCTTGGCCACAAGAAAATGCTAAAAGTGAGCTTTACAGGCAGGATTTTGCCTCTCTGAGATTTCAAAATTTAAAATATCAAGCGCATTACTGATGAAGAGAGTAATATACAGTTTTCATATTTCATAATCGCATTTCAAAAGTGGAAACATGTCAACAGCCACAACATATATATGATTTCGTTCACCAATCATACACAGCAAAAAAATAAAATGGACTATTCAGTAGACCTTCAAAAACGAAATCAAATTTAGACTCAAGAGGTGCACATAAACAGACTTTTGATCTATTTAGAAAAACAAACTTTTATATAGTATATCGTTGCCAAGTTTTTACAATATAGTTGAAAGACAGCCGAAATGAAACATTGCAGAAAAGTCTTGTGTTCTCTTATAAAAAGGGATGCTCCAAGTTTTAAATGAGCTCAAGGACCCTACACTCTTGAAAATGCAACTTTTTTCAGGTAGCATATAGACTATATCTGAAACGTTGAAAACTAATCATTTGTTTCGATATATAGCTATTGCGTTGACTTTGATTAGCGTTGCTTTTGTTACAGCATCTCCCAATGCGACCTACAAAGTTTTGTCCCTTGTGCCTGATAATCAGACTCTCGCTGTCATTGTAGACGAGCATGTATATCCTTTGACTATTACTAGTAGACATTCTTCTCTACTCCATACTGGTGAAGCACCCACTGCAACTTCATGCTATTGCTATGCAATTCTTGAAAAGAGCAACCAATCAAATGTTATTGAAAGAGAGAACTTTACTCGTAGTCCAGTGGCCAAAGATGACACTCTGAATGAATTCTATGGCAGACCATGGAACTCGATGAATTTAGCTCAGCTTCCTCGCATTTTGGAGCCTCTTCCTATCATCAACCGTATTGACTCCAAACTCCATATTGATGGTGAAATCCCCACGATGCATTTTACTGGTAATCAAACGGCCATTGACTATATTCACGCCAACCAGCACCTCGATATTGACGTCGAAGGTTTGAACATGACATATATTAGGTATGTGCATGTATTTTTTATGCAAGGCGCGCACCTGAAATTAACGTTATCTTGATAGCCCAAACGATATTCAAACGTTCAAAGATGTAACGTTTGCAATTGCAGGCATGAGCACAAGATATTTGGATAAGGTTTCTTACAAGATTAAAATTCCAAAAGATAACGATCTTTACCACTACCGTCGCCTTAAGTTAAGAGCAATGGGTACAGACATGTCCTATATGAGGGAAAAACTGGTCTCTGAAATTGCTGATTCAGTGGGGCTTCCCACAACCAAGTTCAGCTACGTGCGTGTCTTCATTAACGATCAAGCAGTTGGTCTTTTTGGCCTTGCAGAGAACTTCAAGACTCCCTGGGTACGAAACGAGTTCAATAACGGCGAAAAGAGTTCTAATCAAGGCGCTTTGTATGTCTGCGATCTCAACGGAAAGCTGAATGAGACTACGTCCACAGGAAACTTGACGAATACCACCGTGCTATCCGACCTATCTTATTTCAGCGACAACGCCACTCTTTACAGCATTCCTTATCCTGTCAAAGAAGAACCTGCAACTGGAACTGCTAATTACACTCGCATCATGGATTTCACCAAATTTCTATCTGAACAGAGTACAAAC
Organism: Parasitella parasitica; assembly: GCA_025201805.1. Lineage (NCBI taxonomy): Eukaryota > Fungi > Mucoromycota > Mucoromycetes > Mucorales > Mucoraceae > Parasitella > Parasitella parasitica. Next base: position 245,607 of record MU619241.1, read on the forward strand.
GTTAGTGACTCTGTGATTCCTCTTTGGGAAGAGAGGATTGATGTTGCAAGCTTTTTGCGTGGTTTAGCATTTGAAGTCGTTGTCTCAAGTATTGACGGCTACCTTGGCCTTCACAACAATTATATTTTATACGACGATTTGAAGCACGAACGGCTTGTTTTCAGTAGTCAAGATTTTGATTTAACATTATACCATACAACAAAGTATATTAATTTGCGAGGGTTAATAAGAGTAATAGTTGGAAGTATAAATAAAAAAGAAAAAAAAAAAAAAAAAAAAAAAAAAAAAAAAAAAATAAAAAAAAAAAAAAAAAAAAAAAAAATGATTATAAGCACTAGCATGGAAGCTAAATTGTGTACTTTTTTTTTTATCAGGTACGGCATATGGACATCCGGCAGAGTTCATGGGCGGGAATTACACGGAATTTCCAGGTCTCAATTCAACGCCTTTAGCAACACGCTTGCTCGCTGTACCAAAGTTCAAGGCTGAATTTGACAATTTAATCCGCAATTACACGACTGGAATCGTCAACACTGATACAATGAACCCCCGTATTGATGACCTTATGGCCTTCTTGAAAGACGATGTCGCTTGGGACAAAAGCTTACCTCGCCTTGGCTCTTATGGGTACGGCGCTTACAATCCTGGCAATTTAAGCGCTTCGGACATCCCATTCTCAATTGGTGTCAATGGTCCTATCCCTGGAAACATGACTATGGGTGTCCGAGAATGGCTTGTTACTCGATCAAACAGCTTGGAGGAGTATTTTAACCAAACTAGTGTCTTGAACAGTTAAAATTGAATTATATGACAATTGCTCACTATATGCAGTGTCGTACGTAAATCAATAAATATGCGATCATGTTATGGTTTTTAGCGGCATAAGTATACATTGGCATTTATTAGAGATGGCTTCGACATATAAGTATATGGTACATTATCTTGCCTCCTGCATGGTTATCTCGGGGCTCTTTTCTTCGACATCTGGATGGTTTGTTTTCCAATTGAGCTTTCTCTTGAAATAGAGCGTAACGTATACGAGAATTACAAGAACAGGCACTTCAATGAGAGGACCAATAGTAGCTGCCAGTGCTTGCTCCGAGTTGATGCCGTATGTACCCACAGCTACCGCGATAGCCAGCTCAAAATTGTTGCTGCCAGCTGTAAATGATTGGGTAACAACAAGTTCATACGGAAAATGGAACGCCATTTTCAGGACAAAGAAAGGAACAAAGAACATGATGATAAAGTAGCAAAAAAGGGGGACGGCGACGCGAAAGACAGAGCCAATATTATCGATGATGTGGTGGCCTTGGTTTGCAAACATGACAATAATAGTATAGATTAAGCCGACTAGAGCCAAAGGACCGAAATGAGGCAAAAACTTGTCATTATACCACTTGTCTCCCTTCAAAAAACGCAATGAAAACCGAGTAATGATTCCAGCAACCAAGGGGATGCCGAGATAAATCAGCACAGACTGTGCTACTGGCCAAATATCAACATTGATAGCCGTGTCTTGTGGTGCACCAAACCATGACGGTACAATGTTTATGAAAAACATGGCATAAGGCGAGAACAGCGCAATCTGAAGAATAGAATTAATAGCAACCAAGACGGCGCAATAATTTGCATCACCACCAGCTAATGTGTTCCAGATAAGAACCATGGCAATGCACCTGTTGGGTGCACAATGATGAGAGAGCGTTTCTCGCGCATGCAGATCAATGAACTAACCTTGCTAAGCCTACCATAACCACACCTGTACGAAAGCCTGGCAAGTCTGGTAAACAGGCCCAGGCGAGTGCTGTCATCACAATAGGGCCGATAATCCAGTTGATTACAATAGACACGAGGATTTGGATCCAGATTTTTCTGTCTTGCAAGATGATATGAAGACGTTCGTATTGGATTTTGCAGAGAACAGGGTACATCATAACGAGTAGGCCAATAGCAATTGGCACAGAAACAGAGCCAAACTGTACAGTCTCAAAAGATTCTTGGACATTGGGTGCAAAGTAGCCTATGATAACACCAATGATCATTGCTAGTAAGATCCACACAACCAAAAAGCGATCGAGAAATCCCAAACGACGAATCAATGCTATATCAACCTTTAACTATGGGATCTTTGCACTTGGGATTACTATAAAGTACCTGTTTCCTCTTGTGAGTTCTTGCCATTGTACTGAGCTGTCATTTTTTGATATTCATTCATAGCAGAATCCACACAATAATCAAAGCTACAATCATCGGTTTTGTAGCAGACAGAGGATCTCTCTATAGGACATGTCATGATTTAAACTTTTACAAATATATCAGAAACAGACTAAATGAAAAAGCAAGTCGAAACATGTGCACTTCTCCATCAATTACCCAGGCATTGCGGCAGGACTGCTCAAGTAAGAAGCTACCAGATCCGGATTCATATGATGGCTGTTGCGAATTAGATATTACAAAAAATGAAAAATAATGCTATCCATTCTATCCATGATTATCGGTGAAAAGTAATAACTTTTTTTTTATAGCATGCTTGTTTATTCCATCCCAATGTTTATAAGAGTCCGCTGCATTTGATAATTGCCAGTGTCGATGTATTATAAAGTTTTTTTTTCCATTAAATATCGAGAGTTCTTATATCAATGATCAAGAAAGCGATCGACATTTGCCTCCGATAAACAGATACATTCATATTCCTTTTAGAATTCATTGCAAAAAATATTTACCTATTATAGGTTCAGATCAAACAAGGACGATGGCTTTTATTGTAAAAAAGCCAATCTATTGTCAAAGTAATGGATATTGATAGAGGCTCGCTTACAACTGTGCAAATTCACTGCTCGAATTGTTTAGGATACATTCAATCAGACAATCTATATAGAAAACAATGACCAATCAAAATAACAGAGAAAGGTCAGGAATCTTGTAGAAAGAAAATTTTTTAAACAAACGATTAGAAATCAAAGATCTATAAAAAGAGAGCTGTTATTTTCTTTTTTATTCCCCTTTCACCTCCTTTTATATTTAACGACGAAACCATGGTTAGAGAAACAAAGTTTTACGATGTTTTAGGCGTTAGCCCCGAAGCTTCAGAAAGTGATCTCAAGAAGAGCTACAGAAAATTGGCTTTAAAGTATCATCCTGACAAGGTACTGCCGCAACTGCGTTTAGTTGTTTATGTATTAACATTTCTACGGTAGAATCCTGAAGCTGGCGACAAGTTTAAAGAGATATCTCATGCCTATGAGATCCTTTCTGATCCTCAAAGACGTCAAATGTACGATCAATTTGGCGAGGAAGGATTAAATGGTGGGCCTGGTATGAATGGTGGCATGGATGCTGAAGATCTATTTTCTCAACTCTTTGGTGGTGGATTTGGTGGCGCACGTAGAGAACCCTCAGGTCCTCGTCATGGAAAGGATATGGTCCATGCTTTGAAAGTTAATCTTGAAGATCTTTATAATGGCAAAACTAGCAAGCTAGCTCTTCAAAAGCACGTCATTTGCTCCAAATGTGAGGGTAGGGGTGGCAAAGAAGGATCTGTCCATAAATGTGGGACATGTAATGGTCTAGGCAAGCGCCTAGTCACCCGTCAAATGGGTCCTATGATTCAACAAATGCAGCTATCCTGTGATAGCTGTAAAGGCACTGGTGAAATCATTAATGATAAGGATCGTTGCACAAATTGTAAAGGCAAGAAGATTGTTGGTGACAAGAAGATTCTCGAAGTTCACATCGATAAGGGTATGCGTGATGGACAAAAGATTACATTTTCTGGTGAAGGTGACCAAGCCCCCAACATTATTCCCGGCGATATTATTATTGTAATTGATGAGAAACCTCATTCTCATTTCCAACGTCAAGGTGATGATTTGATCTATGAAGCCAAGATAGATCTCTTAACCGCACTTGCTGGCGGTAATTTTACTATACCCCATCTTGACGACAGAATGCTCAAAGTCAGCATCTTGCCTGGTGAGGTCATCAAACCTAATGATGTCAAGGTTATTCCTAACGAAGGCATGCCTGCCTATCGCACTCACACTAAGGGACATCTCTTTGTCAAATTCACCATTGACTTCCCTGAACCTAATTGGACCACTCCCGAAACGATTGCTCAACTCGAAAACATTTTACCTGCTCGCCCTAAACTCCCCACTGACTTTGGGGATAAACATGTTGAGGATGTTGTCATGGCGGATGCATCTGACTATCAAAATAGCTCTAGACAAAATAGCAACGCTCATATGCATGATGGCTATGAAGATGAAGATGATCACCAGGGTGCTGGACCCGGTGTTCAATGTGCTCAGCAATAAGAATAACCTGAAGAATCTTTTATATAATTTTAATATCATTTAGACCCTCTCTTCGATCTTTTTTTATTTTCTATGTTGTAAATTTTTTCCCTACATTTGCTTAACTTTCTTTTATAAATATACACAGGTCTTTTTCTTTTTAGACGAAATAAAAAAAAATCAATTCATGGATATCGCAGCAATTCATGTACCGTATACATTTCAGGATTTGCTAATGAGAAAAAGTAAAAAGATTTTACATTATTGTAGTGTGTTCAAAACTAGTTAATTATGACATTACCTGTGCAAGTAGCATAATACGCAGATACAATTGAGCTGAGGATGAAGACATTCCTTGTATTGTGTATATTTAAACTTGGATGGTGCCGGACTCTTATGCACAGCATTTTCTAATACTCCCGATCCAAGTGCTACAGCATTTTTTTTGCAAGGTTTACAAATCCATGATATTTTTCTTGATACTGTATTGCATGAGGTACCCTTCATGAAAAACAGTGATTTGGACAAGATCAAAGATTTCACTCGGAAAATTGAATTTCTCCTTCTTCAGCATGTTTAGATGGTATTTGATACGAGCATGTCAACTCTTGGTATTTGCTAGTAATTTCATTGACCTTTGGCTGACGACGAGTCTATTTTTTTTTTATTTTTTTATTACAAAATTGGATAGCCACTAGATAATACTGCAAATATTAGTTGATTTTCCTGGTATATTTTATTAATATTCATTTCGAGATATCGTCAAAAGATGGTTTCGAGAGAGATTTTGCAGAAAAGATGCTGCCAAAGGGGTGGGGGCGGGTTAATCTCCGCCAGGCACTGCAAAAATATGGTAGCAGATACTCAATTGTTGCGAATTATGATCGAGTCAACCTGGACTGCCCGAAGACAGTGTTACTTCACTACGGGTTTCTGATGATGCTGGTTCAAGCAATATACTTTCTGCTCAAACACAACCACATTGTTCTTAATGTCAATGGACACTTGTCGCCAGACACAGTTCCCAAGCTGCGAGGCTTAAAACAAGGCGATCCCATCTCCTGCATTCTATACAATTTTGGCTTGGCGCTTCAGCTACGCAGCATTTTGGCTGATGCCCATGTCCAAGGATTTACCTTCCATCGTCGCTATCCTGAGCAGTCGCCTACCACACCGTCCATCAAACTCCTCAGCTATGCCGATGGCACTCTCTTTTTCCTATATGATGTTGCTTCCTGCTGCCCGCTCTTTGGCTTTAGTCGGTGCTCCCATCAACACTGTAACAATGATCCTCCGCACCATGAATGCCATCCCGCGCAGATTCCTGCCCGCTGATCGCAACCCCATTGAGTGCCTGCTGCTGCCCATTCCGGCCATCATCAAGTCCACCACTCTTCGTTACAAGCTGGCCAAAAAGCCCAAGTCGGCCACAGTTGGGGACATCTTTGAGTTGCAGGTATTTGGCTTTTTCCTCTCGCCCATCCCAGGCAACCGCCGCCTACCTAGCCATCTCACGTTTGTCGCCCGCCGGTTCCATCAGGCGTTGACCCGTACTGATTGCCTCTTTCACCCCCTTCTTCCGTGCCTTGTCTGGAACGCACAACGCTTAGCCTCTATAGCCAAGATGACCGCCCCTCATATCCAGACAATGCTGAATTTCGCCTCCTTCCGCAAAGGCTTGCATATTCAACCTAGCCATGACAATTTTGCCTACAGCCAGGGACGAACGCTCAACTTTAGACATATGTTTCTGGAGGCCACTGAGCGCCGACTGCCCGCTACACAGGCTATCGCTGCCTCATCGTGGAAAGCTTTCTAGGCCCTCTTCCTCAACCACACCCAACGAAATGTCTTTTACCGCTTGATCCACCACAAGATTCCTACCCGATTGCAGCGCTCCCACTGCAACTCGCCCACCGTCTTCGATCCCTTGGTAATCTTCATTGTAGCCCTGGCCGAAGTGTGGAAAGCGCACTGGCGTTTCATATTCGATGCTGTACCTTTGACAACGAATTCGCTCTTTGTTTCTTTCCAACGTGTACTGAAAAAATTGCAAGCTGAAGACAATCTTCCCCTTTCTGCTGGCTAAATGCATCCTCCATTTTGTTTTCTTTTCTTCCTTTCCCTTTTTTTTTTATTTTTTATTTTTTTATTGTTACTACATAGGGTTATACTATCTACACATTACAATAATGAGCAGCAAACTTTGGCAAACTTTTATACGTTGTTTTCCTTTTCTTTATTTTTTGCACAACTGCTGAGCAAACTCTGATTTTAGTGCCAAAATGAACACCAAGAAATTTACCGTCTGCTTGAATACAAAAAGACTTTTTTCGACATTCAAAGATGGATAATGTCATGTCTTGAATATAAAATACAGTACAGCTTTTTTCCTGGTCCAATTATTATTATATCTGAAATGTAGGCCTTGTTTTTATAGTGTTATGAACGTTGTGAATTAATTGATTTCGAATGCAAAAAAAAAAAAAAAAAAAAAGTTTATAAAATATTTAAATTGTAAGCATCAGTATTAATGTAAAATATAGAGATTTTATGTTTATTTTCAACATTCAATGTAAAATATAGGTTTTATGTTTTTTTTCAACATTTTTTTTTTTTAATTTGTTTTATGTTTATTTTCAACATTTATTTCTTTAATTCTATTCATCCGGGGGAAAAGGTACACTGAAAAATACTATCACTAAAAAAAACACACACACACACACACACGCACACACACACACACGCACACACACGCACACACACACACACGCACACACACACACACACGCACACACACACACACACACACACACACATACACATACATACACTACATACACATACATACAAACACATACAAACACATACACACAACCCCCAGAAGACGTGAAGCTTAACGATGGCCTTTAAAAACCCCCGGAAGAAGAATTAGACCAGAGAGAGAGAACCACCTACAGTGCAATACTGCTGTTAGTATCAAATATCAAAATAAAAATGTAATTGTACTTACGAGAGAAAGAACCAGGGAGAGAACCAGGGAGAAAACCAGAGAGCGAGAACCATCTACGATGCAATACTGCTGTTAGTATTAAATATCAAAAATAAAAATGTGATTGTACTTACGAGAGAAAGA
>MU619241.1:257426-270736 GCA_025201805.1 Parasitella parasitica
AAGCCTTTGCGGAAGGAGGCGAAATTCAGCATTGTCTGGATATGAGGGGCGGTCATCTTGGCTATAGAGGCTAAGCGTTGTGCGTTCCAGACAAGGCACGGAAGAAGGGGGTGAAAGAGGCAATCAGTACGGGTCAACGCCTGATGGAACCGGCGGGCGACAAACGTGAGATGGCTAGGTAGGCGGCGGTTGCCTGGGATGGGCGAGAGGAAAAAGCCAAATACCTGCAACTCAAAGATGTCCCCAACTGTGGCCGACTTGGGCTTTTTGGCCAGCTTGTAACGAAGAGTGGTGGACTTGATGATGGCCGGAATGGGCAGCAGCAGGCACTCAATGGGGTTGCGATCAGCGGGCAGGAATCTGCGCGGGATGGCATTCATGGTGCGGAGGATCATTGTTACAGTGTTGATGGGAGCACCGACTAAAGCCAAAGAGCGGGCAGCAGGAAGCAACATCATATAGGAAAAAGAGAGTGCCATCGGCATAGCTGAGGAGTTTGATGGACGGTGTGGTAGGCGACTGCTCAGGATAGCGACGATGGAAGGTAAATCCTTGGACATGGGCATCAGCCAAAATGCTGCGTAGCAGAAGCGCCAAGCCAAAATTGTATAGAATGCAGGAGATGGGATCGCCTTGTTTTAAGCCTCGCAGCTTGGGAACTGTGTCTGGCGACAAGTGTCCATTGACATTAAGAACAATGTGGTTGTGTTTGAACAGAAAGTATATTGCTTGTACCAGCATTATCAGAAACCCGTAGTGGAGTAACACTGTCTTCAGGTAGTCCAGGTTGACTCGATCATAATTCGTAACAATTGAGTATCTGCTACCATATTTTTGCAGTGCCTGGCGGAGATTAACCCGCCCCCACCCCTTTGGCAGCATCTTTTCTGCAAAATCTCTCTTGAAACCATCTTTTGACGATATCTCGAAATGAATATTAATAAAATATACCAGGAAAATCAACTAATATTTGCAGTATTATCTAGTGGCTATCCAATTTTGTAATAAAAAAAAAAAAAAAAAATAGACTCGTCGTCAGCCAAAGGTCAATGAAATTACTAGCAAATACCAAGAGTTGACATGCTCGTATCAAATACCATCTAAACATGCTGAAGAAGGAGAAATTCAATTTTCCGAGTGAAATCTTTGATCTTGTCCAAATCACTGTTTTTCATGAAGGGTACCTCATGCAATATCAAGAAAAATATCATGGATTTGTAAAACCTTGCGAAAAAAATGCTGTAGCACTTGGATGAGGAAAATCGGTTGACATAATTTCAGCTGTGCGTAATAGTCCGGCACCATCCAAGTCTGGATTTACATACCATTTGGTGTAACAAATACTGAATAATGCGATTTTCTAGGAACAAAGGACCATGGAGAAGCATTCATGCAGAGTTGGTTGTCACTAAATTGAGGTTAGAGATATAAATGAGAATAAAATTTGTGTGCCCTTCATTGTAAGATTTTTTTTTTTTTTTTACGTGGCTTTCAATATTGCACTTTTATTGAAATAGCACTGATATACTAGGCTATATAAGCCTTTCCAATCGACCAGCCTCGCCAAAGTACTTGTAACCAACTCGAGTATACAGATTGTCCTCAGGATCACGTTCGACGTCTACAAATAATGTGATATACGAATAATCTCTCAAGATAGCCTCACTTGTCATGGCGACGCATGCAGCACCGTACCCTTTATTTCGATGTTCGCGGGGCGTGTACACATATGCCAGCGATGTGCCGTACTTCAACGGCCTGACTTTCCAAGCCATACTAACAGGAGATCCATGAATGCACAAAAGATACAGCTGTTTGGAGGTAATCATATCCCGAGATATGGAAGCTACAGGCTCGTTGATGATTTTGGGGTCATCAAATGCGTCTTGAATAAAGCCAAAAGTCCATTTTTGCAGTAAATCAAAATCAGAGGCGGAGGCAAGTCGTAAACTCGTCGATCTGGCTGCTGATATCTCTTTGGAACGGGAAGACCATTTTACTTGCCTCAGTTTATAACTCATAGTAGCGAATTTCCTTACAAATGTCATTGCTGATTGCGTCTCAATTGCATTCAAAAGTGCATCCAAAACAGGCTGATAGCCATGCAAACCCTGAACATTGAGCGATGTTTCCAACAGGTCTTTTGTAAGCAATCCAATTGCTTCAGGTCGTGCCTCGTCATATAGAGTTGAGGCATACAGATATCCGTTTTCTTGCGCGAGGATAGCAAACATCATTTCATGTTTCTCGTTCCATATGGCGCCACAGTAGTACGACACATTTTCTTTTTTTTGTATCTGATGTGCTGTTGTCAATACAAATGTGTTTTTGATTTCGTGCTGCTGCAAGTATGTCTCTGTTGCTTTCAAAAATTCATTGATGTGTTGATATCGGATAACCGTTAAATCTGCCATTACTAAAAAATAAATAAAAATAAAGGCTAATACATTTACCCATTTGACAAACTGCAAGACATTCAGCATGTCTATGTGATTGGGCATAACTAGCCCAAGTGACTGGAATCATTAAATTTCTGTAGGGGTGTTGAAAGCCTGAAAGGTATAAAAGCACCAACCCAAGGCGAATATATATATTTTTTTTTTCTTTAATTCACACCTGCTACCGCCGTTCTTATTGTTATGAAATAACTTATAAGCGGTTCTTCTTCGAAGAACAGGTAAAACAAAATCGAGCCAGATTAATCACCAAGGATAATTATCAGTTTATCTAAGGCTTCATGCTCTGGCTAAAGATTTGATACGTTAACATTTATAATGTAAATGAAAATTTTTTCAGCTTGTCTGATATTGCACGGCCCAACTTTTATAGAATAAATCTGCCATTATTGCGGATAGATCCTATAGATGTATTTCCTTTTTTTTTTTTTTTTGAAAACAAGTTACATTACTGTAAGGGTGTATGGATGTCACGTTCTACAAAGCTCTGTAGATGGCTCTGAACAATCAATCTCGAGATATTTCATGCTACTTCCTTCCGCCCAATTCATATTCTTGCAACAGGCGCAGTTGGCTGCCACATTGCTGCAGCTCTGAAAGCAAACAAAAACAAAGTGACCTTTTTACTTTGCTTCCAAAATCACATCAAGATCTGTATTGATCGTAATAACAACAGCATCACCTACCCACAGGACACTGAACAAGACTGATGTTGAGCCACGGATACTAGCGGCAAATCGCCCATCAACTCGCTTATTGTCGCAACGTAAAATGCTCTAAACTCTGGGAAATAAAATCCAACATCTTTACTAATGTAAAATGGCATACGGTAGGCGTTATTTTGCTGGTGTCTATCAACATGCAGTTAAATGTATGGCACCATACGACTACATTGTAATTTTTTACTCTTGACACTTTGCGCATTGACTGATTTCCCACGGATTCGACAAATGCAGTCAAGTGTGCCTGAACTTTTTGAAAGATCACAGATACCCCCCCCCAAGACTTCAGGCTGCCTTACTGCATTGTCCTGAGAGGATATTAGACTGATCGTCGATGCACCACCCAACGGTGTAGCCTCTTAATTTAATGACTTTAAAACACCCGTGTCCACAGGGAAGGAATTGCTATGACGAGAGCTATTTGTGAAAAAGGGCACCTCAGCGATAAAGCGCCAGGGGAAACCGTCAAATCTATGATTTTGGTGGTGTTGCGGGCTAACCAAAAAAGCTGAGCTCTTTACTGCAAGTTATCAGAGCAAAGAGATCGACAGAGATTGATACCATATGGCTACATTGTTAAAATGGGCCAAGAGAAGGGCATCGATGTTAGATTGTCAACCTCATTCCTGCTGGAGAAGCCTTGTATGAATGAACGCTTATGCAAAGTATGCACAGCGAGACAAGTATACGGCTCATGTCTAATCATTATTTGGGGCTTAGTTTTTGTTGATGTCTACTAATGCACCAACCCGTTACACATCTTTTTAGTAGATGATATTTAAAAAATTGATGAAAAATTACGCCAAAACCAATCTGTTGTACGAGGCATCATCCTCTCCCTTTGTACAATAGTATATCGATCAATTTGCTATAAATCCTTTTTTATTATTTTTTATTATTATTTTTCTTTCTTTTTCTATTTTGTTTTATAAAAGTATAATATATCCATTTATATATTTATATATACATCAGGCTAGGAAAAAAATAAATAAAAATAAAATAGAATGCCTCGCTTACAAACACATACAGTTGAAGGTACGATTTCGTGATATAGGACACATGGCATCGTTCTTTTGTAGCTTAGTCGTTTGTTCCCACTAGGATATTCGTATCTGAAAAAGCCTACGCTGCTGGGATCAATGGCATTGTACCTCAAGAGTCAATTAGTATGGCCAGACGTCCTTCGATGGAGAGGATCCGTAAGTATCATATTCATGGGCTAGTGCCAATTAAGGCGAGAAAGCTCACACGGAATAAAAAAGGTTCTGTTGCCTACGTTACCCGGCGTGATTGGGATGACAGGATTTTCATGTCTAGTATGCCTCTTTCATCTCACCTTTGAAATACCCATTAGCGTGCCTGTATCTGTCTGTAAGTTAGATCAGATTTTGATTGATTATACAACGCCAACTGACGTAAACAAAGTGGGAACTGTCTCTGTGGCATTAGGCTTGCTGTTAGCATTTCGTGTAAACACAGCATATGATAGATACTGGGAAGGCAGAAAGCTGATTCAAACGGTAACTGCTACTATCAGAAACGTAGCTCGCCAAGTCTGGATCAATATCCCAGAGGAAACTGAGCAGGATCATCTGGAGAAAATGCGCTGCGTGAAGCTATTGCTGGCTTTTTTTGTGGCTACAAAGCATCACCTCCGTCATGAATACGGCACAAACTATTACGACTGTAAGATTTATAAAAAGATATAGCAAATGCAGTGATACAGACTTACACGCCTACTTGTTACGATAGTGGAAGTGTTATTGCCGCCAAAGTGGGAGCCTGCGAGTTCTGCAAAAAGAAACCAGGCGCAAACACTGCAGGGACAGAACACGAGAAAAACGACAACAATGAACATCAAACTAAATGACACTGCAGAGCTAGCAACAGGAAGCAGTACATCGGTCGACGGACATACCTCGCCCAAGAAAAGAAGAGAGTTTCACATACTCGATAAAGCGCCTGCCATTGTGGTATCCCTGACTGATTCCATCAAGCCCAAGCAGCATGGTTGTTACATGGAATCGGATGATCCTACAAGCATCTCCAATGTTCGCCGCTCCTTGATCCAGCAAGAGTTTCCAAACTCTGACTTTGTCCAGGCATCTACTGCACAGATCAAGAGCTCTATGACAGGCGCCGACCTTGAGCAGACCATTTCAGACGAAGAGGAGCAACAAGTGAGCAGACTGCTGGACGAGGCTGTCAACCTACCTCCCACTTCTGCCGTTCCCGACTCTCCAAGGCCAGATGGAAATAGAGCCGATAGCAGGTTTAAGAATGCCACTCTCGCCAAAATGGGGTCCCACACACAGGCAGATTTGCATTCCATCAAGCACCGTATTCGTAACCAACACCAAAAGTTTAGAAAGAGACGTCTGGACCACTCTGAGTTTACTAGCGAAGAAGATTTACCGTATCAAGGCGACTCTGACCTATCTCTTCCCCTGGAAATCCTGTTCCGCGTGGCCTTGTACATCAATCAAGCAAAGGCAGCCAACAAGATTGAATCGACGCTCGTGTCGGTCACCACCAGCTCCATTGATATCCTTGTCAACTCGCTCACTGCATTTGAGAGAATTGTGCATACGCCAATCCCCAAAGCATACAACATTCATTTGTAAGGCTCGGACGCAGTTTGCACGCAGGAGCACTAACATTAATTGAAAACGCATTTTAGGAAACAAGCTGTTGTACTGTACATCTTTTTTCTGCCATTTGCATTGGTGGACTCGTTGGCTTGGATTGTGGCACCCGTTGTTGCTCTCGTCTCATTCACATTGTTTGGCATTGAAGCCATTGGTGCGGAAATCGAGAATCCTTGTAAGTTGTGCTCTTTGCTGCGTGTAATTTACATACTCACCCCCTTTCCTTGAATGCATCATAGTTGGCTACGATGATAATGACTTGCCCTTGAATAGATACTGCGATGAACTGAAAAAAGAAGTTGAATACATCATTTATCACATCCCCACTCAATCAACAAGTATTCTGCTGGATGGTCAATAAAATATCTGAAAATCTGCACTTTTTTTTTTTTTTTATAATTATAACGACTATATTAATTGTAAAGGATTATCGATTGCGACTATATCCTCCATGGTATTTAGGTCCCCTGTTTGTATACTTGCCTCCTCTCGAATTACTACTACTGCCCGACAAATCAATAACCCCACTCGAGCTAGGTTTTGGAAGATTACTGCTGCTGTTTCGCGGAAAGTCGCCATACTCTCGACGCTGCTGCACACTGTTGTTGTAAGAATTGACACTGACAGTGCCTGAACGAGTAGGCTGGGGCAACGAGTTGTTATTCATCGCCTTCCAATTGCTGTTGCCAGATCTGTCATTTTGCCTATTCTTTGACAACAATGACGATAACGACGATGGTGATGAAGATGATGATGACTGCGGTAATTGATGGGAAAAGAAGCCATTCAAGTTGCTGCTTTTGTTGTTTTTTGAGGGTCCTGATCTGCTGTGCCTCGAAGGATACTCATCATCGCTATCAAAGTACTTGTGTCTAGTTCGCTTATTATCATTGTAGCCGCTGTCATGATAATCGTAACGGGGGCTACTGTCTATATTGCCTTCTGGCCGTCTTTGACGTTTGGATGAATATCCCTGTTGATAAGAGAATTCCTTTGTCTTTTTAGAGTCGAAGCGACTCCCTATACCTAGGCTCAGTTTTGAAAATGCCGATGGCATCGTTATCTTGTACTGCGGTAAATCTAGGCATTCATCGCCGTAATGTCCTCTCTCAGTGCAATTGTAGCACCAGGCAGTCGGAACTGACTTCGAAGCTCTCTCGCCTACATACGTGTGCAGCAGGCCAGGACACATGTTGGTGTGATGGTATGTCGCGTTGCAATGACTGCAATTGTCCAGCGTCTTTGAATTCTCGCAATCAATTGCATTATGGCCACGATACTTACATCGAGTGCAATATCGGGCGCCTACGCAGCGTCCTTCTTTGTGTCTGGGCCCGCCACAATCGCTACACAACCTGCAGTCAATACGTTCATGGCCTGGCTGATTGCAGCTAAAACACACTCGCACTGGCTTTTCCAAGAAGCGCTTCTTGCATTGGCGCCTGTAAATCTGGTACTCTTTTTTTTTAAAAAAACTATCATCTTGGGAGATTTAGAATCCCTTCTTACCTGGTCATCAATCAGCTTTTGCAGTTTCTGCCCGAGCTCTGCCTCCTCTTCAGACGTGTCTTGGTCGTCCAAATAGCGCTTATCCTCTTGATCCATGTCGATATACCGGGTTACTCTAGGCTGTTCGGCCTCCTTTTTGATGGGGACATCAGCGGCCAGCTCAGGAACGCCTGCATCTTGTTCTTTATCGCTTTCGTCATCGCTATACACGGTCGTAGGGTTGGTGTCATCGTCAGAATCAGTATTATCAATGCAGAACTCATTCGCAGACGAAAAGGCAGGTCGCTCTTCGTCTGATTTATCGCTGTCCATCGGTGCATAGACTACCTTTGCTTGCGCATTATTCAGGTCGGCCTCATTGGCATGCTCATCGTTTTTCGTTGATGGAGGCGCCTTCTTTTTGGCGATGCCAGTGCCGTATTGCACCATGCTCATAATCTTATCCTCAAGATCACTGTCCATCTCATCACTATGCTAAAATGCTTGGTACTTGCTTTTTAAACATCTTGTCTGCTCTCCCCCCCCCCCATACCTACCTCGATAAATGATCGTCATCTTCAGCCAAATCTTTGTTCTCATACTGCCTGAGCAGCTCTAATTCTTCTTCGTCTTCGTTAAACATGGTTGTCGCTTTGGAAGAGGAAGCCAGTGAAAAATGTTGCCAACAGCTTGTTGGGGATTGAGAAATGAGGAATACCTGTCACGGCTGCGAAAGCTGGCAAATCAACCAAACATGCACACCGCGTTGGCTGATTTGCTATTTTGCTGTTTTGCTGTTGTGCTTTTTTTCCTTCTCTTTTTGATTGCTTTTCACCTTCAAACCACCAAGATTGGGAAATAAAGACAAAAAACAATGGAGGACATCAACGACTACTGGCTAGACTGTCTTGCCAAGCATTCTATCTTTGAGCTGGATGCTGCTGAACAGCAGATTTCTCAAGCCATCAAATCAAAACAGACACGCCAAGACAACAGCATTGTAAACTTTCTTCTGCAGCACCACACCCGTGTTATCACAATCAGAGACAACGATCTCTTTGTAGCTATAGGCTCGCAAATCAGAGTGCTCAACTTGGCAAACTTCAAGGATAACTGGCTAAAGGCCCACAAAGAAGCAAATGCAGGCAGCACTGATTTACAAGACAGCTGGATTTTATCCACTCCATACAAGGTAAACCAGAGAGCCTTCAGGAGGCACACACACACACACAGAGAACTGACACTTGCAAACAGATCCTAGACACGCCTGAAATCAACTACAATATCGTATCACTGACCCCCAACAACAATGGCCGTCTCTTAGCAGTCTGTGGTGAGCATCGCCTGGAGATCGTATGCTTACCTAGACAAGCTTTTTCTGACTACGCTTCTTCCGGCATAATCCCCAGGAGGGAGGTGGATTGTCGCACTCTATCCGTTATACACTCCAAATCCAGAGCCGATATCCTCAAGATTGAGTGGCATCCTCTCAGTGAAACGCACACGCACATCGTTATCCTCGGAAACGACAATATGCTGAGGTAAGAAGCATCTCTATTGACATGAGTGCAATGCATTAAACCGTTGTAAATGTGCGACTAGAATCTTTGATGTCAGCAATGATATCGAGAACCCAGAGCAATCCTTTGATTTATCACCGCTGGAACAGAAGCCATCGACCACCCCACCTATCCAACGCATTGGATTCTCAATTGATGACGATTCCGACAATTCAGATGAAGATGTTGTAACCTTTACACTGGGTGGACCCAGCAAAGACAAAAGCGGTTGGGAGCCATTCACAGTATTTTACGCTCTTCGTGGTGGCCATATTTACTCGCTTTGTCCTGTCATTCCATTCAGAAGCATCGTCCGCCGCAGCCATTTGGATAATCTCGCTTGCATTGTCGACGTCAAATACCAACAGGCCAAGTCTTCAGAAAAGCATGATTTCAAAACGCTCTCTCATCTGTTCAACCTTCAAAGTGCTTGGATTGACGATTTGTTCCAGACTGCAAAGATTGCTCGCAGATCGAATGATAGCGATAGCTTGGTCGTCGTGAGCGATGAGCAGCATAGCCGGTATCCTACTCTGAGACAGGGCCCTTTTCTTATCAGTCATACTCAACCCCTTGATAATGGCATCGAGGCTTCGGATCTCCTGTTCATCAATCCTGAGCCTGTACGTGTCCTTGCTTTGGGATTAACTGATGGATCTGTTCACAACTACTTGCTCAGTGGCGAAGTTGACGCTCAATGGCAAATGCCCGTATCAAGTGCTACTCACTCCTGGCAAAAAGAGGTAATTGCGTATTTTTTTTTATATATATATTTATACATATATATAAATTTATGCTAAAACTATCCAGTTGGGTATCCTGTTATCCGAATCGGCTTGCCTTCCCAAGGCTTCTTTGTACGAGGTTATCAATCTAAAGAGTCAAGAACTGCCCAGATACCAGACTGTCACCTTTGTCTCTGATCCCTTGTACAAAGACACTTTTTTTATTTATCATGCTGCTGGTGTCCATGCTGTGGCTATGGGCACATGGATCCAACCTCTCCGTGATGCCATTCTCAAATACGAATCAGGAAACAATTCCGAATCGAAACGTGTTCTTGATGGTTTGTTGAAAGAAAAGAGCAAGTCTGAGGTGAGGTCCCTTGTCAATGCTTCTCCATTCAAAGATGCGTTTGTCCCTATCATCGGCTTGGTGTTGACCTCAGACATTTACCTGTCTTACTCGCTCTTGGCTTTAACTAGTGAATACAGACTGGTAACGAGAGACTTGAATATGCGTCGTGAAGTGGATATTCCCGAAGAAGCCGAAAAGGCTGTTAAAGCTCAATTACACGACATTGGTACTGAAGAAGACGAGAGGGAGAAGGGATACGAGCCCATTTTATCTCTGCCCCTCTTTAAACCTCCTCCACAGCTCGATACTTTGCCAAAGCAACCAAAAATTGTGGTTCCCTCTGCCATGAGCGGCCCTCAAGAAATCGTAATCAACGAAGAAACCCTTCGCTTCATTTCCAAATCCACAGAGCAGATTCGTCGCGAAACTCGTGATTTAAAAAAGGCAGCTTCGCACATTGACAGCAGGTAAATAATAGTCGATCAGCGTAGCTCAGATGGGAAGCCGATCTCGGCAACTAACTATATCGTTAACCTAGATTGTGCACTCAACAAAAGGAATTCGAGCGACAGGTGAACGCAGTGCGAGATCTGTATTTCAAGCTGCAAGAAACCAATTCTAAAGAGGCCAAACAAGCGCAGGAACAGAAATTAAGGGACATTTCTCAAAGACACGCCAAATTGCGTTTACGAATTGATGAACAGTTACGCAGTTTGATGAAGACGTATCAGCCGGAACTGTCAAATGAGGAAAAGGACTGGATTGAAAAACTGGAGAAGCTTGCAAAGCAAGTTTCAGGAGAGTCTGGTTATGTCGCTAGAATCGAATTGGTGAGTGTTTTATCAGGTAGTCTGTATACCAGATAGCTAAGACAATTTCATCCTAGTTGAAGGAGCAAGTTGAACGGCAAACCAGAGTAACCAAGCCAAAGGCACACAAATTTGCTGACATGAATCCCTCTCAGCTCAAGAGTATCCTCAGCACATTGAAGCAGCAGTAAGTTTTGATATCATCAATCCAGACAAAAAAAAAAAAAAAAATTTTTTTTTCAACATATTGACATTCATCTGTAGATCTTCTGATATTGCGCATGTAACTGAAAGAATGGAGAGGCTTGAAGTCAAGTTGCCTACTTCTGCCTAATTCATCGCCTGTAATTTCTTCCCTTCGTCTTTCTTTAAAGAAACAACATATTTCTGTCAATAACAATAGGTGAATATAAATAAATATACTCTGCATCTCACTTTTTTCATGTTGAATCTTGATGTACGTAACCATATTACTCGTCTTTACAGAGATCTTTAAAGTGAGATGGTGCATTACTGAAGTGAACTTACCAAAGCGCTATTGCAGATTGACTGGGTCATGTAGCTTTTTTTTTTTTTTTTTTTTTTCATGTTTCTTTTTGATTTGACGGTATTGGTTTCCTTCCCAAATGTGGCAGGAGATAGCCATTTAGGCTGATATTCTCACAGACGTTTTTTCCCAGAGCAAAAGGTGCATCATTGTGGAGCATGGCAATGCAATGGTAACTGTTTCAAATAAAACTAGTTTGGAATTTAATTAATGAATGCGTGCATGCACCGTAGGCGTGAATTCATCCGATCTCCTGGAACTTCAAGTCAATCAGGCAACCTGCATTGGCATACCTGTATGACAGGAGACAGGACTATTAAATCCCAGTGATTGATACGGTACACACGGAAGGTGACGTACTAGCACAACAAATAACAAGTTGAAAGAGTGGCATCTGGTCTTGTTTCCTTTTCTTCTTTGTACAACTACACCTGTATAAAAAAAAAAAAAAAAAAAAAAAAGAAAAGATTAAGAGATCATCACTGGATTTCTTGTTTTTGCTGTAAATAGCGTTGCATGTTTTGTTGATGTTTTGTATTCTAGCATTGTTGTTATAAATAGCTGTATTTACAGTGAGTTGCAAGATGCTGAATGTTGGGATTTCGTTAACCTAACCGCTTACAAATCATGTAGACTAATTTTCCCAAAATATTATATATTTCACCGAGAAGAATTCACAACAGAAAAATAATCAAATGGTAAATTGAAAGACAAAGGACAGTGACAATGGCAATGGCACAAACGAGATTCCCTTCTTAGAGCGTATATACCCAAGACGTCAAAATCATATGTCAAAACCATGTATTAAAGTCAACCGCAAAAGCTTCAGAGGGCCATCCTTGGAGAAATTGGAAGATCAGGGTTGTAGCTGTAGATAATAATCGAGAAAAAAAGGGCAAGCTGAACCATCTTTTGGATCACGTAGAATATTGGTTGCATCCAACATTTGTGAACCCTGTTAGAGGTAGGTTAGGCCAGCAATGCCAAACACAACAACGTCTAATCTTTGCAGGGTAGACTTCAAAAAGGAGCCTTATTTACTGCAAGAAAAAGGCTGGGGAGAGTTTGATATGCGTGTCATCTTGTACTTTAAGGACTCTCTGCTTGAGCCTGATCCGGAGGAGATCCTTTTTGATTTGCATTTTCGCGAGCCCATCTATACCATCAAGCACACAATCATCTTTAATAATCCTTCGCCCGAACTGATACGCATTCTGCAAATGGAACTTCCCACGAGCGATCTGCAAACCACGATTCATATCGATAATAGAAAACGGCGCACAAGCCCGACTATGTCGACATCCAAAAAGATCAAGACGCCACCGTCCATGTCCTCACCGGCAGACGGTGGCCCACTGCCGCCAGCTGCTGCTTCCAACAACAATAGCATCCGATACCCTACGTCGCCATCGTCGAGCATGATGCTTTATCTACATGACCATGACTCGAGTGCGGAATCCGATGACTTGTATCGAACAGTGCATGGTTACAGACGACAAAAGAGGACGGTTAACCAGGACGGGGTCACCATAGACGATATTTACAACGAAACAGACATTGAAAATGCCAGCAGCATTCATACAAAACAATTGGACGACCATCTTCGAAAGGCCTGGGGAATACCAATGGTAAGTATAACGCTTGTTGGTTTCGCTTTGCTCTAAAAAGTACAGCAGGGAGTGGACATGTTGGAATTAGCGAAACAGTTGACGCTTTTGACACCCGAGCAAATAGAGGAAGTCGAGGCTTTGATCCTCAAGGGCAAAAATGATAACACGGTGGTAGAAGACAATGAAGGTAAACACAGACATATATTGCGCGCAAATGCTTGTGAATGCTAACACAAAAGACAGACGAGTTTATGTTTGATTTGTATTCATTAGGGCCTGAATTACTGAGCCAACTGTGGGATTATACAGTCGAAAAGCAATCGCAGCAAAAAGCAACCGCATTGTCACCATTTTCATTAGTTCAGGCCAACGCCAATATGTAGCTTTTATTTTT
>MU619241.1:270771-288994 GCA_025201805.1 Parasitella parasitica
TTTTTTTATACTTTTTTATAAACCAACGCGAAACAAAACCTGCTTTCCTTTTCTGCCCTTTTTCTTCCTATTCACTGCATCGTTGTCTGATAAGAATTCAGACTCGCTTGTAGCTGCTATAGGAGAAGACTCTCCTCCTCCCCATGCAGTTTTATTTGATTTCCCAAGCAGCTGATCCAACTCAGCGCGTCTCGAGGGCCCAGCAGCCGGTAGAGCAGGGAATAGCTGTTGTAAATCACTGTCCGACTTGGTTCGTGGTGTCGACGTGCCACTCCACGCTGTTTTTGATTGCATTGGTGGAAACGGGGTGCTATGAGTAAATGCACCAGCATCGCTAGCTGCATGCGCCACTTTATCCCAAACACCCTGCTTTTTCTTGCTTGATAATGCCTGTCTTTGTTGTTGTTGCCTAGGAGCAGGATTCACGACCAACACACGAGGCGAACCAACATCATCTGAAGCCGCAACAGAAGGCTTTTTGTTATATTGGAAAAAAAAAAAAAAAAAAAAAAAAAGTCAACAGCTTGCGCTTTTTGCATACACATACCTCCAGACAACTTACCGAGGGATTCTTCCTCCTGTTCCAAGCATGAACCATGTGGGTTCTTAATGAAGGATTGTCAATCAAATCCTTTGCACCTGTCAAGACTTGGGCTGTCAGTTTGGCATCTCTTCCGCACAGATCAAAGACGGTGTTCACAAAGGTTTCGGCATCAGTGGTCAGACTCGTAAACTTTGTTGTAGCCTGACGAAATTTGATCACTTTTTCCACGTTCTTGAAATTATCTGCAATGCGATCTAGCGCAGCAGCATGTCGAGATACAGTGCCCGATTCTGTCTCACTTGCAGAAGCAGGCGAACCTCTCCCACTGCCTGTTGCAGTCTCCTCGCCCAACATTGGCCAATGCTCTTGTTCAGACAAGTTGGCAGATGCCATCTGTGACGGTAATGATGCAACCGCAGATCCATTAATGCTAGGAAAATCCTCGGCAGAAAAGGTGTTGTTGGTTCTCTGCTTGTTGGCATTGTGCTGCTGCTGCTGCTGCTGCTGGTGCTGATTGCTGCTGCTACTACTGGAATAATTCAAATTGACATCCACACGACGAGCCTCAGCCTGTCTTGCTCTTTGATGGCGAGAAAGCGAATTTCCATGCTCTTTCACCTCATGCGCCTTTAGATCGATGTCTGAATCAAACACAACAAATTTACTGTCCAGACACTCCTTGTACTGGCACAGGAAATGCTCCTTTTTAAAATGCTTCTCCAAGGTGTCGTAGTTGGCATAATACTGATGCTGGATGCCTTTCCTCTCACAAAGATGGCACTTTTCATGCTTATCCCTGCAATGCTCAAATAGCTCGTCAGCGCCGTAAAACCTTGTTCTACAAAACACACACTCGGGATGTCCCGTGAACCCTGTCTCGTCGTCTTTGTTGAATGATGCATCTCCTTCGCGATGGTGCTTCTGGAGCTGTGATTGGGTATACAGAGTATGCTCATGCGAAAAGATCTTTTTGTTGCGAAGACATAAATCACAGCACAGTCTATCGTGTGCTTGTTTTACATGGCGCTTCAGCTCACTCCAACCTTCGAATGCTTCTTCGCAATCTTGTTCAGGGCAATTGTGCTGAAGTAAAACCATCGTTTCATTATACATGTCCTTTGTCTCGAAGCGTATGCCGTACTTTTTGTCGTAGAAAGGTGTGTCTTCTCGCTTGAAGTCTTGGTAAGGCTTCTCGCTATCGTTGGTAAACACTACTCTGGCGGCTTCAACCTACTTTCGCTGTTCACTACCACTGCCAAAGCGTACATTTGTCCGAAGCTTACCTTGCAGTAGGCACAATTCTTGGTCTTGTAAAGAACTCGAAGCCTCAGTGTGCACAAATGACAAGTACGATGATCGCAAGAAGCTACAGCGTAATAATCGATGGGGCGGGTGCAAATGAAGCAAACATTGTCCTCAGAATCGCCTTCTTGTTCTTGTTCTTGGTCCTCTTTTGGATTCTTTTTGAAGCCCTTTAACGGTTTCTTTTCTTGCTTCTTACCACTTGCTTTGTTGTTGCTAGAGTCGGCGGTATCTGAACACGCCTTTTTACCGTCCTCTACTGGTGTCTTTTTGTTGGCGTTGTTTCGACGACGATAATTGTTTCGTTTCTTGTTGTTTGTCTCTGTGGAAGAGGAGGAATTGGTGTTATTATTGACTGCGGCAGAGGATTCCATTTCTAATTTATTTTAAAAATACAGGAAAAGGCAACAAAAAAAAAAAAGAAATAAAGAGCCCTTTGCAAAAAATCACCATCCAAGATGTTTTACTTTGCCTTGCCGCAGTAGTCTGTAAACCAATGGGACATGTGTAGTAGTAGTTGATTTCATGCGGGTATTTAAAGAGCTTGTTGTTCGTAGCAATTCATTTAGACGTGCAGGAGCTTGAAGTCGAGATATAGAAGAAGCTATCTTTGAAGGATTTTCAAAACTCAAACAAATGCAACAAACATAGCACCTGGCTTTTATCAGATGCTGTGCTGTTTGTACCTTTATATTTTTTTTCGGCACCACTTTTTTTTTTTTTTTTTTTTTTTTTTCGAGACATTTTATATCTATTCGTGTTGCCAATCATAGCTGGAGCCACACACCGCCGCGATATAGCGTAGAATTCATTAGAATTAACGCATTACCAGATGGAATATCATTCACATCAGCGGGCAAGTTTAATGTAACTTGTTTGCTACATCAGATGATCTGAATCAATTGTTTTATACAAACAGTTACATCTGTAATGGCAGAGAGTGTTTCAGTTCGTGGTGAATGTCCCCATGCGCATATGAACTTGTTTATAGTATCATTTGTGCTGTTATGTATAAATAAGCATTCCTGTTTTCTCCTATTTCCCTCTTCCTTGCTCACACTCGAGATAAAATGATTGCTAATGAAACCGACATGCCTGATGTTCAGCAAGACGAATATCAATCCTTGACCTCCTCATCCTCTGGTAAGATGGCTGCTTGATATTGCTCCTCTGATTACAGTGATAACATTTGTATATACAGCTGACGATGATAATTACAGCACTGGTGGTGACTCTGGATTCAGCATAGGTCATGACGACGATGAACATGATAACAAAAAGCACGAAACTGACATAACGGTTGTGGATACCAACTTTTTTTCAAGATTTGCTTCCATCCCCATCATTCAAGATAGCTTCGTGGGTGCTCAGAATATGGTGCGACAACATGCAGTTGGCCAAAAGGCGCTTGATTATGCTGAAACAAAATTACAAACGATGCTATCCACTGCTCAGCCTTACTGCGACAACAAAGTCATTGTTTGTGCTAATCATATTGGAAACAAATCCTTTGACTTGCTTGCTAGCAAGTTTCCATCCATCGTCAATACACCTACAGACAAATTGCTGGTCGAACCTATCAAGGAACACATTGCACAAGCTGCAAATGTAGTCAATCCTCGCATCGACTATATTGCTGGTCAGTTTGAAACTCTTATGGAGCAATATCTCCCTGCTGATAACGAACAGGAGCAAACCACTCAAGAGAAACATGGCATGGAGCGTCTACTGCATGTTGTCAACATTTTATCCTCCAGAGCATCTAAAAAGATATCCATGAAAGCGTCTGCTACTATTGAAGAAGAAAAGCAAATCAAGCAAATGATCCGCAGTTGGGTATTAGAGCAGGTAACCATCATGACACAGCACCAACAGCAACAGTGGCCACAGCTGCAAGAGCAGATGGAATCATTCAAGGCAAAGTTCAGCCCAACTATCCAAACAATGTATGATTTCACTCACCATGAATTTGACAAGTTTCGTCAAGAACTTCTCAAGCCAAATATTAGTCATTTAGACCGTATTCGTAACATTTTGGTTCTATCCCAAACAGATATATTGATGCCACTATACCAGAAATCGTATTCCATTTGGAAAAGCAACAACAGCGTAGCGGCAGCTGTTACGAATGAATAAATCTAATTGCTTTCGAGATATAATTCTCGTGCTGTACCTTATCTTCAAGCACTTTTGACTACATGGTTATAAATTCTTTTTTTTTTTTTTTTTTTCAACTTTCACATGTCTATGGATATCTTAATTACAATATCCATGCATTACAGATTTTTACGGATTTTCTCGTCGATTTTTGTGTTTCAGATAACTTGGTAATAACAGGCGCCAAATGCTAAATTTCCTATTTTTAAGCTTCATCAATTTTTTCAATTTGTTATAACATACAGTAGCCGCTCGATTTAAGGCTGTTCGATATAAGGCTATTCACGATATAAGGCTAAAATTTTTGTGAATTTTTTTTTTAAGCAGGGAGTTAGCCTTATTAGCCTTATTCGATATAAGGCTGAAAATTTTCGAAATTTTAGCCTTATTTTACAGTAAATTGACGGTATTTAAATTTGTGTTGTGTTGGAAACTGAGCATTATGCTACAGATTTCGTACTTTTGCTCGATAGTGAGACGCTCTCTTGATTGTTGATTAATGCTCATAGTATAATTGTTTGTCAAAATATGCTTTTTTAAGAATAAAGAAGTAAATGAATTTGATTGGACATGTGTCAAATTAATCTAATAGCTGTAGTACCGTATCAACTATGCATGTGACTGTTTTAAGAGTAATAGTCACATGCACGATATAAGGCTATGTTCGATATAAGGCTAAAAAAAGCTTGCAAAAAAAGTAGCCTTAAATCGAGCGGCTACTGTATTGCGTGCTTGCTTTTCTTTCAGCGGAATGTAACTCCCAACTGAATACTGTTTAACATTATGTTTTTCGCACACTTCAGAAGTGTATGATATATATTGCAAATCGAATTTTCAACAAAATGCTAAAATCCTCTATTATTTTATGGATGGCAAATCAAGGATAAAGTATCCTCCTGCACCCTCTTACCATCCCTCAACATCCTTATTTACCTATTTTCAATGGTAAATGACGTTGGCTTGTCGTCCTATGCTATATCCTAATGATCGAAACCATACCAAATGCTTCATTTGTGTGTTTGTGCCACTCCCCCAAACCATCTCCTGCCTAGACCCCTTTAGATCAATTAAAAAGTGTCGAGCCATCGTTAGCAAACAGTCGCTCAGCATTTATATTTTCAGAGGAAAAGAAAAAAGCATTGAATTGCAGAAATGTATGGAATTGCATGCCAATACAAAGACGCAGAAAATGATTAGCAGCTAATCATGTCGTATGTTTACAACAGTTTCTTGGGATTTTTTATTATTTAAAATTTCGCTTAAACATCGATGACTCGGCTCAACTTCTGGACTCTATTCAATAAAAGATCGCCCTGCTTTATAACAGCTTGGTATTGGGCATTCTTTGCATCGGGTCTGTTTGTTTCAATAATACCGTTCACCTTGTCAATGACGCAATTAAGACGACCAGCAGCAATGAATTTATAAAGGTCCCTAAGCATTGAACGATAATCAGCAAAAGCCTTCACATGTCAACTAGATACACTTACTTGTCAATGTATTCTTCACTCACTCCGAATGCTTGTGCCATGCTGGTAACTGTTAAAGATCTGTAACTTTCCAGCAATTGAGCATAAGCCTGAATACGCATTTCACGAATATAGTAGCACTTATGAGATAAAAGGTAACGAGATGTAAGCAGGTGAGCTTGTTCAATAGCTGCTAATGAACGGAAGAATTGAGCATATTTGCAATTGTACAAACTTGCCATGAAATCTTCAAGATGGGGAATATCAGAAATTACTTCCAAAATTTCAGGAGCGTCCAATACTTTCTTTTTGATATCTACACGTTTCATGCTGATTAAACTAGTCAATACGGCATATTTAACAAAATCTTGGTAAGACATGATTTCAGTGCTGGTAAAAGTGCTCAATGTATCCAAAAATAAAGAAGCGGCGCCCTTGAAATCACGGATAGACATCAGATAGACACCTTCATACACCTTCAATCTATTACGACGATCCCAATCACCACCTTGTTCAATCAACTCTCGAAGCTTTTCAATGTTGGGACGAACTAAGCTGTTGTCACTAAAGAAGAAACCAATACGTACAAAGGTGAATACGATATCGATACGAGTTCCCAATGTGATTGATCTCTTCAATAAATTTTCGTAAGCTGCCAAAGCATTTTCCTAGCCAAACTTTGTTATTCGATTGCTATACAAATCTCAATGCTGTTTCTGCTTACTTTGTCTCCAATTTTTGCATAGTAATCCGCCTTGGATAAAAATGCTTCATTGATCTCTGTCTCTCCTTGATTTTGCTCTGCGTCTACTGCTTTGTCGTCAAATTTCTTCAACTCTTCTTCATTCTTTGTAACCATAGAATCGTACAAAGCTTGATCGAAAGGTACTTGAAGTTCTTCAACCATGACCTTGTAGAAAGGTGCCATATCTGATGATAAACATTATTATCAATATTTTCTGGAGGAGGAAGCGGGGGGTGGGATTTCGTAAAAAAAAAAAACAAGTACATACTGTTTGCTTTGATAGCTTCAAAGAGCTTATTCTTGGCTTCATCTCTTAATTCCACAGGGCCTTGGTTAATAATGAAGCGTTGATGCTATTGAATGTTTTGAGTGCTCCTTGTCATAAGGAATAGTGTCTCTAATTACTTACGGCAAGAGCGAGGTCAGGGATCTTGGGAACCTGATTATCATCGATAGGTGCAGACATTTGTTGGTGAAATCTTGTTGTGAAATGAAAGTGAAAAAGAACTGAAAGGGACACGCGTACGCATTGGACCTCCTTCTGGCCATCAATTCCAAGCTGCGCTTACTGTGAGTGTATGATGGGAGAGCAAGGCAATCGTCATAGTCCATTGCATCTTCGTGACGGTGAACGCGTAATCGCTGCCTAGGTGGCCTCTTGAGGACAAGATGAATAAGGTTGAATAGAAGCGTTAACATCTGTATTAGATACCTTTTCTCTTATACACATATACATCAAATGGTTAATGCTACAGCCAAACCTGCTCCCACAAATAGGTTGCAACATGCGGATGATTTGAAGGAAGCTAAAAGATTTGAAGAGGCAGTTGTTTCTTACAAAGCCATCATGGCAGAGGATTCCACTAATGAAGAAATCTCCAAAGAGCAGGAATATGCTCTCTCTCAACTAGCTCAGCTTTACAGAGATCTTCAGTAAATACGCACTTTTCTAGAATGATTTGCTATCATATTAACATCTTATTCGATGTAGACTTCCTCAAGATCTTGCAGAATTAATTCGCTCATCTCGCCCCTTCATGCTAACTATTGCTAAAGCTAAAACTGCCAAACTGAGTAACTATCAGCATCACCTAAATATATGGCCTAGTTTTACTGATCCCTCTCTATAGCTCGTTCGCTGATTGATTATTTCAGTGATATCCCCAACTGCCTTCCTCTTCAGATTGAAGTTTGTAAAGAAAATATTGAATGGTGTGTTCAAGAGAAGCGCCTCTTTTTGAAGCAAGCACTCGAGACTCGCTTGGTTGCTCTTTACTTGGACAACAAGATGTATCATGAATCTTTGAGTTTAATTTCGGTACTCTTGAAGGAATTAAAGCGTTTGGATGACAAAATGGTACTTGTCGAGGTACAGCTGCTTGAAAGCCGTGTTTGCCATGCTTTAAGGAATCTCCCTAAATCAAGAGCTGCATTGACGTCTGCTCGCACATCTGCCAACTCCATTTACTGCCCACCTTTATTACAAGCTGCTTTAGATATGCAATCTGGTGTACTTCATGCGGAAGAAAAGGACTACAAGACGGCCTATTCTTACTTTTTTGAGACATTTGAAGGTTTCTCCAGCCAAGAAGATCCTAAAGCCATTTTGGCTCTCAAGTATATGTTGCTGTGTAAAATTATGTTG
The DNA here is from genome assembly GCA_025201805.1 of Parasitella parasitica. NCBI lineage: Eukaryota > Fungi > Mucoromycota > Mucoromycetes > Mucorales > Mucoraceae > Parasitella > Parasitella parasitica. The sequence continues at coordinate 278,634 of MU619241.1, forward strand.
AATTTGGTAAGTTTAGTTTTGCGATTTTTTTTTTTTTTTTTTTGTTTGAATGGGAAATAGAAAATAGTAACAATTATCATAGACTGAGGATGTGCATTCAATTATCAGTGGAAAGGTTGCGTTGAGATACGCCGGTGCAGAAATTGACGCCATGAAGGCTGTCGCTCATGCCCACAAAAATAGAAATCTCCAAGAGTTTGAGACAGCCTTGGCCACATATACTAATGAATTGAACAACGATCCCATCATTCGTACCCAACTGGCAGCATTGTATGATACTCTTTTGGAACAAAATTTAGTTCGCATCATTGAACCATTTTCCCGTGTCGAAATTAGCCATATTGCTGATATGGTCAAATTACCTACACAACAAGTCGAAGCTAAATTATCACAAATGATCTTGGATAAAAAGTTTCATGGTATTCTTGATCAAGGTGCTGGCTGCTTGATTGTTTTCGATGAACCTGAGGAAGACAAGACTTATGAAACAGCTGTCGAGACCCTGAAGCAGATCGATAAGGTTGTTTCTAGCCTATACCAAAAGGCTGCTGAACTTTCTTAATTATAATTGAGCTAATAAAAAAAAAGTGTTTATATAAAGTGGAAGGTAGTTGTTCTCTTATGTAAAGGAAAACAACATAATTATGATGGTTGTATGATGAATTTGAAGTGTATGTATGTCTAACAAAGAACGGAAACATGCAAAATTTATGTCACTCACAATAGTAAAAATTTACGCTGTATCTCAAACATCCAATTAACACATCCACAATAGCGGTTTATTTTGAGGGCGTATACTTATTTAGCGACACAATTGCCGGAAAGAAACCTTCTATTCATTTTTCAGGCTCTATCAGTAGCAGTTCAGCATTCACATCGCGTAGTTGGGGCAGCTGCTTTTTCATGAGCAGATGCTTTATCGAATCATAGAATCGATCATCTATTGGATAGTCTTCAACCTTCAAATTGGAGTATGTTACCATGATTCCCTATCTATAATTATGGCAGATCAAATATAATCAAACACAAAAGCCGATCTTTTTATATGAGAAATGAGATGAGATTCAACTTCCATTTGAAATGACGAAATTTTAGAAGAATTATTGTTTTTTTTGCCAAAAAAGCGGTGGTCAACGCCATCATCAAGCGTGGCGTAATATTAAAACTGAACGGCTTGAGCATCAGTATCATCAAGTAAATAACTGCAGAAAAAGTGTTTAAAATTGAGCTGCTTTCGGGGAGCAGCAATGGCTTGCGCAGACCAGCCTGTTGAGTATATACACAGTATTCGAAACCATTTTGTTGCTCAATTCGTAACCAGCTTTTTCAAAAGTAGGGAATGAGCATATCATTAATCATACAATATGTAACTTTCGTCTATCATCTTAATTTTAATTAGCCATTTTACACTTTTTATTCCTAATTGTCTTTCATTTGCCACGCTTGATAGTTTTCATTTTCGACATCTATAAGAGCTATTCCTAACCGTCTGATGCATCCTGGCCCGGTAGAATTGTTTCCTTTGCTTTTTGTTGGTCTGGTTATTGAAGTCTTTTGGCTTGATAACCAACATTAATCTAATACAATTACCATCTTTCTTAATTATATTTTTTGTATAGTAGAAAGTAAAACTGTTACCATAACAGTATGCCACAATCAAAAATCGTTTTCCTGAAAATAAGCACCGCAATGCAACTCTCGAGGCAGTAGCAGCAGCAGAGAAACATTAATACTGGTTTGAATGCAATGGATGATGATTTAGGAGATCGAACCGCTTATATTAAAGATGAAAGCATTGCGGCCAAGCTTGTATGGAAAATCACAACACCACTGGTCTATGTGTACAATGTCTTGCCTTTTAAATTACCATCAGATTTTCTCCTAGTTTCTACTCTATAGCTACCTTTTTTTAGTTTTTACTATTATCTTTTCCTTATTTTTGGCCTAGTTTCTTTTCTTGTTTATCGTGTTCTTGCGGAAGCGTAGAACATATTTATCAAATGAACTTGGCTGAACTGCACAAATTACAGCCTCTTCTTGTTCAACTGGATCAAATTTACCGAGAGTAACAATCTCTCCTTGTTCAATTAACAAGCCTCAAAGAAGATATTCCCGTACTTGATTCAATTTGATAAGGAAATGTTTATCTGTAGTGCCAAACAGAAATGTGTAGGCTATCACAGTACTAACAAATTTTGGCGCACGCAAATGTTACAAAATGATCCGTTTATTAGATAAATTGAGAGTAGATATAAATATAAAAAAAAAACGGACAGGATGGGGTGGTTGAGAGAGATATTTTTTATATGTCAAGGAAGGTACAAGGGAAATTATTTATGTGCAAAGAATATGGTTTATAAAAGGGAAATGCCGAGATGGCTTATATGTATATCAATTGAATTATCCATGATAATCAGCCTCTGTTTTTTTTGTTTTGTTTTTGTTTCTAGATTTTAAAAGAATTCTGTTTTGCTTGGCGGCTCAGGGAAATCCTCCAAATTGCGAAGCTTCTCGTGCATGTTTGTTCTGCGCAATCTTGTAGCATATGCACTAATAGCTGTGGCGAAGTAGAACTAAAGTAAAATCAAATTAGGAAGTCAGGTGTGGCTGATTTATGCAATGCAAACCTACCTGAATAAAGTTTACCAATATCGAAACAATTGAAAAGACAATCATGAAATTTCTGTAGCCTACAGAACAAGTATCTACTGTTTCCTCTGGATAAAGTGCTACACAGCTATTAACGATATCTGTTCTCTTTACTGCAAGAATGATAATAGCAGCTATGGTTACAATAAATTGTAAAATTGTTACAAACCAGTACGAGATTTTGAAAATTGCAATCATTTTTCTATGTTGCTATATGAATTGCAGGCTGTTAGTTTTTCTTGCTTTTGTTTTTATTTGACTTTTTTCACGTTTCAACTTACTGTGACACTTCCAAGAACGCCAAAAAGAGAAGCAAGAGCAAAAATGATTGATACTGCAATAGATGTGTAATAAATAGCGTTTACGACCTTCATGTCAATTTCAACATCTTCATAGGTCACTCCTATAGTTTTTTTTTTTTTTTTTTTTTTAGCTTTAAAAAGACTCAATAAAGGTATGAATTTACCAGTAGAAGGTTTGGACATGAATAAAGCAACGGTAGAGAAAATATAGAGAGCCTAGATTAACTTGTTACTGAATTGTGCACTAAAATTAGGGTTTTTTTTAACTTACAGCAGAGATTAACGCAATGATTAAAACACCAGCCCTATGTTCAGAGATGTTTCGAATTTTAATACAAGTTTGTTTGCTTTAGGTCCTTCGCTTCAAAATGCAATTTACCTGACGGGGATGCAGCAGCAGCACTTGTATTGACCCATTTTAATGATTTTTGTACCGAAAAAGTTGTAGTTATTGTAATTGAGTTTTTATAAACTACAAATTTGTTGAAGAGCAAAAAGGAAGTAGCTTAGATCACTCTTTATATATATTATAGTTTTTTTAGCGAAGCCTCATGATTACAGCTAGAACGAATTAAGCAGTGAAATGTGCAAAAAGGAACAAGCCCAGTTGAGTTACACAGAGTCTTTTTATAGAGTATGGTCGCTTACAATTTAATGTGAGAGACTTGTATCATCCTATTTTTGGGACTTTCTGTAGTATCCCACTTCCATTCTAATTCATGAATTGGCTGATTAAGATCGTCTCTTTCGCTATAATTGCCCATGAATCTGATGGGGCTTATAATAAGTGATCTGTAGTATAGTTGTCTCATTTTTGTAAATATTCGGCTGTTCTGTATAACATTAATAATACCAGTTAATTTTAGCGTACAACAGATTAGTAGCCAAGTCCTTGCATATCGTCTATTACATTTAACAAAGGGCGAAAAAAGTGCCTAAATATGCCTATGAAACAACAATTATATTTATTATGCTTTTAACACAATAGAATTATTCAATAAGTTGCTGTTTTTCATATTTTAATTGCTCGTGAGTTAAGGTTTTTTTCATCAAAGACCAGGAAAGTTTTCTGTATAATGCCTTTAAAAGAAATGGAAGTACAAGTCTATATAGTTTTGGAAATTGTGTAACCAACAGTCGCAAACATCTTATTGTGCGTTATTTATGGTCAAGTGGATTGTTAATAATGTATCTGTCATTTTTATAAATAGCAGCAAATCAATGACAATTGTAATAGAAGTGTGAAAATGTGAGCCATAACCAGAGGACTTTCGCAATAAAATAACTCATTGTTATTGTATATGTTGGATTGCAAATTTTTATAGACACCAGCAATTTATGAGTATTAATCTGGTGTACAATTTTCAGATGTCATTATCGTTAACCTCTTGCCCTGATTTTCAGCGACTGTGCCCATGTCAAATGTACCTTTGTACAGCTAGACTAAAACTGCATGGTTGATAAATCATACACAATGTCAGGGAACAAAGAAATTAATTGGGAGTGATTATGGTCCCTACTGGACCAATACAATAAAACTAGTAACCATGTCCCTGAATATATGTAAAGGCAGTAAAAGTGATCGACGGACAATAGATTTGATATATAAATATGAATTGCCATATATGCAAGATAATTTTCTTATATTGACGGCATCTCTTTCTTTATTGATGCGTTATGGTTATAACCAAGAGGAAACTATAAATCGGATAGAATAGAATTGCCATATATTTTGAATCGCCTCTTGTGAACTCTCTTAGAAGGAAGATCAAATCTAACTAGATTTTTCATGTTTGTGCAGCCATTCAATTTCTTTTTTTATACATTTAGAAACGTGATAATTTTAAAATATGTATTTAAGTAAAACGAATTCTTGTTCAAGCCATTGTTCCCTTCTTCTTTTTCTTTTCCATAGCTTTTACAAAGAAAAGAAAAATCTGATACTATGGTATTCTTTACAGACTATTATAAATCACCCTCCGTGCTTAAATTACTGAGTATTACTGCTATATCAAGCAGTGTTTGGGCCGCCGTTCGAGCTCAAAATGACGGTAAGTAGTGTTTAATAAACAGTATAAAAGTTGGCAAGTATATTAATTGCTGTTGATTAGAATATGATGATGGAAGTGGCGATGATGGAAGTGAAGAAGGTGCAGATGTAGAGGATGGAAGCCAAGAGGATGAAAGCCAAGAGAGTGAAGGCCAGGACGGTGCAGGTCAAGAAGATGAAAGCCAAGATGATACAGCAACAAGCAGTTATAATGATGGTCAGTGGACTCCAGGTATTGCAATATACAGTTGTCATTTCCCGGTTATTTATAACTAAGCTGATGTTTATTTACAGATGCAACACCCGCAACCACAAATAATATTCCAACAGCCACAACTAATCCTTATGTAGAAACAACCTTGACAGCAGACACTTCACTCAGGACTGATCCAACCATTCCTGAAACAACAACTGAGGCTGTCATCCCTTCAACTATAACTCAAGACATCCAATCCACAGATATCAGCCCAAACATGGCTACCTCAACAACCGCTAGCGCTATTCAATCTGTCACCAATTCACCTGAACCTCAAATTGATTCGCCATCTCCCAATAAAGGTGCCATTGCTGGCGGTGTAGTTGGCGGCGTAGTCGGTGTAGCACTTATTGGAGCGCTGGTATTTCTATTACTTCGTAAAAAGAGAGCCAAGTCAGCAGCCGATCGTGAAGTATTCACTCCCCAAGTAGACGATGATGAATATCAAGATGAAAATTTATGGAGAAAATCAGACTCAAATAGTTATCCCCCTCCCATGTCTGTTGCATCACCTACAGAACCAGCACCTTTACCTCCACAGCATACTCATAACCAGAATTACTAAATCGCAAATTACAAGTGTACAACAGTAACCCTCTATCTACCATGTTTACTTAATAATAAATGAAATTTGAACCCTATTTTCTGCAAGAATTAAGGAAAAATGTGAATTCATGGGACCTTTACCCTAAAAAGGAGGTGAAGATACTCAGTCTTCTAAAATCTACCCTTCTTTAACATCGGCTCGTACAATTTGCATTTCATTGCTGCTATCCAGCATATGAAAGCTTAAATGCCTTTTTCAAGCACATCTTGTCTCTAAAGGCAATATAATATGTTGTAAGTGAAAGATGTCGCCAGAAGCATTAATCTAAATAAAGCATTTATTCATATCATGGGACACCAAGCAAATATGACCTGTCACTAGCTTGTTTCAGCAGAATTTAGCCATGTTGTGGTGTATTAATTACAAGACTACATTAATGACCGTTTGCCAAAATACCGTTTGACACCATCTTTTGTTCATAATGAAGCGAATTCGAATAGAAAAGAAGACGGTTTTCAACTGGGGCCCATAGAGGAAGATCACTAGCTGCAAGTTCAAAGGAGTAAACATCCTTTAATTATTAGAAATGTGAAAACACTCTCTTTATAGCTAAATTGTGCAATACGGAATAAATGTATGTAGATGCACCACGCTCCTGATTAAGCCAGAGTGTATTCCTCTATTATTCATGTTAAAAGAACTTTATCTCTTTCGATTTTGCACTAGCTGACTGACTGATTCGGGTAAGGATTTTATTTATTAAATGATACGACCTTAAAAAATAAGGTCTTCATCCTCACTACCTAACATGTCAAGTTGACCTGTTTCATGAGCTGCTTGGAGTGTTGGTACTGCAATATGTAAATCAGCATACGTTTACTTTAGTAATAAATATCTGAACATTACCTTCATGGCCAAACTGTTCAGCGAGAGCAGCATTCTTGGCTCTGATAGCATCTTCAACGGCAGCACGCTCCTTCTTTTTGCTTTGAACCTTCTTTAATCTGTTTCCAACAGAAGCATTAAAATAAAAAGAATGCTGCTTGTTTTATGGACATTACCTGAAGAATTCTTCTCTGTCTTGCTCATCCAATTCAGAAATGATATATTTAATGGTATTTTCGTAGCGAGGAATAATAACATGTTCAATAGCATTGACACGGCGGTTGGTTGCCTTGATAACTTCGTCCAAAATAACAAAGGCAGTCTAAGAAATGATAAGTGTCAAAATGTCAAAATGTCTGTGTAAATGACAGAGTTTCTGCGCAGATTACCTGCAAACTGGCAAGTTCTACCAAAGTTTCAACAGCTTTGGTATAAACCTCCTTGGCTCTTTGAATTTGTTGGCCACCACGACCAAGACCAGTGAATTCAAAGGCTGTTTCATCGCTTTTAATATTAGCAGCAACTAACTTTATGTCCTACTCACCATTGCCACCCTCGTTATACATTTCAAAAACAGGAAGCATCACACCAGACACATTTTCTTGCTTGGCACGAACACGCAGTTGAGCTGATTTTGAAGATTCTTGAATTTGATAACTAGAGACTTATTTAAGTTGAACCATCTTTTTCGACTCTGCATTATGGCCATACCTAATGTCGCCAGTGATATATTGAACTTCAGCGAGAGAGAAGGAAGCAAGTTGCATAACTTGACCCATCTTGCGTTTGAGCTATGGCCATACGATGTTTAGCTCAAGAGAACACACCGAGAAAATCGTAACTTACCTCGTCAATCTTGACTGTGATACCTCTGAAACGTTTAGTCAAAGCTTCTGATTTTCTCTTCAAGAGAGAGTGGCCGGTTTGAGCTCCCTTCAACTTGAGCTTCATGTTGGTGAGTGCCCTATTTCAACTATTTTAGGTTGTCTTGCCTTGACTTGAAACATCAAAGGATGACGATAAACAATATGCATACATACATTCGCGTAGGGAAAATGTTGATACGAGCGTTGTTGCCAGACATATGTTATACAGATTTACAAAAATACTAATGAAAAATGGCGAGCAAGATAAAAAAAGAAAACCTTGTTATGAAACGAACAGAATCCAAGAGAAAAGGGGATGATACACTTCATGTTTGGTAAAACCAGAGTACATCTCCGCCTATACCGTACAACAATCGGCCATCACGTCACATCGTTCGCTAGCAGATCAAGAGAGCACGAAATGCAACGTAAACTGCTTGGAGAATAGTAACAGTGCCTGAGAAACGACATTGCTTTTTTAAATTACAACGAGAAATACAGCACATCAATCGATCGTACAGATCATAGCACTTTTCGTGGAATATTAATCTTTAAAATGTGCTGTTCCTTGCATCACAGTTCACAGGGCAAATGATCGAGTTTATTTATCCACATGCTTATTTGACAAGCATCCAGCCCGGTTGCTACTGACTATGGGTAACTAGGCATGTGAACAATGTTTCTTTTTGCAATATATCACTATATATTAAAAAGCATCTTCGTACGACAGCTTGTTCGATAAGCAATAGTCAATCATTGCTAAATGTTTACCTTAGATACCCACAATATCATATTGCTTTGCAAGAGAAACCATATCTTTCATAATCAAGGTATTGTTAAATACATTACTCGGTAAATATCACATTTGGAGATCACCAATTAGCTTTTTTTTTTCACAATTTTAGTAGCATTTAAATTGTTTTTAACCAGCTCAAGTCGTTACAACCACTCCATGTAATTTCTTACAGCTAATACTTGCTATTTGATGCATTTTCACTAAAGAAATTGGCGATAAAAAAAAACGTCCTCAACAAACTCATACACACATAGTAGAACGAATAAACAATGAAACTATTGAAATGCACTGCTGCTGTTGTTGCTGTTGTTGTGATTGTGGCGGTTGCTTGTTGTTTACTTGTTGGTTCGAGAGGAATGAAAGTTTCCACGTCCTCCTTTTCTTGGATGAAAACCTCCTCCTCCTGGTCGTCTGAAGGGCCCTTTCGAGTTTTTGCCATAATTTCATGAGAAAGATGCCGCTGCTGCAACGATCTTTGGTTCAAACTGTGCTTTTTGTAGTCCAAAGGCACTGACTATTCTTCTGTCATATTCAGCGTCTTTTCTCTCCAGATTGTATAGAGAAGAATTTACATGTAATATTATGACATTAAAACAGTTCCTTTTTAACTAATTAAACACACACACGTACGCATGGATATATAAAGTTTCTGAAAATGGCAGGTGCTAATTTTCTCTGGATTAATTATTGATAGCGTGTATTATTTTGAACGATAACATAGTAATCACGCACCAAACAGACGGCCTGTACAGGCCACCCGTGATACACAAGTGAGAAATGGGTATTAACCGTTGTCCCAATGAAAAACAAAGCATCACAGACAGATGAATGAAATAAATCTGTCGCAGAGAATTGTAGATGGTGGCCTCAGTGATCGCCACGTATTCTATCTTGGCCTACAATATGCGACGTTGGTAGGGTCTGTCAATCGTTTTGTAAATATCTTATACCTGTGATTATATAAATCATAGTGAGAGACAAAGTATAGAGAGACCCTCTATATCCTCACTTGATTGCACCAAATTCTGTGTCAAATTGCGTTTGTGTTGAATGTGCACAATGTTATAGCAAGTTATGCTGAGGATTGGTATATTTGAAACTCGCTGCGCATATTTACAAACCTCAAAGCGGTACATACGCACATTGTCTTTTCCCGTCGAGATTCTGCATAGCAGGTAGGCCTGGCATTACATTACCTAGCAGAGATGAGCACAGGCTCAATAGAGTGATGTATGCGTTTGTAGTTGAGTCAAATGTGGTTTTAAAAAAATTAAAAAAGAACAAGTCCACAGAAGAAAGATGAGAGCATGTTTCTCCCAAGCTTTTGCTATCATCTTTGAGCGTTACTCTTCGCTTTTGTATTTCTCGACATGTTGTGTTCCATGTTTCTTTGATTTGTAAACGACCTTCGATTAATAAGCAGGCTACAGTATCGTCTGGTGTAATGTTTCTCCTTGGACCGTTGCAAACGATTATTTTAGTTCTCAGAATGTAAATTTGGCCATGAGGAAACCCAAGTACTTTTGCCTCTTCTGCGTAATTGACACAGTTTTAGATGCATTTTATATTCTTTTCCCTCTTCCCTCGCGCTATTATCTTACATTTATTTTATCTTTACCGTTTCAGTATAATTACCCTTATCCATATTTTCACATTGTTGAGCGCCGCTTCTGATGGTCTGTAAGTCCATCTTTACGTGCGACAAATAAAACTCATTTAAAAAAAAAAAAAAAAAAAGTACTTTTGCCTCACTGACTTTTTCTCTCTGACTTTCCTCTGACTTTCCTCTGACTTTTCCTCTGACTTTTTTCCTCTCTGACTTTTCCTCTGACTTTCCTCTGACTTTCCGCTGACTTTTTTCCTCTCTTTGACTCTGTGACTTTTTCCTCTGACTTTCCTCTGACTTTCCTCTGACTTTCCTCTGACTTTTCCTCTGACTTTTCCTCTGACTTTTTTCCTCTTTTTGACTCTGTGACTTTTTCCTCTGACTTTCCTCTGACTTTCCTCTGA